>JAZEWU010000002.1:28863341-28912178 GCA_036362915.1 Geotria australis
GAATGTGGAGAAGCAGACCATACTATGGAACACTGTCTTGTCTGCGCTCTACTACCCAACCTCTGCAGCTCAAAAGACCTTGCAGAGTTCAATAAAAAATGCAAAGAACTGTGTAAAGAAATGGGAACCTGTAATTTAACCATCTTGCTTCGAAGAATCGCAAAGAAGAAGACGGACAGCAGACGGCGCCCTTGTGCCGTGTAGAGTGTTGGTGTATTCAAGCCACCGAAGGAGAGGTATTGAATGTAGGGCGGGGTTGTTTATAAATGTACATGATTACGCGGGGACTGATAATGATTGAATGAACAACAAAATCATAACCGATACCGTGTAAATCTATGAAAAATAACCACGGTTAAATATTCTCCATTTCAAGTCATCGGCTTTTTTACTATTAATACTATTAACACATGCTTTTTTTACTCGTTAAATATGTATATTTAACATGTAGGCTTTTGTGACTAATGCTACCATTCATAATTTATTTTTGGATCTGATCGCATAATAAAAATATATGTAATCCCTCCGCCAACCGACACAGCCAATTAAAGATGTTTTGAAGAAAACAAATGTGCCAAATTTTAACTCTTTCAGCACACTAGTGTGTTGCAGAGCAATGTCATATCACTTAACAATTGGCTATGACATTGCGTTTATACTGTAGTTACAACCAGCATCATCAGATATTTTACTTACACAATGTGACCCAAAATCAATTATGAATCATATATTTACATGTATTAATATTTAGCTTCTATTAGACATCCATAAACAAAAGTAATATATATTCTATCTTATGTCTTTTGTCTTCTTGAAATCACATCAACCTATGGCAACGTTCATAGACAGCCATATGTTAACGTGATACCAGACACGTTGTTTTATACATTTCATTTGCTGATGTAGGTTTTCAAGGCTCGATTCATGATGGTTGCTCTTCAAAGCATCTTAAGGGCGTTTGAAGATGCTTCCAACGTGGGACAGAGGCAGAGCGCTCGACACGGCTATCCCAAAAGAACCGATTTGAAGAGCAGCCATAATTATGTTAGGACATTTACATCATGAATCGCCGCTACCAGTCTTCGGAAGCCAACACAACATCGTATTATCCTAACCATCAGCTATATCTCAGTGTTGCACAGGGTGTCTTAAAATACATATATGTTTTTAAAGTTTGAACTTTTATCAAAGTGATCGCTTCATAAGTACTGGTGCATAGCTTGTGTTGTAGGAATACCCAACATATTATTACCTTGCACACAATGCGTACGTGGTTGTACACATTTTCTGTTGTGCTCTTGCAGTTTTGCACACAAACGTGTCTTTGATCAGCAGTTATCTTCAAATGAGCACGTCCGGTGAATAAACGTCGCTAAAATGATCAGTGTTAACATAAATCCACGTGCAGCCCTGAATTTACTTGCTTAAGCCATTGGTGAACGAAGGGCTTCTCTCGATATAAACAGCTCAAGATCCCTCCGCTACAGGGAGTTCTGGAAAGCCCCCTCTGCAGGGTATTTCGCCTGTTATTTCATGCTGGCAAGGCGTCTTGGAAGAGGTGGTGGGTGTACCAGAGCTGAAAATAAGCCGGAAAGGTCCGGTCCGGCGTACTGGTAATAAAGTGGACGAAACATGTAATACAGTACAAGTGAGTAAAGGGGTGACGATACGACCGTACCAATCATAGATGTAAGTAACATTCACCACTAGGTAGTATCTACAATTTTCCCCACCAGACTAAAGCTGGCGACCGGATGTCATGTACCCATTTATATATCTGAATGAACAGAAGGGGCAGAGGAAGTGGGGCGGAATTAAATCCTGTGTCCCTGTATTGAACTGCTGGACAGGTGACCTGAATTTAAAATTCGCTATGCTCACCATTACTGCTCAGTGGCACGCTTAAATATAAATACGCATAAAATGTACCATTTTAATATGTACGTGTTTACCGTACAATATAATTAATAATTCGCCGCAAAAAAAGTCAAATGTTTGTGCTGTGTAAACTGTTTTATCTCATTGTCATTGTTATTTTGCACATTAATATTATCTGGTTTTACACATCAATATTTACTTTTCCAACCTCAAAGAAAACATTGGCTTTCAATTGAGTTTGCGTTCAACTGAGTGCCGTTTATTTGAATCAGCAGATACTATGGAACACTGGCTTGTCTGTGCTCTACGACCGAACCTCTGCAGCTCAAAAGACCTTGCGGAGTTCAATGAAAATGCAAGGGGCTGTGTAAGAAAATGGGAAACTGTAATTTGACCATCGCGCTGCTTCGAAGAATCGCTAAGAAGAAGAGCAGACACAGGGCCCAAGGCAGGGCTATACCGATGATGGTACGCCAGTCCTCTAACCTAGCTCCTACCTCATTTAATACCTATAGTAACATAAATAATGAATCCCTGACTAAAACAAAAATCATACGGAGCAACACACTGCGGAGTTTAACAATGCTTGCCGGGCAGCGGAAGGATGTACGCACTTGTGTTACGTGTAACCTGTGTTACATATGGGCCACAGGGCCGAGTGGTCTGCCTCTCCCAGGCTTGTTTGCCAATAGCTTGGCAGTCGTGGTGTTTTGTCAGGAAGGGTACAAGGCCAAGCCTAACAATCTCACTGTGACTCACCGTGACGGTAGCCTGTGTGCACCACAGGCACAACACCGCATGACCGCATGCGACTAGGGTTGCCACCTCGGAGCAACAGAAAACCGGGACGTATCCGTCCATCCGTTTTCTGAACCCGCTTAATCCTGTACGGGGTCGCGGTGATCCGGAGCCCATCTCGGAAAACAAAGGGCGCAAGGCAGGTCCATACCCAGGATGGGACGTCAGTCCATCAGAGGGCACCGGGGGAAATTTAGTCCGCAGGCCAATTAAACTATGTAGAAGCATGTCTTTGGACTGTGGGAGGAAACCGGAGTGCCCGGCGAAAACCCACGCGGACACGGGGAAGAACATGCAGACTCCACACAGAAAGGCACGCTGGCCGGGATTCGAATCCGGGACCTTGCTGTGAGGAGGCAGCGCTACTCACCGCGCCACCGTGCCACCCCCGAGATATATCATGATGGGGTTAACAGAATAGGAGAGAGAGCAGTGTAGCCTGCGTAACTGGCAACAACCCGGGCTTTGAATCAGACTTGTTCCAGGAAAAGTAACGGACTTCCCAGGACAAGCCTCTTCAAAAACGGAGGACAATCCTGGGAAAAACGGAACAGGTGGCAACCCGACATGCGGCTTCTATTACAAGCGATGACTTAAAGTGTATGGTGAAATGAAGCTTGACCACTTCACTGCCTCCACATTAGCCATGGCTTCGTGACTGCACTCTGCTTACTTTACACCAGTAGGACACGTAATACTAAAACCACAGCTTGTGCACATAAAGGAAAACAAACGGCCATAATGCTGAAACACTGGTTGCATAAACGGCTCAGTCCAGCAGCTTGTAAATCAGCAGAGCTTAATTAACACAGCGTGTTGCTATTGTATTGACATGCAGCCGTGCAGTGCCACATTGCAGTCATCTTGAACAAACACCCTCCTGTTTTTGTAAGTTCGTGGAAAACTAGAATATTTCGGTCACATGTAGCCCTCTGCAGAAGTTGACCTTTATATGAATGACATTGATGTCTAACGTTGATGAGTATTCAAACATTTGAGGAAAAAATAAGGACGCCTGTAACCTTTATGACAACAGTGCACGTTGCTACTAGGGAGACAAAGGCGGCCGGGCGTGGTGCTGGTCACCCACCTCCTCGTGTGCCGTTTCGACCTTCATAGGTGCTCGCTAACGGCACTTGCCCCTACAGTCTGTTAAGGCTGTACGGGGTATCTTTGTCTTTGTCTAAGATGTTTGAAAATCTGAAGATATTGTTGCCAGAAAGTGTAAAAGCCGTTTCTCTTTTTTCATCATCTGAATACTAGCCAAATGGTTCGCGTAATTCAAACATTTTCTTAAATTCATGCTGATTTATTTTTTACAATAATGATAATAAACATATTCTTAGAAAGGCCCCCGAGCCGAGATTCGAACCCGGGACGTTGCTTTGAGGCGGCAGCGCTACCCACCGCGCTACCGTGCCGCCCCCGAGACATATCGTGATGGGGTAAACAGAATAGGAGAGACAGTAGTGTAGACACATCATCAACTATAAAGCTGCGAGCAAAATCGTGCTTAAATTCCACTTTCCCATTGCACAACTTGCCAATGTACCAACACAAATGCTATGATGACCATCCGGATGTTGTACTTTAAAACGCATAACCCATATGTGCACGTATGATTATGCCTATAAATTCAATGCTGGATCAAGGCCTCCCTACGCAATTTAAACAAAGCGGATTATTCACTGGCCATACGTTTCGACTTTAGAGTGATGAGTCAGTGCAGGTTGGTGATTGTGCACCGTTCTCTATTGCCAGCAATGCCTACTACACCTCTATTCTGCATGTGTCACCCATCGAAGCTGCACGGTGGCGCGGTGAGAAGCGCTGCCGCCTCACAGAAAGAACACCCGGGTTCAAATCCTGGCTCGGGGGCCTTTCTGTGTGGAGTTTGCATGTTCTCCCCGTGTCCGCGTGGGTTTTCGCCGGGCACTCCGGTTTCCTCCCACCGTCCAAAGACATGCTGCCAGGTTAATTGGCGTACTGACTAAATTTCCCCAGGCGCCCTGCGATGGACTGGCGTCCTATCTTCGGTGTTCCCCTGCCTTGCGCCCTGTGTCTGCCGGGATAGGTTCCGGCTCCCTGCGACCCTGTACAGGATTAAGGGGTCTCTGAAAATGGATGGCTGGATGGAACAATGCATCTATGGATGGGTCACCTATCCAATCACTATTCAGGCTCAACCCTGCTTTTCTGCTCAGATCTGCTGGAACTGTGCTTCATTGCGCGTGATAATGGTTTATCGTACGCAGTTCTAGGGTTTTAATAATATATGCTGCAGCAATCGCATTCTAATTGTACTATATTCCCAAATCTGTAAGTCCAAAGTATTGGGGGGGGGATTGTTATCATTTGCGTGACTACAAGGGAAAATCTGTGCCTTGGCAAACGGCACGAAACAGCACGACCGCAAAACTTTCCCCGCGATGATGCATCACAGCAGCAAAAGCAGCAACGCACACTGAAGGAATGTCGTGCACAGGATATGAAAGCCATCGCTGCTGCCAGTGAATGAGTAAATACATTTACTGCTCCAGTTTCCTCCCATAGTCCGAAGACATGCTGTTGCATAGGTTAATTGGCCTTCGGACTAAATTGCCCACGGTGCCCTGTGATGGACTGGTGACCCATAATGGGCATAGCTCTGCCTTGCGCCCTGTGTCTGCTGGGATAGGCTCCGGCTCACCGCAACCCTGTACAGGTTTACGCGGTTTCTGACAATGAATGAATTAATTGACTGCCCCTTACAAAGTCATGACTTCGCTGTCCAATGTGTTTTCTGGTTGAGCCACGTGTTGTTCGGCAAGCGCGTCTGACGTTTCGCTCCATGTGCCGATACATATCGTGGAGAATGACACGCGGCACAACCCGAACACACATCGGAGAGCCATTCAGCACAACCGAGAATATATTCGTCAAGTAGAAATTTGATAATTCCACGACAAATAAAGAAAGTAATGTGTTGATGTAGGTTTTCACAGTTCGATGTATGAGAATTGCTGTCAAGAGCATTTCGCCTCATACTTTAGAAGCCTGATGATGCCTCCAACGTGGGGGGGCGAAACGTAGCAAAGGAGAGAGGAGGAACGCTCGACAAGGTTATCCCGAAAGATAAACTCTTGAGAGCAATTCTTAGAAAGTAAAATACTGTCTTAGATGGATGTTGTATAACGTATTTCTTCGGACCAGAATCTAAGTGTGAGCAGCCACTTTTAAGGGACACAAATAAGTGATGTTTTGGGAGCAGTGAGTGCTCCCACCTATTAGCACAACACACAGTTGGGTGCGATATCCGGGCAGACAAAAGCTGTTATCCATACAAACAGCTGCAGTCAGTCTTTAAAAAGACAGGCTGGAGATGGGAGTGGGTGTGCTCACAACAACTCTGAAGCCCTGATTCCCTCCCTACCTCCCGCTCCTTAAAAGCAGCTGAGTAAATAGCTCCCACCAGGCAGAAAGTTAATGGGACAGAGACCGTAAAACTTAAAAGTGTGTCCGTATTTGCTCGCATCTTTACTTAGAAACTTACCAGTGCAGCTTTCCACACCTTCCATCATTCCCGGGCAAATTCCCTAATTTCATGGGTGGGTTGTAGGAGTGCGGCGTGTGAATTGCTTGACTTTCTGGATTTCCACTTAAGGACTGTTATTAGCTTCATTACTATGAAACTCACGGTGGACATGTCTTCTCAGCAGTGATCATGACAATCAAAGAGATGCAAATTGTTACTCAACTACAGTGTTATTGTACTTAATGTAAGAACAAAGCGAAACATGTATTTACGTAGGTTTTCACGACTCGATTCATGATGGTTGCTCTTCAGAGCTGTTCTTTCGGAATAGCCGTGTCGAGCGATCTCCATATCTCCCTCGCGACGTTTCACCTGATGATGCCTCCAACGTGGGAGGCGAGGGAAAGATGGAGATCGCTCGACACGGCTATTCCAAAATAACAGCTCTGAAGAGCAACCACCAAAACGAGACATGTTTGAATCCTGCATTTTATTAACTGGAATATCCGCGTGGGTTTCGACGGGTCCTCCTTTTATAACCCAAGCACTAATAATATGCGTTTTGTGATGGTACTTACGTTAAATATTGGCACCAGCATTAGTCTACATTCTAACAATCCCCACGACCAACGTGATGTGGGGAGGAGGAAACATATAGGTTTACAGGTCTTTAATTATTTTGTCTGTTACTCAATAGTTACTATTAGATACCTATTAGGTAACTATTGATATCCCAATTTTAAAACTGGTCATGAGAAAACATGTTTCAAATATGATTATCATCAGGCCTCATACGGTGTAAACTGCAGTTTCCAACTGCAGTATTATTACCTGCTCTCTCTGGCCTCTCCATTATGCTATGAAGAAGGGGCATTGCCCAAAACGTGTGGCGTTTTGTTATTTGTGCTTGTACAGCATTCTACGCAGCAGTAGCGCGAAATAATCTGTTACATTAATTACATAATTATTTATATAAATGGGGCGGCACGGTGGCACAGTGAGTAGCGCTGCCCGCTCACAGCAACAAGGGTCAGGATTCGATTCCCAGTTCGAGTGTCTTTCCGTGTGGCGTTTGCATGTTCTCCCCGTGTCTGCGTGGGTTTCGCGGGTACTCCGGTTTCCTCCCACAGTTCAAAGACACGCTGCTGTCAAGGTTAATTGGCCTGTTGACTCAATTACCCGCGGGACCCTGCGATGGACTAGAGTCCAATCCTGGGAATAGCCTTGCCTTGCGCCATGAGTCTGCCGGGATAGGCTCCGCTCCCCCGCGACCCTGTACAGGATTAAGCGTGTACTGATTATAATGATGATGGTAATGTAAATGGAAATAATGACACTGGGCAAACAGGCGCTTCGGGACACATCAATAATTCAAGTGCCCTCCTTTTTATCAATACACGGCCACGTGTCAAGGAAAAGCTATGCCAAGTGCATGCTGTCATCATTACGTAAACCATTTAACACTGATGCTTAAACACTGTCGGTTGATTTCAATGAATTGAATTAATCACCAGTACGTTCTGTAAAGCAAGTAAACACAAGCAGCAAAACATTCTAGACTTATGCAACAGAAACATTCATTCAATGTCATAAAACCACTTAGTCCTTACAGGGTCGCGGTGAGCCGGAGCCTATCCCCGGCAGACACGGGCCGCAAGCGGGAGTATACCCAGGATGGGACGCCAGTCCATCACAGGGCACGGGGGCAATTTTAGTCCACATGCCAATTAACCTACGCAGCAGCATGTCTTTGAACTGTGGCAGCGATACTCACCGCGCTACCGTGCCGCCCCAATTAATTATGCAGTGTCCTTTTTAAATACTGTAAGACGAATGCCTACTTACTGTTCCACAATACAATACTGTAATTGAGTGTACACGTCTCTCCGACAGCAGGATCTGCTGCCCTTCTGTAAGTGGCAATATGCCCCCGTAGGTGGCTCATGAATGAACGGTGGCGCGACTGCATTGCGATGCCAGACATGTGTGCCCTGAGCACCCACCAGTCCCCACCAAAACAGATCACCCACCAAAAGGGAGCACCCACTAAAACCCAGCGCCCACCAAAATCCACCACCCACTAAAATCCACCAGCAGAGGCAGCAGCAGTCCCGTCTCAGACCGCACACCAGTCGGACCCCTCCCCCGGGAGAATTCGCTGCTCGCTGCTGCCACTTCGCTCACACCGGTTTCACGCTCAGAAGCCACATTCGCGCTCTCGCTGGTAACAGTGGCGGCAGCGTGAGCGGCAGCGATGCGCTGTGACAACGCCCTGCAGACAATCAAGGCGTCCATTCGGGATGGATTCGCTCACCGCGTGTGCTAGACATACGATCCCAGTGCAGCTCTAAGCTCACCGAGTCTAGGTATTTATTTTGTTTCGCCCTATCGTGGTTTGCGTCTTTAGAAAAAACACACAACCGTTGGTGGCTTAGATTTATTTAATTGATTGTCGTGCGTGTGGTTGTGTGTGTGCTCGTATTGTTTACACGCCGATGCTACTGCAATTGCGGAGGAGTTGTTAACCGATCCTGTAACATAGAGAGAGGGCGATTGTAACAGACGCTCCGGTACTCGTCGTGCGCCTGACGATGGAGGCTGTGAGCGGCGGCGCAGCAGCATCATCATCATCATCAGCAGCAGCCGAGCCTCCTCCTCGCCCGCAGCATCCCGAGCAGAAGCGATCCAGCAACAGGACCCCGTCCCCGGCACGGCCGAGGGGCGGCCACTCTCGCCTGTCCGCGGGCTCCAAACCCGGGTTGCCCTCCAAGCCCGGGGCCAGCAAAGCCGGCCTCTCGCCGGCTCGCCTCTCTCGCAGGAGCCCGGCCAAGGACAAGCTCAAGCATGGGGCGGACGCCGGCGGCTCGTCCAGCGCCAAACCGGGAGCGACCTCCTCCTCCTCGTCAACCTCGTCCATGTCCTCCTGCTCGTCAGGAGGCGCCCCGCGCGCCACCAAGAGCTTCCTCGTCCGCCTGTCGTCGGCCGAGCAGAAAGCCAAGAAGATCGACTGCAAGGCGGCCGCAGCTGCTGCCGTGGTGGCCGCAGCAGCAGCCGCAGCAGCCGGTGGTGCTGGCGGAGGAGCAGCGGTGGTGGCGAGATTGAGGAGGAAGGCTGCGGGCTCGTCGCTCCCCTCCGAGGTGGCGGTGTTGCCCGCTGGGACCAGGACCCCGCACACGGACAGCAGCTCCGACCTGTCGGACTGCATCTCCGAGCCGCTGTCCGTCTCGGACGAGCAAGGCGGAGGAGGCGGCGGCGGCGGCGGCAGGGAGACCCAGCCGTATGCCGGCATCGCGGACAAACTGCTGGGCGAGCTGCGTGAGAGCGGCGCGGAGGACGCCGACGGGGCGGGAGACGATGCGGCTGAAGCTGGCGACGATGACGACCCCGCCGCCGCCGCTACAACTGTCGCCGCAGAGTCTGCCGCCGAAGCCGCAACAGCTGCAGCGACAGCAGGTTCCGATGCCGCCGGGAAATCGGACACAGCAGACTGCAGCGACAGCGGCATGGAAGCCGAGTCGGCGGACTCCCCGTCCGAGCTGAGAGCCGCTCTGCGGGCCGACGAGGAGGCGTCCGGAGACGCCGCCGACTCGTGCTCGTCGGCGGCCGACGCCAGGTCCAGCCGGCACGGGGAGATGTGCGGCTTCGAGGACGAGCTCGGCTTCCTCGACCAGGAGATCTTCAGAGAGATGGAAGAGCTGCGCTCGGAGAACACCTATCTCAAGGTGCGTGCGTGCTTGCAGGGACGTGCCGTGTTTGCATTGGAAGAAGTGCCGTACTGCTGCCCTGTTGCGCTGCCTGCTGATCATCCATCCATTTTCAAAAACCGCTTAATCCTGTATTGCGGTGAGGTGAGCCGTAGCCTATCCCGGCAGACACAGGGCGCAAGGCAGGGGTATACCGAGCATGGGACGCCGGTCCATCGCAGGGCACCTAGGGCAATTTACTCATTGGGCCAATTAAATTGCCCCAAGTGCCCTGCTGCCTGCTGCCGTGTTACGTTAATTCGCAGAGGTAACGTCTGCGCCTCACAGCAAGAAGGCCCCCGGGTTCGAATCTCGGCTCGGGCGCCGTTCTATGTGGAGTTTGTGTGTTCTCCCCCTGTTCTGCGTGGGTTTCCTCCGGGTTCTCCGGTTTCCTCCTACTACTTAAAAAAACACTAATTAGTTATTTGGCCGATAACATCATAATATATAGGAAGCAGTGTGGCAATATGGCGCCGGCAAAACCGCATGGCTGCCTCCTTCGCCTCTCTGCGCTTTCCTCGCGCCTCTGAGTCGTTCTCTCGTCGAATGAGTACCCAAATGTAAAATTATTATTATTATCGGTAAGCCGGTTAGGTCTGTACCGGGTGGCGGGGGAGCCGGAGCCTATCCCGGCAGACGCAGGGTGCAAGGCAAGGCTATACCCAGGATCGAATGCCATTCCATCGGGGCCAATTTATTTCAGCAGACAGATTGACCTTGGCGGCAGCAGCAGCAGCTAGTCTTTGGACTGGGAGGAAACCTGGTGAAAACCCACGCAGACACGGGGAGAACGTGCATTCTCCACACAGAGAGGCACCTTGACCCCGGAATCTAACCCAGGGGTTTCGTGAAGCGGCAGCGCTACTCACTACATCACCACCGCGTCGCTCCTGAAGCATCCAGGCTGAATGCACGTATGGCTTAGCAGATATTGGTGACCCGTAAGGGGGGGGGGTCAGCTCCATTCTCTTGAGGGCCGCACTCCGCAGGAGTGGATCATGGTGACCGTGTAGCATCCGCATATTACGTCCATTGTAAGAATCCACTTCTGGATGAGGACCTCCACGCGCAGCACGGGACGTGGGGGGTTTGTCTGACACTGCATCAGACTGAAATCGATGTAGGTTTCGTCTGACCCTATCGACCTCCAGCCCTATATATTGAGTGGCCAAGAGCGAGTTATTTTTTTAATGGCATTGTCTATTCATGACCACAGACTCGACTAGATTTCAGCGTTTAAGCCCTTTGGGATCATCACTGGAATTGTCATCTCTTGTTCACGATCGTCTGTATGTATTAGAGAATCTAGAGACATGCACTGATGTAGGTTTGCACGGCTCATCAGGCGCATGATGACGCTTCCAACGTGGGAGGCGAAACGCCGCGAGGGATAGAGGGAGATCGCTCAGTGACACGGCTATCCCGAAAGAACAGCTCTGAAGAGCAACCATCAATCCAGACACACGTCAATTCAATATCATTCACTCTACACCTACACATACAGAACTGCACGTACAGTATCGCGTTGCTGTTTACCATGATGACCCTGCGTAAATACGAGCGATTAACATTGCGCAGATGTACGCGTGAAATGTATACGCGCACGCTTGGGCAAGCGTACACGGTTACCCGCACCGCCGATTCCAAACGACCCAGCTATCGGCCCCGTTGTGACATCCTGGTGGCAAGGCCACGTGTGTGGATGTCCGTGGAGATTTGACGAGAGAATCGTTTCCAGAATAAAATCAGTAATCGTCTCTGAACCCCCTTCAACTGTGCACTCAATTATCCAGCGAATGCACTCAGCAATAAGGCTTGTTTATAACCCGTCTTTGAACGCTTCTGGTTGTGTAACGGAGATATACATTAACATTTCTGTGACCTATTTTACAAAGCGTAATTTGTGTAAGGGTGCAGGGTGCTCTACTTATTCCTGACACACAATACGTGTATTCAAAAAATTTGCCGACTGGGATATACTGCCATACATTGCACCATTGTGCACAGAATGACCTTCATTCGAGAGAGAGACATGCGCTTGGTTTAATTGCTTGCAAAGGCATGTGATTTAAAAAAAATCCAACCCATCCATAAATCTATTTCACTGCTGACACAGTGATGAGATGCGTCCTGAATGTGCAGTGTAAAAAAAGCCACCCTGCAGCAATCATCAAATCCGTTATCAAAACTAGGTCACAACATGGCTGAAAAACAGGCACTTGAATGCGTGATGGATGGCTTTACAGTACATGACTTGACATTAAGTGGGGATTGTAAAATGCTACAGCAGGACCCGGGTTCGAATCCTGGCTCGGGTGCCTTTCTGTGTGGAGTTTGTATGTTCTCCCTGTGTCTGCGTGGGTTTTCGCCGGGTACTCCGGTTTCCTCCCACAGTCCAAAGTCATCATTGCTCCATAGGTTAATTGTCCTGCAGACTAAATTTCCCCCGGTCCCTGTGATGGATTGGCGTCCCATCCTGAGTAAAGCCCTGCCTTGCGCCCTCTGTCTGCCGGGATAGGCTCCGGCTCACCACAACCCTGTACAGGATTGAGTGTTTCTTGACAATGGATAGACGGATGTAATATGCTATGGTGTGCAAAGTCCAAAAGTGTTAAATGACACATGCGCACATGTTTTCACGTGGTATCCTTTACCATTGCGGTTGATAATTGAATCAAATATAGGGTGTATATAGAGGGGTGGGTTATTTTATATTGGTCGGTTCAAAGGGTCAACAGCCGTAATGACACTTGGCTGGAAAACAGCAATGATGCAAGCCTCGTCGGGCATCCATCTTTGCGTGTCTGTTGGTGAGCAATGTTGCCCTCCACGATTTAGCCGAGGGCTTATCAAGTCAATTGGACTTTGTGCTTGCCAGCCCTCACCTTTGCCAAACTCGCTTAGGCAATTTTACTAGCATTGCCCACTTAGGGGTCAAGCATACAGGAGTGTCTTTAAGAGCGTGAAAATGAGCACCACTTAAACGATCGAATAACGGACCTTGCTATTGCGTTCTTCAATATTCCTGCTCTACTCCCACTCTTCACAAGGCTCATATACTGTACTAGAATTCCATGTTATCCACAAAGGCAAGCAATTTTACGCTTTAGAAAATCTATTATGCTCCATTACAAAGCACTGTAGGTCCCAAAAAAACAAGGGGATATATAAAAAAATTATAGTCCGGTGGGTTTTCCCATTTTTTGTTGGTGATGGGCCTAGTAGTGGATACGAATGTCTTCTGTCGATAATATCCGGCGATATGACAGCCTGACTGCTGATGAGACACTCAAGGTCGAAACTGGTCTAGACTTTGGTAATGAATCCTAGCCTGTTTTATCGCGCATATAGGTGGAGTTGCTCAGCAAAGTTCAATGCCCAGAACTCTGTCGCATGATGTGGAAACTCGTGAAAAGCAAAATCGGAGTACAATACAACAAAGGAATGCTAGAAAAAGAGGAGGTCATGGAAGCAGCGAAAGGTAGATTGACATTTGGCTATACAAAAATGGTCGTAGCCCTTGGGGAGGGAGATGGAACCATAACATATGATAGAGAATCAAAAGATTAGTGGAGGGTTTTACGTAGACCTCGAGCTAAATGTACAATAGCATAAATTGCAGGAATCAAACCATAGAGAGATGTTAGTTCCACTGCCCTTGACAATGTGAACAAACAGCTCCCGGACAAGGGGAGTAGCTGTGGACATCATCAAGCAAGCGGGACTACTTGTAGGAAGAAAAATTCAAACCTCTTTATTATCAAAAGGAAATACCTCCATCATGGAATTATGTCTCAATCATTTTTCTCTTCAATTCGAGTAATATGATTAACTGACTTGCAAAAAAATACCGAGACTAGCCAGGTGTGAACGTAACTTGAATTTATTACTGGTACAGTCAAATCAGAATTTCCCCCCCTTCCCGCTTGTAATGTGCAAAATGCGTTGTCTACTTTCTTACCCGTATGATGTACTGGGCTGTACTGGCTTACACAGTTCAAATTGATGCAATCATCAAGCTCAAACAAACCAGGCCTAATAAAACAATAGAAGGCATAAAATGTGGATACACCGAGACTGCGTGAATAACGTAACGACACATATTATTGAGGGAGTTGGACGGTGAGACATGCAGTCATCAAAGTTATTCACAACATTAGAATACTTTTTTAACTGCATTGAGAAACAATACGTGCAAACATAGACTTTAACCAACTCAGGAATGGTGATGAATGTGTCATTACATCATCCAAAATGCAAATCAACTGCAGGTAGAAAAACTCAACAGAGAAAGCTGAAGGGTGGGGCTTAAATATGAGCAAAAACAAAGGTCGCATAAAATAAGTTCGCTAAACAATTGAACACATCTGGCAGAGACACACCAGGAGAGTGCATCAGAGTTTACCTAGGGCTCTCATTGAAGGCTGACCGAGATGGAAATAATAAATCAATAAATAGGTGGCCGATAACACGTTCAATTGCTATTGGAACGACTGGAAATAGTATCCTGTGAGGGACTAGCGTCCCTCATGGGTGTAGCCCTGACTTGCGCCTTCTGTCTGCCGGGATAGGCTCGAGCTCACCAGGACCCTGTACAGGTTTAAACGGTTTCTGACAATGGATGGATGAATGTTAATTAGTGGAAAGCAACATGGCAATGTCTAACAATTCACGTTTGTAATCAATGCATACTACCTGCTGCAACACACTGATCGGACATATAAACACTGACAGATGAAAAGTAAAAAAAAAGCTGCAAAGTGCAAAAACAAACATGACAAGAAGGTGCACATTTAGACCATAAACTTGGGAAAATACACACACTAAAAACACCAACATTAAGTGACCTTGAGCAGGACCTGTCACTAAAAGTAATTCTTCTTTGCGATTCTTCGAAGCACGATGGCTAGCTTCTGGACATCGTCGTCTTTCAGCTTGGCTTCGAAGTGTTTGGTAGAATTCGCAGGCAATACCAAGTACTACCTGACAGGGATCGCGACGTGAACGCTTCTACCTTGACCCCCACTAAAAGTAATGGTGGCCAGCGTTCGATAGTAAAAACGGAATGTGGCACCGTAAGAAGGGAACACGGCCGGGAATATTTTCCCCACGGAGATGGAGTGATGAAAACAGCTCGTATGCAGGTGCTGGGTGGATTGTTGAATCGCAGGACCGTAAGAAACAGGAACGGCTTGAGAAAAGTCTTACATTAGCAGTGAAATGAGCGTTGTTGTGTCCAGTTGTTACGGCCGGCATCCAGGTTGTCCCAGGTTGGCCGTTTTCCGCCCAATGGTGTGGCGGGTATTCGAGCAGAATTTTATGGCCTGATGCCCTTTCTGACGCCAACCTCATTTAGTTGGAGGGTCTACGTATAGTTTGTTTTGTGTAGAACCTCTCCCCAGACCTGTTCGCCAGGAGTAATGGAATCCAGGTGACATAGCTGTGGAGTTCATTGGAAAATGCAAACCCCTCCACCACAATAACGCTATGATCCATGGGGGGCTGTGATGTAAAACACATATATATTGCAGCTATATTATCTTACTTTAACGGTCGGTGTTATTTTTTCTTCTTAAGTCCCACGAGACAATAGACACACATGGATTAAATGAATGTACATGCATTCTTAGATGGACTTTACTCTATTTCACTGTTCCCTTGCGAAGCTGCAGGCTTTTGCAGGTCAAAGTTAAAGCTCCCAGTCTAAAGCAAGTCCATGGGGCTTTACTTGTACCTGAAATGACGACATATACCTTTAAATAGCCTGTTTCCAAAGATGGGCTTTATTTGATGAAGGCAAATGGCCTTGGCTTTTTGACTTCCTCTCGGCAACTGCTTTAAAAAATTATCAAATAATGTGGCACGGTGAGTAGCACTGCCACTTCATAGCAAGAAGGACCCGGGTTCGAATCCCAGCTCGGGTGCCTTTCTGGATGGAGTTTGCATGTCCTCCCCATGTCCGCGTGGGTTTTTGCCGGACACTCCGGTTTCCTCCCACAGTCCAAATACAGGTTAATTTCCCTGCTGCCTAAATTGCCCCCGGTGCCCTTTGATGGACAGGCGTCCCATTCTGGGTGTTTCATTTTGAGCCAGCGCCTTATTCTCTGCCAGACCAGAGTATAGGCTATAGGGTATAAAAAAAAACTGCATCTTTTCTTGCACACACACCTTACTTTCAACCACATTTAAGAATTGGCTTCCCTATCCAAGCTGCAATAGTTATTCACGCAAAGTCAGGTTTTAATTTCTACCAGACCCTTATTGGAGCTAGTTATTTATCATGTCTTCTCTTTCATTGGCTTTCCCACTGACAGCATTATATTATCTATACACTGTATTAGGGTTTCATTAATAATAACATTTATTTATATAGTTCCTTTGAGACACTCCAGTTCAAAGCTCCTAAGAGACTGTTCAAAATTGAACAACACAATCCAAATTCTAAATTATAAAAATAAATCTTGAGGTTGGACTGAAAGATCTCGAGAGGGGGAGCGTTTGTGACAGACTCACGCGGAGTTCCACAATCTCGGGGCTTGAGCACGAAAGGCTGCTACTCTCTTCCTTTAAGCGTCACGCTAGGAACACAGAGTGCTTGTGAAGCACAACTCATTGCGGTCTAAACCTAATAACAAAACTGAGTGTATATAAAATGTACGGATTTATAAAATGTACAGATTGCACCAGCGATATTCTAATTCACGTTACACTTCTGTACGAATGGGTCCGATTGTATCCACAAAATACACACTCAGCGCGCACACTCCCGGAACTCAGCATTACCGATGGCCATGTTGGACTGGCTCAGCGTATTATGACAAACAGCTGGGAATATCAGCACATTGCTAACAAAAATTACACGGAACAAACAGACGCAGCTAGTGCATGATGCATACAAATAAAATTCAAAGCCGATGTACGGTGCTGGAATGCCGATCGTCTCTCGTCGAAACAAAAATTCATCTGACGAAAGATGCCGTGTGATGGACGCAGCACCTCACAGCATGCCATCCATCGGAGGAGCCGCTGAGTTGACGGTCACATTGGCATGTGGATATTTGGTGTCCCGTGACGCTGTCCACAATAGCAAGCTATTGTTTGCCAGAATGACCTTAATTATCGTGATGGTGTTCCTGTCACGTTATGATATCGTGTTCATATCAGTCAGCATATAAACACATGCAGTTTAGCACACTTGAGGAATTGGTGCCTGAGGAAGCATTGTTTCATTAGAGACCATTTAACAAGTGACTGACGCTCACGACATTTAAGGTCCTCTGAGTCTTCTCATAGAACGTTGCCATCTCTTGTTCCCAGCAATCTACATCAAGCAGAGTTGTGGCTTGCCGATTAGCTTTCTAATAACCGTTCTCTTCATATTGCATAGGGTGTGGTGGGGGGGGGTGTGCGGAATTATATCATCGCACGCTAATCACACGAGCACACTCTTACACTGCCATTAGAGTTGCCACCTGTCCTGGTTTTTCCTTTTTAAGGCAGCTGTCCTGGGATATATATTTACGTTTTCCAGGAACATGTCATTTAAAAATCAATTTTTTTGCAACTGGGTTTTGCCAGTAAAATGCCCTCCCCGTGCGCTGTTAGCACCCACGGCGTGTCCCGGTTTTTTTGCGCCTCCCGAGACGGCAACCGCGGTGTCCGTCGGCGCGTGACCGTCACAGGATGAGCTGGAGGAGCTGCGGACGGAGATGGAGGAAATGCGGGACAGCTACTTGGAGGAGGACGCGCAGCACGTGCAGGACCTGCGTCGCGAGCTCGACCGGGCCCACAAGTCCTGCCGCATCCTGCAGTACCGCCTGCGCAAGGCCGAGCGCCGCAGCCTCCGGGCCATCGCCGCCGCTCACTCGGGACACTCGGACGGAGAGCTCATCCGGGCGTTCGAACAAGACCTGAAGGTGAGCGAGGCGGCGAGCGTCGGGCAACCGGCAAAGGGTGGCACAGTGGTAGCAGCCTGAGGCGGTTTGATTCTTGGCTTGGGCACCTTTCTGTGTGGCGTTTGTATGTTCTCCTGTTCTGCGTGGGTTTTCTCCGGGTTCTACGGTTTCCTCCCACAACTGAAATAAAAACACTCATTAATCAATTCTCCGATAACATAATAATATATAGGACGCAGTGTTTGGCAATATGTGGCGCCAGCAAACCGCCTGGCTGCCTCCTCTGCCTCGCTGCGGTTTCCTCGTGCCTCTAAGTCGTTCTGTCGTCGAATGAATACCTTCGACATTGAATGAATATGTTCGCGTTAGAAATTCTAATAAGGAGCGGCTCATACAGGTTTGATGTCCTGCTTGTCATGATGAGTGGGGTGCTGATGAACCCTAGAGCTATGTCACCTGGAATCTAACACTCCTGGTAGCGTTTCCATTGGTAAACACGTCGGGGGTGAGGTCCACACAAATTACGAACCATAGACTTTCCAACTAAAGGACGCTGGCGTCAGGAAGGGCATCCGGCCATAAAATTCTACTCTAATACCCGAACCATTGGGGAGAATTCGGCCAACAAGCGTCAACCTGGATACCTGCCATTTAAACAGGCAACAGGAACACACAAGTGCAGTAAACACAATTTGTTTCTGTTGTGATCCGTTCGTCATTTTCCACCCGCGGTGCAGGTCGCAAAGGACGTGTCGGTGAGGCTTCACCGTGAGCTGGAGAGCGTGGAGGACCGGCGCGTCAGGGCGGAAGATGAAAACGATACCCTGCGCGCCAAGCTCATTCAGCTGGAGGTCGCAAAGCAAGCGCTGCAGAACGAGATGGACAAGTTGAAGGAGGCAAGTGACCCGGCCCACCTCGACCACGAGCCCAAACTGGCCCCATTGGCCGAACAAGCACCTCAGCATGATAGTAATGATAATGTATTACGTGGGGCGGCACAGTGGGGCGCGGTGAGTAGCGCTGCCGCCTCACAGCAACAAGGTCTCGGGTTTGAATCCCGACTCGGGTGGCTTTCTGTGTGGAGTGTGCATGTTCTCACCGTGTCCACGTGGGTTTGCGCCGGGCACTCCGAAGTCCAAAGACACGCAGCTGCATAGCTTGATTGGCCTGCTGACTAAATTGCCCCTGGTGCCCTGTGATGGAATAGCGCGCTATCCTGGGTATACGCCTGCCTTGCACCCTGTGTCTGCTGAGATAGGCTCCGGCTCACTGCAACCCTGTACATGTTTAAGCAGAGGTGACAAGGCGCTGCAGGAAACTGCAGAGAGGTGAGAGGGGGGGAAGATATGAAGGTCAACCGGCGTCAACAGGCCAGACACGGCATCCTATAGAATGTTTCTCAGCACCAACGGTGTTGCCATCGTTTGTTGCAGAAATTGTGCATTTCCATATATGTATCATTGTCATGAGGTGTAACACTGGCAAGAGGTCCTGTCTTTGATTCCTGGCTTAGGTGCCTTTCTGTGTGGAGTTTGTGTTCGCTCTGTGTCTGCGCGGGTTTTCAGTGTGTACTCCTGTTTTTTCCCCATTCCAAAAACAAAAAATATAAAAAAACCTCTCTGACTAAAAACATCATAATATATAGATAACGCAGTGTCTGCAAATGTTGGCGCCTGTTTAACATGTGGCTGCCTTCCCTCTCCCCCACCTTTCTGCGGTTCCTCACGCCTCTGGGTTGTTCTCCTCTCCCTTCGAGAATGAATGACACAAAATATAAACATTCCTAAGTGCTGCATGCGGCTCGTTATAGCATTTAGGATTTCACAGCAAGGCTGTCATTTATTCAAGAAAGTCCAATTCACTTTTCAGGAACAGAATGTGGAACAACTTTTTCCTACGACGACGGCTTTTTTTTTTCTTTCTAAAAAGCACAATTTCCCATTATATACCCAATGTACGAACTGTGTGCCAAGGATCACAATTGTGGGTTTTGTCTACATCTTATATTTCCATAATTGTGAACTGGGCAAGGCAGCCTTGTAAATCATGCTTCTGGCATTTCCCATATTTCCATACACTGGCACTCACTAGACATTAATCCTAGGGAACATGGGACAGCTTAATTTGCCATGGCATGCTGCATGAACAGTATTAACACTGTCCATCACAGAAACAATCTCATGCTCTTTAGGTTTGACGAGCACAGTGTTAGACTAGTGTGAATGGTGAGCAGTGTGCTAGTCTGTTAACATAATTTCTATAAGTACAAACATTCCGGCTGGATGCCCTTCCTGACGCCCAACCCACTTTAGTCGGAGGGTTTTCGGATCATTATTTGTGTGGAACCTCCCACGAGACCTGTTGACCAAGGGAGACCCTAGCAGGAGTGGTAGACTCCTGGAGACATAACTCTGGGGTTTATTGGAACACGCAAACCCCTCCACCATCTCCCACGTTGGAAACATCATCGTGGGAGATTGCTCGACACGGATATCCCGATAGAACATCTCTGAAGAGCAACCATCACGAATCGAGCCGTGAAAACCTACTTCTGTACGGTGGAACGTATTCCGACAATTACAAAACGTTTATATTTTTGCCGGACTTCATTGACACCGTCAGCGGCGTCACGGATGAGATCTGCCATGTTGACGGCCCGACCCACAACTCACTTCCGCTTTGCCTCTACAGCATGTCAGCTTTTCATCGGCCTCTGCACGGGGTGTTGAGTAACATCACGTGGACCGAGAGAGTGACATGCCGCGGCTTGCATGCAGAACGCTTGGTATTGGCATGGGCACCGTGCGGCGAATAAGCAATGAGCACATCAGTCCAGGGACGCTTCCGCTCTCAACGCGGTTCACAGTGCGTTCCCAAAATAAACCTCCCCGCAGCCTCCACCGCCACCGCCGCCACCGTGTTTTACAATTGTGGCCGAATTCTCGACCATGATGTCATTTCCCTCTCGGTCATAGAAAACAATGGAGCTGCCTCAGCGTTCTGAGAGCTCTATTGTCTAAGCCATGGCTTTATTGAATGTACATTACAATGGTGGTATTGTGTGAGCCTGTGACCTCTGACAGGTTCCTCTATAGTGGATTTCCTTTTTAACAGAGCAGCAAGCCAAGTACCTTAAGTTCCTTGTCTAGTATAAACATATATGCCTAATGTCATAGAAGTTAAGTGTTCTACTGTTATGCTCCGCAAATTCAATCCCACAGGCATGGACTGGTCATGGCCCTCAAACTAACAGGCCCCGTTTAAGCAATTTGTGACAGTTGCAGCCTGAGTGTAGATTAATTTGATGAACTCATTATATCGTATGATTTGGTTTAAGAAGGCGTCAGAAGATGCTAAAGTGTGATCTATATTAAGTGTCTGCACAGATTCAGCTCCATATGTTAGGGTCACGGGTGAGTCGGGTTTACACCTGTCCAGATATTTCCAGGATCGTCCTCCTTTTTGAGGCAGCTGTTCTGGGAAATCTGTACGTTTTCACGGACCAAGTCATTGAAAGCCTGTGTTGTGGCCAGTTATACAGGGCACAGTCCTCACTTATTCTGTTCATCCTACGATATATCCCGGTTTATTGTGCCTTAGAGGTAGCAACCCTACAAGAGAGGAAACAAAAATATTAGTTGGTCTAAATTATTTATATCAAAACAGTTCTACTCTGTAATGTTTTGATAACTCTTTATCTCATGCTAATACAGTGCATCAATATAGTATTTCCATTAAGGATAGGATTTACAATATTGTCAGTTACTCAAATCTGCGATGATGTTGACTCGTGTAACCGTCATGGAGACTCAAAATCTATCCAAATTATTAAATCGTATATCCACTAAAATACACCCACAAAAGATATATAAGTAGACTGGGGTTTGTATCAAAGTTCCTGTCCTGGAATCATGATTCCATTCCGAGAATGTAATATGATTCCGGTTGGGTTTGTGGGATAATCATAATTGTGAAATCATCGGGGGAATCAGGCTGCATGAAAGCTGGCATGGCATTCAGGAAAGCAGTGCAGGCCATCGGGGACTTTGACCGGCCTAACAGAATTACTATCACGTGTAGGTTTATTTATTTTAACTAGGTGAGAACTCAAGAGACCAAGGCAGTCTCATTTGCAAGAGTGACTCAGGGAATAAGTCTTCTAGTAGGTGGTGATAATTGGTATTGTATAATCCCAATTTTTGAAGTTGGCAAGTTTAGACCCTGATGCCAGCACACAATGGCCTACTTTTCCATCAGGGTATCTTTAACATCCGCTTTGAAGAAAATTGCGATTGGTAATATGCTTATTACATCCACAAAATGTATCGTGGCGGTCGCTATATTTAGGGGACGCTGGCAGATTTTTGCCGCTCTTAAGATTGCCAGTTTCACGACCTTTCAGTATATTCGAAGCAGCCTTAATCATTTTATGTTTTTTTTTCCTTTGGTTTTTATTTATTTTTAATTGTTGATATGCCGTTCTCTTCGCAGCCCTTGGGCAGCGCTTTGTGACCCTCGGGTGAAAGGCGCTATATAAAACGCTATTATTATTATTATATTCAAACCTTGAACTTCTGTAACAAGCAGAAAATGTGGTATCATGGCTTGTGCATGGAATTGGCTCGCTGTCAGTGTGGCATTCAGATAAGATGAGCGGGCTCAATATGCACACAAGCGGGTCCCAATATACACAATATACACACGACATCCTCTGCGACCTCTTGCTGGATTAAGCGGGTACAGATAGTGAATGAGCCATGTTATATACTGCATGCATATTTATATGTAGCCTTGGAAATGTCGCTTTGGCGGGGCAGCCTCATGCATGAATTTCATTTCTGTAGAAACCCCCCCAGCTACAGACATGATACGTTTAATTTGGCATCCGAGTAAAAACCAGTGGAACACTTTTAATTTGCAGTAGGCATGATTCATTCCCACAAATGGTAATCCAAATGCCTCAATGTCAACATGTGCTTTGCATCAATATAAATAGGGTACAGTTTTGAAATGCAAGAGGGGGGGAGTAGCTGATCGAAACAGAAGTAATATTTTTTTTGCTTCTGCAGCTTGGTTTTAATTCCCCCAGTGGAAATGCATTTAGTCAATACCAGCTGATTTATAAAATGATGGTGAGGCTTGTGTGTGAATTGCTTGGTCAGGCACATTACTTTAAAGACGCTATGAATAATAAATGATACATATACTTAACGGTATTAATGTAGAATTGGAGTAAAGCACATTAAGTGAAACACTGCCATACCTACCATTAACGTCTTCCAATGCAACAATGACTGTAACTACAGTACGTCCGATCCTTGACCTTTTGCCCCGAGCAATATATTATCGGGAGCACAACGTTACACACTTCGGTAGTGTCGAAAATTCCACACTTCCTCCGAACGGTTTAAGAACCGTGTCACAGCGAGGCCTGACCTAGAGAGAGGCAGGCAGAACAACAGAAAACAATCCACATTGCAATCATATTTCTCTCTTGTGAGACATGGCAAAGGCGCAGAAAGCCACCCAACAGCCGCCAATTGCTTGCTGGCCGATCATCTAACAAGTCAGTGATCGATGCGGACAGGCCAACAAAGGACTCTTCAGACTGCAATGTGGTCCGCGTAAAGTATGTGCGCTCTGAGCAAGCAGGCCGAAGGGCTGTTGCCAGGAATAGCTGTGGAGCCCATGGCACGCGGCAGGCTTTTACCACCGCTGCCTCCGCATATTTACAGCATTTGGCTAAACAAATCACAGCCCTCTCTACACCATGCCTCGCTTGAAAAGCAACACTTCAAGGAGGACAAACTGACTGATCGTGAAATGTGCCAGGAGTTTAATAATTCAGCGGAGCCCTAACCCTTATATTTCAGTTGCCTGATCGGATTTTGGATAAATGCTGTTTTTACAGGGTGTCTGTAAATGTAGCAACATGTGCTTTTTATACCTTGGTCTTTTTTAACCTGCGATCTTTGAGTGGTTTTTAACAGCACATGACAGAAGCATACAAAATAGTCACCCCCGAGATGTTGATGAATGCCTAGAGGTTAAGAGAGATGAAACTAAGACGACTTTAAAAAAATCTTCATGTTGCCAAATGCGTGTGTGTAGTTTTACTGACCTCACTAAAACTGCTATTCAATTACATTTCGTTTAGCAGTGGCTGAAACCTCTATAGGATACCCTGTATTGTTCAGTCAGAATGTCTCTTACATAATATAAATAATACTAAAGGCACAACAGGAATAATTGATGCTAAGGTGTTATAGTTCTTGGGCTTTACACACCCAGTTCAAAGTCCTTACACTCATACAAACAATTCGGCAATTAAAATAACTCAAGTAATTAAAACTACGAGATAGAATTTCAGCTCATGAAGCGTCCTCTAAAAACTTGGTTCTCCAGGACGTGCGATTAACTTAGCAGGTTTACAAATGCCGCTTTGTAAACGTAGTGTGTAGCGCCGCACAATGAATTCTTTTGTGGGGTTTAATGGGTGAAATTGGAAGCACTTGAAACAGGGGGCCGTGGCTTTAGAGAGCTGCCATGCCGCTGAGCAAATGCACAGCAGCTGCTTGTGCTGTGACACCCACCAGGGATGAGTCGAGAGCCGGCCCCTAGGGGCAACGCTCAGAATTTGCTGCTCAATTTGAGACAAAGGCAACTGGGGCAAGACTATCCAGGGCTCATTTAAATGCTGTGATGTTCCAAAAATATAGCGCGTTCTAACGGTGGATTTAGGGGTTAAATGGCATAAGGGAACACTGCTGTCCCGTCTCATTTGGCCGGACGGATTTGCCAAATCATGCTTTACCTTGACAAGTCATTTACATGGAACTGGGTGTATTTAATTGGACATGAAAGGTCGTGTTTATAAACTGCGTTCTTCATCACTTTGCCAACAAGTGAATGGAGTGTTAAGGTACATGTTGTATTCAAATGTATAGCTAGAGGAGGGAAATCTTTTTAACGTGTGAAACAAATTGCTATTATAAAGCATCTTTGCTGTTAATAAACCAGTCACATTTCATTGTTAAAGATGTCAATTTTAACCACGTAAGGTCATTTACAAGATTAACCATGCAAGTCAACTTTTTAAAATGCAAATGGGTGGGATTCTTATAAAATGCAGATGGGTAGTGGTATTTTGTCAAGGTAAATAATGTAAAAGATATTTAACATTTTGTTAAGCATACGTTTGCTCGTTGAAATTACGGGGTTCTTTATGTGTCCGTGAGGTTAAGTGGGAGTTGCTGGATTGACTGATGGGCACAATAAAATGGTTGTAAAAATCGAACCTTCTAATTTGGGTCTATCTCATTATTAGCCCTGGGATATTCCCTCAAGGTAATTACTTTAAAGTACTGCAATTTATTTTGTATCGTGAAGAAGATCACTCAATGTTAGAGTGGAGGGGATGTCATGAAATGTAATTGAATTGTCCCAAATCTCCTTAACATGCATTAATTAATTATCAGTACCCGATCGCGATACGCCAGAGCCTATCTCGGCAGACACAGGACACCAGGCAGGCCTGTACACAGGATGGGATGCCATGTATTTGCAGGGCACCAGGGGCAATTTAGTCCACAGGCCAATTTACCGAGGCAGCATGTCTTTGGATTGTGAGCCAAAACCAGAGTACCCCGGCAATAACCCACGCGAACACAAGGAGAACATGTAAACGCCACACAGAAAGGCAGCACCCTTAATAATAATAATAATTTAATATTTAAAACGAGCACATATTCATTCAATGTCGAAGATATTCATTCGACGAGAGAAGGACCCGCGATGCAGTGTAGCGGCAGTACTATCTCCTTCACCTCCGTGCCTCCCCCCATCTCCTTAACAAAAGACATGAGTATCTCAGTAGGCCTGACATTCAGTTTTCATTGAAAATGTCTCTAAAATTGTGCGCGCACGCACACGTTTACCGGAGCACTGTGTGTGAGCGGTTTACGGTTGACTGGTAACCAAAGGGGGCTGCCCGTGTGAGTTGTGGGATTTACGCTAAAGAAGATTGCACTGCAGTGTGCTCGCAGCTGGTTTTAATTTTAAACAAACATCTGATTGATCGTATTTGCTTTTTGCAGAGCTCGCTTCGGAGGCGTGGCAGCAGGGAGCTGTACAAGCCAGAAAAGCGGGCCTTGTCCCAGGTTTGTGTTATGAGCTTCAACTCTTCTCTTTAGGAATGAATGCACACAATGCACATTCAGTCCATTAAACAAGGAGCCCAAGGCATTGCTGAGAGTATATTAAATGCATTTAACATGTGCTCTCACTTGTTCATCTTAAACAGGTATAATATTTTATATATATTTTACAACTATTTGTCTTGATGTAGATTTTCACGGCTCGAAGTATGAGAATTGCTGTCAAGAGCTGCTCTTTCGGGATCGCCGTGTCGACCATTCTTCCCCTCTCTTTCGTGACATTTTGAATCCCACATTCAAGGCATCATCAGGCTAATGCCTGAGGAATGCTCGGCACAGCTGTCCAGAAAAAGAGCAGCTATTGAGAAATTCTTACAGCCATTTGCCCATCCATTGCTGGGTGAATGCCTCCCCATCCCGTATCAGTCATAGGGGTTGTTTGAACATACTTAATCGCACTGGTTCATTGCGGTTTGGTGAAGGAGATGCCTAGGATCAGTTCAAATACCGCTTGCCACTGACTTTAACCGTGGTGAGGACTCGAGCTCGGATTGCTGGGTTCATCGTGTGGCGCATAAACCACGGCACCACAGCTCCCCACGAACACTACAACAGTTGTTAACCATCGTCGTCATAATAATAGTAAAATCTCTCCAAGATAAATCCCAGCGTGTCCCATGCCAAACGATGAGTGGACGCGAGACTCAAATCTGATTAACAAGAGAGCCTATATAAAGAGCTTAACATTTCCCTGAGGGTTTCCTCGGCTTAGTGGGCTTTCGTGGCATGCACGTTAAGCTGAGTCCAGCTATTCTGATCAATGGGCAGTGAGGTCGACCGGAGCTGAAGTGTAGGCAGAGGGAGCTCACTACGGGTGGTAGAAGAGCGGGAAAAGTGAAATATAACCACATTACGCTTAACTGATTATAGAATCAATTTACCCGCACATTTATGTGCGGATGCCCAGACTCTACGAACGAAAGCCTCCTCAAATCAGACGTAAACGATTTACGTAATACTGTAAAATTAAATCAGTTAATTACTGCTGTACTCGGCCGATGTATTAAGGTGTACTGTATTTGTTTATTTCTTAACGCATTAAATGCGAATTTATCTTGCTTCAGCGCACATCGCGTTCCACTAACCGAAAAAACGACCCAACATTGGTAAACATTTCCGTGGCGCCTCTGGTGTGGTGCGAATGTGTGCGCCACTGGCTGTGCCGAGGCTTCGGAGTTAACCATTGCTGGTGGTTTCTATGCCCTGTAGGCTCTAAATGTGATCAACTCAATTTTGAGTCTCTTTCCATTACATCAGGAGCGTATTTAATTAACGGCCGCCGCGAGCGTCGACGAACGCAGCCCCGGATGACCTCCACTCCCATGTGGTTACGTTCCACAGTGCTGTGTGCTAAAGGGGAACGCAGACGGTAAGCCCGTTAGCCGCGAGAAAGGCTCGCGGAGGGATTCACGTGCAGAGAGCAACCCAGCGTCTGCTCGCACTGGTGGTGCGGCTGTAACATCCGCGGCTCACAGAAGGTCCTGCGAAAGGCGGTTTGATTCCCACCTCGGGCGCCTTACTGTGTGGAATTTGTGGGTCAACCCCCCCTGTTTCGCATGGGTTCTCCGGTTTCCTTCTTCTTCTTTGCGATTCTTCGAAGCACGATGGCTAGCTTCTGGACATGGTCGTCTTTCAGCTTGGCTTCGAAGTTTCCTGCCAAAACTAAAACCGCTCATTAATTGGCTGATAACATCCAAAAATATATGATGAGGTGTCTGATAAATGTTGGTGCTGGTTCACTACGTGGCTGCCTTCCCCCCCCCCCCTTATGCCTCTGAGTCATTCTCTCTCTTCAAACAAGTATCTTCGACATTGAACAGATACTGTCTACGTTATAAATTGTAATTTAATTTCTTTTTTAGTATGCCTCAGACATCCACACAGAGACGCATAGTCCGAGACGGCATTTAGAAAGGGCAGATCCCCCTGCCCTTAGGACAGCCAATAGATTGATCGTATAAATATTGATAGAATGCCACCCCGCTCAATCATTCCCACTTTCTATGCTTGAGGTGGAGCAGAGAATATTAATATCCCAAGGCGGATTCACTTGCTCCGTCCTAAATACGTATGATTTAGAATCGAAGGTTTAGCTGTACACTCTGTAATAATTCATTGGCTTCTGGAAAATAAATGTATTACTGTATTAAAACTAAAAAGTTGAATGTCATCCAAAATATGATGGAGGACAAGGGGACCATATGCTATATAAGAAGGTGTTTCAATGGAAGATTTATTTTAATAGTTCCACAACAATTGAGAATGTATTTCCATAGCTGTTCTTTCTGGATAGCTATGTCGAGTGTTCCTTTAACCAACCTCTTCCGAAGGAACACTTGACTCAGCCATCCCGAATGACCAGCTATGGAAAGCAATTCTCATGCATCATGCCGTTAAAACATACATCAGTCCTTGACAATTGCTCCCAAGAGCTGTTTTTTCACGATAGCCGTGTTAAGCGTTCCTCCTCTCTCCTTCACGACATTTCGTCTCCCACATTGGAGGCATCATTAGGTATTTAATGATCAGGTTGCTGATAATTGTGACAGGAAGTGGTCAAACCCAACATGTCAGTTTGGTAACAGGAAGCGGTCAAAGTCAACCATCAACAACACACTTATTGGGTGACTGACAAATGACCTCGCTGCTCAAGGACAATGTCAGTTAACCGTAGGGGTCATAGCGTGTGATCATTTAAATAAGGGTGTTTTCCTGCTAATTTATTTAAAATTATTACTTACAAAAACTATCGTTCAACACTGCCTTTTTTAAATACAAATAGGCAAATTGTGCGCTAATGTTCACAAATATTTGTAGAAGGCTGCTTGAGTTTCATGAGGCACTTCATTGTTTACAATGTGCGGGGAGGTGGGGTGAGAGGGAAGGCAGACTAAATAGAAGGAAGTCAAACAAAACAAAACAGATTTCCTGTGCCGCGACTGAAGCACAGGGAGGGAGGCACGGTAGGAACAACATACACCCTTCAAAATAGCAGGAAACCAAACTCGGGCTGGTCACACCCATGAGCTATAGAGCAACAAAGCCACTTTAACTGCAGCGCTGCCAAAGTGACAGAACGCAGATTTGTCTTAGTGTCCATTTCCAAGATCTTAACCCCTGACTCTTGATTTAAAGATTTACTGAAAGCTTCTATGTCAATCATGGACCCTCATGTATTCCTATATCATAGGTCGTGACATCTTTATCGGCCCTCACACTGGTTATAAATTAAGAATCTGACCAAATGTAATTTTTTTTAAATGCCATTTCTGCATTTTCAAAACACTTTTGGATGAAGGGCATGCCCATTTTGTGTCAGTCACAGGGGTGTGTTTGACCATACTTCACCGTACTGGTCAGTGTGGGTTGGTAATGGGGGAGCCCAGGACCGGTTCACCTATTAACAGCCACTGACCTCAGCTGTCGCCGGGAAGCAAACTGAGATAATCGGGTTCGTAGTGCAGCTCACGAACCACTGTACCAAAACCCCACCCTAGACCAACAACCGTGTAATAAACTAATAAACATCGGGCATAACCAAACGTGCAATCAGTTACAGCTCAATTATAAATCGCCGTCCGAACGTGACAAAACCTCGCCGTTCACCACTCTCGCAGGAGGACAACGCAGACCTCAAGTGCCAGTTGCAGTTCCTGAAGGAGGAGGCGGCACTGATGCGCCGCAAGATGGTGCGCGTCGGCAAGGAGCGGGACCGCTTCGAGCAGGAGCTTCAAAAGTACAAGGCCTCGTACGGAGACCTGGACGGGCCGCTCACGGCGGCCGAGGCGATCTCGGCCGGCGGCGGCCCCCCCAGCACGCGCGAGGCCGAGCTGAAGCTGCGCCTGAGACTCGTGGAGGAGGAGGCCACCATCCTGAGCCGCAAGATCGTCGAGCTGGAGGTGGAGAACGGAGGCCTCAAGAGCGAGATGGAAGAGATGAAGTGCCACTGCGAGAAGGGGGCCGCGACGGGGGACGGCTCCGACGCGGACGACCACCGGTCGTGCGTGTCGGTGGACGGGGAGCTGGGCGAGTCGGCATGCGAGCTCCGGCGTCACCTCCAGTTCGTCGAGGAAGAGGCGGAGGTGCTGCGTCGGTCGGTGGTGGAGCTGGAGGAACAAAATCGGCTGCTCACGGAGGAGCTCGGGCGCACGCAATCAGGTTCCAACCCCGAAGGTGACTGGGATGAAGAGATGTCCGAAAGTGGACCGCTGTCGTCCGAAAGTCTGCAGGAGGAGCTCGACATTGCGCGCAGCAAGATCAGGGAGCTGAGCGGCAAGCTGGCGAAATTCCAGTACGAGAACAGGATCCTGCTCTCCAAGGGTCAGAGCAACGATGCCGTCTCCCAGGCGAGCCTCAAGGAAAGCACCGACGACAGCCTCGAGGAGCTCGGCGAACCTTCCCAAATGAGACGCGAGGGGCCTGTGGGTGGCGAGGGAGAGAGTGAGGACCATCGGGAAGGAGCCGCCAGCTCTCAGATGGAGAACGACGTGAACCTTCTGCTGAGACGATACGAGGAACCGCAGAAACTCGCTCGCTTCCGGAGCGAAGCGGAGCGTCTCGGGAAGGTCATCGAGTCGCTGATATCCGACACAGACAGTTTGATCAGCGACGCGAGGGACGCCATGCCGTGCGGTGAGTTCGAAGACAACGAAGGAGAAGCTTCGTCTGCCGACAGTGGGCCGCAGCTTCTGGACAAAATCGACGCTCGGATGAGGGACATAGGCAAGGAACTGAAATCGTTCATCGAAAAACTTGATATTTCGGCGGACGATGCTGCCGATGAAGATAACACGTGCACAAGGGACACCTTCTCCCACTTTTCGATCAATCGCGACCACACGCTGGATTTCCAGGTGAGCACTCATCGTTACGCCAAATGTTAATTAATAGCACTGTACAGTGTGTGTTTTTAGCAGAATTTGACCTGCATTTGCACGTGTGATGATTCGGGTCACATACGTGTTCTGTGCCGTAAATATCAATGCACTGGTGGAGTAAATGTCATATTGCAGTGGTCATAAGTTGGGTTTCCTACTACAAAACGCCTGTTAATGTTGCTCCTGCTTAAACCTGCATAATCTTACCAATAAGGTTATACAGTTGCAGTAGTGCTGTTCTAGAAGGTGAAATCGCCGTCAACCTAAAAACTCAAATAAACTAGACTGTCGTTTTTTATCTCTATGCTAATACAAAATGTATTTTAGGTTTTTGGCCTAGCACCCAAAATTCCGCCCTTCCAATTCTCCTCATCAGAGCCAAACAAATACCGCTGGTTTGCCAGATGTTACTGGCAAAGGCCCTCTCTCTACACGACGGCTCATAAAAAAGCGGCATTATAGGGCAAAACATCACCGAGGCCGATTGTGGAGAATTTGGGGCACTAAAACAAAACTAAAATTATAGCCCTTTATCTCCACATAAATACAAAAATAACACAGTATGTATTTTGACAGAGCCACCGAATACAATGTGTTTAAAATCGCTAATGTATTCGATAACGAGCATTGTAACCATACTGCCATATCGTGAATGAAATTTAAATGTCCATTGTGCCTTCAATCCACTTACATTGTCATCCATGAGGCTTACGGTTGATTTAACATGTCCATTTAATACCATCGGTTACTGCAAGGTCCCCTAAGGACTAATAGCTGTCATCGACATGTTACAGCAACGTTAAGCCTGATAACGTAAATGTAAAAAAAAATCGAAACACAGTGGCAGCTGAAATGCATGCTCACTTACAGAACGCAGTTCGATACTGTATCCAGAACAAAAGATCAGCGCATCCTGGCATGCTGCAGTTGCTATTCACTTATGTTCCGCTTCTGCATGTGCACATAACCATGGATTGTTGCACTCCCCCATTCCCTTCCCTTCTCACCACTCTCCTCTGTCACTCATCGTCGCAATGCAGACGCTGCAGCCCATCGTCTTTCTAGTCCTCGCCCTCCTGTTGTTTTCGTCCATGTCCTACACCTTAATCTTTAAGTTGGCTTTTATTTTTTTTCTCTTCATTGTCCTGTGATTAAATAGCTCTACTATGTGTTTGTTTGATTTTAGTTCACGGAATTATTTTCTGTCATTTTTACTTTTTTACGTTAAAAGGTCAAATTTCCTTCTCTTGTCATTTTTGTTCTTGCGTGTGTTGTCGTGTGTCGTGTGCCATGTGTGTTGCGCGTTTGTCGTGTGTTGTGTGTTGCGTGTATGTCGTGTGTTGCCCGTCTGTCTTTTATAACTGTATATAAAAGTCTGAGCTGGAGGATCAGCCGTCTTGGGACGAACATTCAGTTGACAAGGCTTGCAACCTAACACCTGCAGACAAAACCTCTTCCGGAGCGTTGCATGAACGGATATATGGGAAAACAGATTCTGTGGAATCTGAGGTCAGTACACTAACACTATTAATCGGATGCATCTCAAACCGGATTTATGACTTCATGTCTCTCACATTTTAACTGCCTCTTGCAGTTTTCTATCTTACTCTGTGTAATTTTGTCGCTCTGCTGTTTGCTTTCATGACACTAAAAGCTGCCATTCTATAAATGTAATGCACTTTCTCCAGCTGTTTGCATTTTGCAAAAGTATTCTTCGTTAAATTTGCCTCAACCCTTAACGTACTAGTATATCCGCACTCGCAAAGGCCCCCGTTTTAAGCTGAAGGCTTTACACGCAATATCCACACTATTCTGCATGCAAATGCACAAAATAACCGGGCATTGTATCTGTGCACCGTTAGCTACGGGAGTCACAGGAGGTGCTCTCAGAAGCCAACATGACCATCCAGCAGCTTCAGGTGCAGCTGGAGCAGGAGCGGCAGTATCGGAGAGAAGAGAACCAACATCTGGAGAAGCAGATCTCCCTGGTGAGTGCGCCTGCCACTCCATCACCACGGCCAACACATTCATGGTCAGATAATAATTCTAATAACAACGATGATTTATTTTGCATACAAAAACGCCTTCTCGAAACACTCAAGGCGCTTTAGAAAGTGAACCGCGTCGTCATAGTTAAGTTGTGACGCAGACGGCAGCGTGTCCAATATTAAATTAACACGAGGACCTATAGCGGTCGAGGAATTAAAATGTTTAAATAATGGGGTAAATCAAACAGTGATGATTAATATCGAACGTTTGTCTCGGGCACGTACCCAGCGTCCCATTCGATCACAAGTTTATTCCACCTGACACGGCCGCCTTCAAAACTGCACTCAAGAACCGCTCTTTCGGTGTAGCCTTATCAAGCATTCCTCCTCTCAGCACGACCAACGTTCACACATCGAGCCGTGAAAACCTGCTTCAAAAACACCGCCGCCTTCTCCCAATCCTCTCTCTACGACAGCTCAAGGCAGAGCAGCGGAAGCTGGCGCTACGTCGGGACTTCGAGCTGCAGAGTGTGCGGCTGCAGCAGAAGCTGGAGCGCCGGGAGCTGGCGAGGGCCCGCGGCTCCCTCGTGCAGGAGGTTCGCTGCCTGCGCCAGGGCCTGGCTCTCGTGTGTGCCCGGCTGCGGGCCGTCGTGCGCCACTGGAGGCAGGGCCGCAAGGACCTGGGGCTCGGGGATGAGGCCTTCCTCGACGTGAGTTTGTGTGTCTTTCTTTCGCGGGAGCAGGGATCAACGTTTGTCGCCCTGCGTTTTCGCTTCACGCCCGTGTCGTTTTCGTCGTGGCCGTGCAGCCGAATTGCGAGCGTGGGGATGTGGGTTGCCGCCTCTGATGTACGGAAAAACCTGGACGTATAAGAATGCTGAAAGAGGGAGAACTAAATGTAAATGCACTGTCTCGGTGTATTATTACCACTTTCAACGGCCTGGGAAGACTCACAGATTTCCCACGATAGCTTCCTCCAAAAGAGGACAATCCTGGGAAAACCAGAACGGTTTGCAACCCTAGTGGGGACTACAGTTGCTACCTCGGAGTCACAAAGAACCAGGACGTTTCGTGGGGGTTAACACAATAAGAGCGAGAGGGCTGCATGTGTAACTGACAATAACCTGAACTTTGAATGACTCGTTCCGTGAAAATTTCCAGTTTTCCCCGCACCGCTGCCTCCTCAAAAAGAGGATGATCGTGGGAAACCCAGGACAGGGGGCAACCCTACTGGGGGACCCGGACCACTCCTGGGCCAACAAAGCTTGACTTCCGCTGGCTGTGGAAACATGGCATGAGGAGCTGGGGTTGAGGCAAGAGTCGGTCTCATTGTGTGTGTGTGATGCAGATGGACGGAGCTGCTGATCTCAGTCTGGTGCTGGCAGAGAAGGATCTTCTGGAGGACCTGTCGGAGGCCTCCAATGCTTCGGAGAGCACGGAGGACAGTGGCGTGCACTCGTTGCTGGAAGGCTTGGCTGAGAAGCGAGACAGCCTCGCGGCCATGGAATGTCTGGGCAAATGGGAACAGGTCGGTGCAGTGGCGTTTAAACCTACCGCGCACGTTCCCCGTGTTGTTGTAAAGCGTCTGTCGAAGTGATCACGAGCGAGTCACTTGGGACAAAAACCTTTTCCCCCCCAAGCATGGGAATGAAAATCATCTGGAGATTTGTAAATATGTAAAGTGTGCGATACTTGTTAAGCGTGCGAATGTTGCAGTCGAGCGTCCATTTTCCGCAAAGACAGGGGGAAAAAAAGCAAATTTGTGGCTAATGCAGTAGATATCAACACGAGAATTGTTTTACGGCTCCACCATTTGAAATATAAACAAATCATAATTGTAAATTGCTTGTTAAGTAGTCATCCAGGGTGAACCCTGGATACCGGCCGTATGACCCGGCAACAGCAATGGTTAAGCGGGGAAGGGGGGCAAGCGGAATTCCACCCTGGGCCTCCAGAAGCCTCGGGGCAGCCCTGTCAATTTTTCGTTGCCTGACGGCTGTGGCTCTCTTGGTTGTCGTCGCTCAAGCAGGGCCGGGAGAGCCGCCGCGTGCTCCTGGAGCTGCGCTCGGTGCTCGAGGACCTGCAGTCGGAGTTCCGCGAGGAGGAGCGCAGCCGCTCGGAGCTGCAGCGACAGTTCGCCACCGAGAAGGCCACCTGGGAGGTGGAACGAGCGCAGTTCAAGTTCGTCTTGTCCCAGGTGCCCGATTGCACACCAGTGTGCTAGGGTTGCCACCTGTCCTGGTTTTCACAGGCTTGGATTGGTGTGGATTTTGCGGCTCGATGTATGAGAATTGCTCTCGGGAGCTGATGTTTCGGGATGGCCCTGTCGAGTGTTCCTCCTCGCTCCTTTGCAACGTTTTCCCTTCCATTTTCGCCTGGTGATGTCGTCAACGTGGGAAAATATGGCCAATGTGGAGGGCGAAAGGTCACAAAGAAAAGTGGAGGAACGCTCGACACGGCTATCTTTAAACTAGCTGCTTTCGGGAGCAATTCTCTTACACGGTTGTCCTAAACTTGCCGGACGATAAGGCTGCATGTGGCTCTGTGGCTAGGTGGGCTGAAGTCCATTCAGCCAGACATTTTATCTGACTACAGTCCCGTGCAAATGCATTAGCTAAATAAATAAATAATGGTTGGTGATGACTTTTAAATAATCTCCACAGCTGTACGAAGGACCAGTAAAACCTGAGTGGGCACCGTGCGCACACCCCCTGGTGCAGATGTGTGAATCGCCGAGCAACGATTGGTCACAGACCGGCTGCAGTGGAAGCCAAATCAGGCCAGACCGTGAATACATTGAGATTTGTGGAATGCTTCTATGGTATAAAACCCCTCAGCGGGTCAGGCTTCAACCGAGCTGCAGGAAACAAGGCTGTCCATCGATATTTACCACGAAGGATCCATGTATACAATGCAGAGAGATGACAAGTTGACTGATCAATTAAGATCGCTTCTGAACCTCACTACGTGTAGCAAACTGCATGTGTAAGAATCAATGGTCTTGAATTCAGATATGGAGTTTAAGGCATTTTAGAAATGTAATCTATTATTATTATAAATGTGATTGTGTGGCCCCAGCAGCCATTACAATCAACACACTGCCAAAAATTAAAAACTATTCTTTCGAATTGCTCTCAAACGAGCAGCTCTTGAGAGCAATTCTCAGACATTGAGCCGTAACAACTTCTTTTTACAGATTTTCACGGCTTGATTCATGATGTTTGCTCTTGAGAGCTGTTCTTTCGGGATAGCCGGGTCGAGCGATCTCCCTCGCTCGCTCGCGACGTTTCGCCTCCCACGTTGGAAGCATCATCAGGCGTTATGGTTTTATGAGGAAACTGACCGATTATAAAGTTGACCGAACTTCTTTAATCAGATTTAATCAGATTGCAACCCTGAATTCTAATAATTCATTGAATCACAGCAGTACGGGCGTTAATGATTAAACCCCTAATCAAAATAAAACGTGGTTTGAAAGGTTAACTTTTATTTGACGCGACTGAAAACGTGCCACTTTATATGGTGTACAAATTTGAAATTAACGTTAATGCCAGCATCGCTAAAGTAAACGGGCAACCCGTCTTAATAAAATCCAAACAAATGAACATTGATTCGAGCCTTCTTTAAATAATGAGTAGAAACAGAAGGAAATGTCAGTAAAGCGATGGACCAAGTCAAGTAGCTTGGAGGGCAGTGGAGACAGACGTTTGAGAGATAGGGATCACAGCAGTGACATCCCGACCTCTGGCTGTGCGGCATCAATCACCACACCTCTTGTCTTTCTCACTTTTTGTGGTCAAAACACACAAGCACTTGAATGAAAAGAAACTCAACTGGAAAAGTGTTTTAAAAGAGACAAAGACCCCCTACGGGTGTCGCGAGGCAGGAGGCGTGTATCAATCACACGAGATGTGTGTATCGGTGATGTGTGTATCGCAGGAAAGATAATTGATGCGTGTTTGAATCCATACCAATGAGCAGGACAGTGGGCTGGGATCTCATTCATTAAAACAATGTTTTTCCTGTGAGGATGGCTGAGGGGTCAGAGCACTGAGCGGGCACCGCTGAGATCTGTGGTTTGAATCCGGGCATCCACTCATGATATATGTGGGTTCTGTAATGCACACAGCTGGTTGTCTCAACCCGGTTCACTGTGATAACTGAACAAACAATATACACACGCACGTCGTGTTAAATTGGGGTTTTTCATTCGATTTGGCCGACTTCCAGCTCTTTGAATTAAACAAGGCGGTTTCAAAATGAAGTAATGGAAACGTTTCGCCATCACAGAGAAAGTGCGGCCCATAATGTGGATTCAAATGTCCCTTGAAGAGATGTTGTCAGTTGTGATGTTACTGGGTGCACCCGCTCTGTGTTCTCGAGCACGTTGCCTTCGCATGCACTGCTGTCCGAGTTTTGAATGTATTGTTCATCGAATTATACGAGACCGATATCATAACTGGATTTTTTTAACTGAGAGAGAGAATTGTATACATTTATATATTTTTTTAATTACCTGACAAATTTCAAAATCCATGTTTTTTAAAATACGCATGGTTACAATTATTTATATTTTTAGGGCATTAAAATACCTCAGCAACTGAAAGCACCTCACATTTCATCTGAACCTCTCCAATGCCCTGCTGTTGTCCAGCCATGTCAAATCATTCCTCTAATTGAAACCTATTGGCCAGCCACAGTTTGCGATGCATCTGCTTGCATGCTTGCGATGGTACTGGCCAGCCCTCTTTATATAATGGCGCAAGTGTTATGTACGCATGTCTGCACTGAAAATACCGACTTTGAATCCTTCCTAAGCACTCATTTAATCCGCACACCACCAACGGCTTTCACGTCTTAGTATAGCTTTACTTGCCACTAATTGCCTACTCTTCCGAAACGTGAACACTATTTCAGCATCAAACTCCCACTATTGCACGACCATCAAACCTCTTGAGCCGCCTTTACCGTATCAGAGGAACGTGTTACGCGCTCGGAAGGCTGTCGCCGGTTGGAGTGGCGAGCTAACGCGCGACGCCGTCCGCTCCTCGCCCGCCCACCCGCGCAGCTCCAAGCGGACGTGTCGCTGTCGGGCGAGGAGGCGCCGTTGCCGGAGCAGCTTGCCGAGCAGCAGAAGGCGCTCCTGGCCGACATGCACGGCCGCACGCTGGAGCTGCGGCGGCAGCTGCACGCCGGCGAGCGGGGCTGGGGCCGCGAGCGCACTGAGCTCCTGCAGCGCTTCGACCAGGAGCGCAAGGACTGGGAGCAGCAGCTCCGCCTCATGCGGCACAAGGTCCAGCAGGTCGGCCGCACGCGCCGACGACGTTCGCTGTTGTTGTTGTTGTTGCTGCTGCCGCCGGTTTAAATGCACGGGGTCTAGGTTGACGACCCGGGTTAGTTGGTTCACCACCCCCACCCCAGTGGCAGGGGTATTGGAACACAATGTTATGGCCGGATGGCCTTCCTGACGCCAAGCTCCTTTAGTCGGAGGGGGTCTTCGGATCGTTTTTTGTGTAGATGATGATAGATAGATGTTTATTGTTGCAGCAGAAAATACCCAGTAAGCTTCCAAGCTCTGGATGCGGGATTCCTGCAACACAACAACCTCTCCGAAGAGCGTTTTACCAAGGGAGATCCTAGCAGGAGGCTAATAATAAAAGCATTTATAGAGCACCTTTCACCCGAGGGTCACAAAGTGCTGCACAGGGCTGTGGAGGCTAGACTCCAGACCTGTCCACCAGGGAGAGCCCTAGCAGGAGTGCTAGCTCTAGGGTTCATTGGAACACGCAAACCCTTCGACCACAATAAGGTTACGATCTGCGCCATTTTATTAAATTAATTAAATGAAATCATGTGTGCAGTTTGAATTCACCTTTATTCACTTTGCAGGTACAGCAATGCTCAAAATAATACAATATGAACATAGTTACAAAGTCACGGCAAAATATGATTTTGTGACAATCGTTATCATTTCGAAACGTATAGCATAGCCTAGTTTCAAACATTCTATTGCGCTATATCTGGCTGCTTGCCGCACGGGAGGGGGTCGGTGGAGCCAGTGACGGGGCACAGATTGAGTTTGCAGCTGCTGTTGAGCTCCCGCAGTTGACTCACAAAAGGAAAATGCCAAATATTGATTTATTGTCCTTCAGCAATGATCAAAATGCACCTCCATCAAAGCATGGGCTTCACATTTCTGAGACCAACAGAAAGCTTGAACAATCGGTCAGTAGCTTAAGCCTTTAATGTTTACTTAATTCGCGATTTTGTTCTGCTGTACTTTCCCCACTGGAGTTACACAAAACAAGTGTCTCGTGAGTACGGAAACTTTGCTTGTTTATAATGTCACCTCGCCCAATGGGAACAAGATACGTGCTTGCAACCTTACATAAATTGAGAGTGTGAAATATAATGCCCTCTAGCCGTACCTCCACTCACCTACAGAAACATGGCAATCCCACAGTGGTAGGGTTATGTTGGAATAATACAACTGATTTCAAATACATCTTTGGTAGTATGTAATATTGCTAAATTCGGATTGATGTAAGTTTTCACAGCTCAATGTTTGAGAAACGCTCCATGCGGCTATCCAGAAAGACCACACTCTTAAGAGCATTTCTGATAAATCTCTTTTGATCTCTTAGCTTCAGAAAGAGAAGTCATCGCAAGCAGGCAGTGGGCTGGCTCAGCACATTCCCGGAGTTTCAGCGGACCTCCGAAGCGAGCAAGGAAAGATCATCTCCATCCTGCGCTGTGGCCCTGACTCTCAAATGCTGAAGGATATGCGGCCGCGTGAATTTGAATCCCTGGTTCTGGATGCTCTGAGCCTGGACTCGCCGCACCGTGAGGCTCTACACAAGGCCCCACTGCTCGGACAGAATGAGGTAACACCAGGGAGAATAACGCCATTCTATCGTAATGAGATAACATAGCCAGCCCAGACTTTGCACATCAGAAGGGGGCATTTAGCTGCTCTAATTAAATAAGATTTTCCATTAAAAATGCATTAAATACACCGCTCACACCTGCTGCGTGCTTAACGTAAAATGATAGATGACACGGCTTCATAATAAAAGTGAAATTATGATTGCAATTTAGGTCTTAATTATGCTCATATGGTTTAAGTGAGACATTGTGGGCAATTAGAAACTGTGTACATTTATAAATAGCATGTTTCCTTTTTTAACTGAACCAAAATATAATGGATCACTTTTAGCTTTCTGCTGCATGAATGCCTCCTTGCTCTGTGCTAAATCATGGGGTTGTTTGACCATACTTCACCATGCTGGTCAGTACAGGTTTGTGAAGTAAGCGGTGCCAGGACCGGTTAAAATAAGGTCACTTTCTTTATATAATGCAGTGTGCTAACCACTGAACCGTGACTCCAAATCTATCCAAAATTGATTTGTTGCTTGTACCGTTTAAAATAACCCCACGTGACTTTCCATTCTACAAAGCTTACATTTTCACTTCAAAGAAAATCAACTGTATGCTTAATACAGTATAGATTAATGTGTTGTGCTTCATTGCTTTTTTTCCACATTCAGGTCAAATTATTCCGTAGAACAAACAGCGAGGACCTTGGAGAAGACACCGAAGGAAAAACAGGTTTACGCAGGTATGGACACATCATAGAACAGGGAATAACTTAGACTATAATGCAAATACATGGTTGAAGTGTATAGTGAAACTAAACGGCCGGTTTCCAGGTTGCCCCACGCTGGCCGGTTGGCCCCCAATGGTCCGGTTATTAGAGCAGAATTTATGGCTGGATGTCCTTCCTGACGCAAACCTGCTTTAGTCGGAGGGTCTTGTTCTTTGTTTGGAACCTCTCTGTAGACCTGTTTACCAAGGGAGACCATAACAGGAATGCTAGCCTCCAGATGAGACAGCTCTGGTGTTGAATGGAACACGGAAACCCCTCCACCACGATAAGGTTACGATCAATGTGGAATGAATGCCAATGTTGTGGAATAATTGATGTGATTTCAATGAAAAACTGCTCGTGTCTTTCTAGGGCAAGGTCAAGTTCCTCCATCAATGAGTTTGATGCCCAAATGGACAACGCTCCGTACCTTCCCGAGAAGAGCTCCCCGACCAACAGCGACCCGTTGTTCATTAAGATCGACGGCGTCTCGCACCCGCTCTCGCCCGACGACCTCAAGTACATCGAAGAGTTCGCCGCCCGGAGGAGAGAAAACGACGGCACGCACGACCGCCGCTGGTCGAGCGACGGGCAGGAGAGCGAGCAAGCTCTGCTGCAGGACGTCCCCGCCGAGAGCGAAGGGCATTCCTCCTGGTACCTCACCACCAGCGTCAACATGAGCGGCAGCGTTCTCGTGGACACCGAGCTCCAGGCGCAGCAGATCATGGGCTTCGGCTCGGAGGAGGCCGAGCGGGACGGAGAGGAATACTACGGGCGCCGGTCGGCCAGGGGTTCCGACGCGGCCCGGCCGGAGGGCGACTCGGTCGACGCCGGCTACTCCTTCCTGTCGCCGCACCGGAGGCGCGCGGCCGACTCGCGCTGGTCGTCCGAGCTCCTCGGCCGCCGGAGCGACTCGTCGGAGAGCGGCATCGCGTCGGACATCCAGACGTCGTCGGCGGCCGAGGCGGAGGCGTCGCGCAACCTGAGCGACGACATGAAGGAGGCGGCATTCGGGATGCGACCCGGCACGCCGGGCGACGGGGAGGGGGGCGGCGACGACGGCGGCGGCGGCCGCTGCACGCGCGACGCCGCCAGCCAGACGGCCTCCTCGGCCACCGCGGGCACCCAGACCGTGCGCACGATGGTGAACGTGTGCGCGCAGACCGAGTACGTGCGCGGGCTGTCGTCCCACCGGGCGGCCGTGCTGCACCGCACCGCCTCGCAGTCCGTCCTCAGCTCGCCGCGCCCGGCGCTCGGGGCGCGCAGCAAGAGCTCCGCCGTGGCGGCGGCGGCGGCGTCGTCGTCGTCGCAGCTCGAGAAGATCGACGCTCGATTCGAGCGCAACTGCTGCTCCAAGTTCAGCTCGCCGAGATTCCCGAGGAAGGCGGCGGCGGCGGCGGCGGCGGGCCGCGCCGAGCAGCCTCGCTACGGCAGGGACTCGCCTCTGTCGCGCCTCGACTCCCTGAAGGGGCAGAGCGAGTCGGCCTGGGCTCGCTCCACCACGACGCGCGACAGCCCCGTGCACACCACATCCAACCACGGCCTCTCCAGCCTCTTCACCTTCGTCGACCACTCCACGGAGGTGCCCGGCAAAACGGCAGCGAAGCCCGGCGGCAAGGAGGCGGTGCGATCGCGCTCGGTCGATATGTCGCGGACAAACTACGGACTCATCCAAGAGATCCTAAAGAATGCGCGTGACAGGTCCCTGAGTCCTAACTCCAATCGGGAGCAGAGGCTGTGCGCTGCGGCTGCCAAAAGCTGCTTCGGTTCTCCGAAGAAAGAGGTGCTGGTGACTTCCTCTCCCAGAGCAAGAGATGCCCTTGGCCAATTGAGCAGTGAACCTGCAGCAACAAAATCCTCCGACCAAGATGACGCAGGAGAGAACAGCGCTGACAAAGCTGCAGGGAATTCTCCCGAATCGCCGTCGGTAAGGAATACTCCGCTTTTACCCGATCCTGCCGTAACAGAATAATTTTGGCCTCTAGGCCTAGCGTTATTTACAATATTTTGTTTAACGTGACGGTTACGTAAGCTGTATTTTTTTCCTCAGTGAATTGTGTGATGTTTTGTAGCGGCTGCATGCAGTTTACTTGCTCAAACTACCTGTTTTAACATCTTTTAATTACTAACACTAATTTCTGCTCTTTTACCTCATCTTGCTGGACATGCATCCAGAAGCACCCTGTTTTATTAACAGCCCCTTGGAGCTCCTAGCATGCCAACCTTAGACTACTGTAAGTCTTCTTCTCTCAGCGAAACAATCTTCAATTCTATTTGTTGTTATCACTTTCTGCTTACATTTGTCGATTCGCTTTCATTCTCTTTGCCGACTCATTTTCTAAACCTCTAATGAAGTATCTGATGCAACGTATACATTCGCGAACCGTGCATTGATCATCTTTTTCCGTGGGTTATTTTGTGCAGCAGTCCCGTGAGCCTGCAGGGGCTTCACTTGCCGGTCAAATCAGGCGTTTTCAAAAATCCACAACCCGGATCTTCCAACCCCGTTGGCCGCCGCGAGATTTCTCCTCCCCATCCCCCTTGACATCGAGCAAGAAACCCAAGTCCGGTCTGGCAGACGCTCCGTGTAAGAAACCTTCTGCTGAAGCAGGTGGGAAACAGTGCGGTCCTGGTGGGGAACAAAAACACAGAAACGGTCAAGGTGAACTGGAGGGCGGTGAGTGTTGCTCACAGTCCTGTCCCCAGGAAGCAGAGGAAGCTGCAGCTGAATCGGGACTCCCAGAAGGCATTGAGAGCAGTGTGCTGGACGCGACAGAAAATGAGGCTGCCACTGGTGATCCTGAAGAAACATCGACGCATATGACTGTAGAGAATGGCCAAGAGGACACACTGGATATTGACGATAACCTGGGGGATGAAGACAGAGATCTCGGAGGTTTAAGTGACAATGAGGAGGAGGAGGATCCAAGTAGAATCTCAGTCGATGTTTGTACAGACACAAATGTCCATTCTGATGAGGATGATGATGAAGACAGCTCAGCGGAAAAACCTGAGAGCAATAATGAACCGTTAGCTCAAGACGAAGTGGAGATTTCAGCACCAGATGATGCCGAATGCGCCTCCTCGATGCCAGATGATGAACAAACAATAGATGACCCGACGGAAGAAGTAGAATTTAATACAATTGTGGCCAATGAAGAGTCTCCGCCTGAGGACACGGAAACACATGAGCCAGATGATGGTGGCGATGGTCTTGAGAATGACGCAGATGACAATGAAGACCTGAACAAAGTGGAGGAGCCGGAGGAGAAAGAAAACGATTCTGAGGAAGAATCAGAACCGGATCAACTTGAAGGAGAGAATTCTGAAGATGGCAATGATCCCACGGTTTAGGTGAATAAACGTGAATTTAAATACCACCAATTAATGTTACTTTTTAAATTAAATAATAGTGCCAATTTTAAAGTTTGTACGCAAGTTATTTTTTTTACGTAAAAAAACGACTTGCTTTTTCTCAAACAGTCATTCCTACCGAGCATGTACAAACGCAGCCAGATAATTTCTTGTGAAATTTGATAACATTTAAAATATACCTGTAAATTTTTACGGATATACATTTGAACACCTAATTACTAATCATGATTAGGATGATTCCATCTCTGTTCGAACAATCCACTTATTTGTTGACGTTTCGAGTTTTGGTTATAAAGGCAAACATTAAATCGTGACGTTTGTCATCAGTGACAAACTGCAGTCTGCGAGTAATCATTTTTTTATTCCACCCACGATTTCTGTTTCAGAAACAGCATAGATTCTCGCGCTCGTTGTGCAGAAAGTACCAAATCGGCTGGGCGTCTTTATGTAGAGTTTAATTTATCTCACTGATACTGTAAAATAATATCTGGTAGATGTTTTTTGTTGACTCCACTCACTGCCACTTTTGTGTGCTAACTTTAATATTGGGTTAGGAGATGACGATTGAACGCCGATTAAAAGCTTTATGTTCAACTGTGATGAACGACATCTGTTGTGAAGTACGTGTGCTGTTTTTAAAGTCATCACTGTGTGCTGAGGAGCACTCGTGACATGTTTTGGTGGTTGGGCCTAAGTGCTGTTTTGTGCATGCTAATGAAGTTAGCACTTTAAAGCTTGTAGTTAGCACAAATTATTTTGTGTCAGTAATGTGAAGTTTAAGGTTCCGTGATAGTGCTATAATCAGTTAATTTATATTATTGATGTTTTGAAAAATGGACAAATGCCTACACTTGTATAAAACGTATTTTTAGCTTTGTAATGTTTTTATTGTACTTGTAATTATTTATGTTCTAAGACTACTGTAGTTACGCCTTTATATTAGTTCCAATTTATTATTTTTAAATAAATACAATTTCCCGGTTGCTTTTTTTTTACGTATTCAAAGCTGATTTTTAAGTGTGTGGTAATATATGCCTTAAGTAACAATAACTTGCAATGTTTTTGCATTTGAGTTTAAGCACTGTGTTTGGCTAACAAATAAAGTGCTGCTGAAGTCTGTCGACGTTGCTAGTCCTTGGTTATCCTAAACCCCCGTTAATATTTAGTCCGGGGAGGGAGGGAATATTCGGAATAAACGTTCACCATTTCATAATATTAGAATATAACGGAAAGTACATTTGGAGCATCAATGCTGTTTTGTGTTATGTAAAGTGAGTACTCACAGAGCACCATACACAATGTTTTATAACAGCAGGACATGACTCGGTATTTTTACATCATTAACAGGTGCATAAGACTGGTAATTCGATGTAACATCGGAAAACATAAATCCATATTCCAATGCGCTGTGTTGACGCTTTTGAATGCTGCTAGTCTCTGGAGAAGGCTCATTCATAGAATTGTTTGGATATTTTTTTTCATTCACTGGGCTTCCAAGTTCAATGGTGCGAATGCAGAGAATGCATGCCATAGATTGTGGTTGCGGAATACGTATACAACTCCTCATCATTACAAATGTTTGTGTGAGAGTTAAGTTTTGCCACATATCTCTTTTCCAACTGTTATCGTTTTTTCTTCCAAGGGCGGCACGGTGAGTCGTGCTGCAGCCTCATAGCAAGACGTTCCTGGGTTCGATTCCCGGCTCGGGTACCTCTCTGTGTGGAGTTGCATGTTCTCCCCATGTCCGTGTGGGTTTTCAATCGCTGGGGTTCATGAATTATGCGTTTTAGATTGAGAAAAAAAGTAAAGGTGGAGTTGCTGGTGACTGGCCTCCAGTATAGTGAACACTAGAGGGTATTTCGTCTGTGCAGCTGTGCTTCCACATTCAGCAGTTGTGTCAGAAGGTGTGGGCATTCCCCAAGGATGAAAGCAACTTATATATATTACCCATACGCTTGGATTCCAACCCTGCCCTTCCCACCTGTACAGTACTGGGTGCTTCGACCACTTTCTTACCGGTAGGCTGTACCGGACCGTACTGCCTTACTTTCAACTCTGGCGTACCCATACTTTAATCCCACCGCACGTGACCTGCCCGTCAACTAACTGTTGTACCAATCTATACTGCTGGCTGGAGGAAGGCAGGCGGGGGAAATTTGATCAACTTGCCCCATGGTTTCACCTGGCACATTGGGAAATTAAAATGCGCTGTGACCTCTGTATTGCAAGTCTCGTGCGAACCGTTACAACATAATAGCAGCTCGCCATGAAGCAAAAGTTTCCATCGTTATTAGTAAATGTAACAGTTCTGGCAAGATGTAGGGCAGTAGGTTTCAACTCAGGTCCCTGTGTGCAGATTTTATTTCCGTAATGATCAAGCTTCACGTGTGTTGCAGTGTTTAGCGTGAGTTTCTCGCACATTCCTTTGGTTTTTTATTTATTTGTTTTTCGTTGTTGATGTGCCGTTCTCTTCGCGGCCCTTGTGCAGAGCTTTGTGACCCTCGGGTGAAAGGCGCTATATAAAACGCTATTATTATTTTAAATATCTAATTGTGGAAGGCTTAATTGTAGAAGGTCACGGGAGCTGGAGTTTCCAAAACACTCATGTAGGTTAGACTAAACTGTTTACGTTACACATCAGTTGCTTATCGGTGAGTAGCGCTGCTGCCTCACAGCAAGAACCTCCTGGTTCGAATCCCGGATCGGGTGCATTTCTGTGTTTGCATGTTCTCCCAGTGTCCGCGTGGGTTTTCACCGGGCATTCCGGTTTACTCCCACAGTCCAAAGACATGCTGCTGCATAAGTTAATTGGCCTGCTGACTAAATTGCCGAAGGTGCCCTGTGATAGACTAGCGTCCCACCCTGGATATAGCCCCCTGTCTTGCGCCCTGTGTCTGCCGGGATAGGCTCCGAATCACCCCAACTGTGTACATGATTAAGCGGTTTCTGACGATGAATGAATGAATGAATCAGTTGCTGATCCAGATTCACGCTAAATTAGTCGAGCTGTTTTCATGACTGCTCACTTGTAACATTTCTGAGATCGCCTTCAGCCAACGTTTGTCAACAAAGCGTCTCATTGTTCATCTCCTTGGTGGTCTTATTCTCATTCGCTCTTTTCTGTAATGTCTTTGTTCCATCGGCCATCATCTCTCATACTGATGCGTTCTGCAATGAGCTGACTGAGTTTCTTTAACGGTAATTATACAAAAGAACCGCTATTAAGTGCTGCTCTTTCAGGATAGCCATGTTGAGCGTTCCCCCTCCTCCGTGTCGTTTCGCCTCCCACGTTGGAGGCATCATCAGGCTTTGACTAAAGGAGGTTAAACATCGCGAAAGAGGCAGGAAAAACTCCCGATTGAGCAGTTCTTAAGAACAATTCATATACATTGAGCCGAGAAAACCTACATGAATACATTGGTAAGTTTACACACATTTGCAGGATAGCCTCCGGCTGTGCCGGATTAAGCGGTTTCTGACAATGAGATGAGATGAGATTATTCGGCACGTGAAGTGTTTTCTCATGGATTCAAACTTGAGGGCGGCCGGGTTAGCTGAAGGAAGGTGCGGTGATTGAGCGACTCAGCTTGCCCACACCTCCACCCACCGTCCAGACACGACGCGGACTCCCGCGCGCCACCGAGACCCGCTTCCTCGAACAAAGGCAGTTCCCTTTAAAATGAGGGGAAACAGCCGTTTCCAAACAATATACAAGCCTCTGCGGTGCCGTAATGCTGCCCTTGTGAAAGCCTTCCCGGTCACCCGGGGGAATAAGAGCAACACAAGGCTCCCCGCACACTCGCACGACTGCCATGCGACTGCGGTTATGTCACTGTTTTTGGCGTTTCTTGCTGACTTCCTTGTATCCACAGAGGAGCGATCCTAAGCTGGAATTCCCAACGCATGTGCCAAAAAAAGTACGGGCTGCGAGATGAGCACGTGTGCAATGCAAAGCAGCGCAGCAGACGGCCAAACACACCCTTATGAGGGTATGCATGTGCTGTGTGTCTTGCCATGGATATCAGACATTCACGGGCTTTAGGAATCTGTGTGTGTGTTTTTGTCAGTTGCAAGGAGTTATTTGTACAGTAGTTTGTTTTCATGGGAGATGCACGTAGGCTTGCAGAATTGTTTGGTCTCCGGCTTGTGTAAGTAAAACCCGAAAATTGTCCAGATGCTATCTATGTGTGACTAAGGCTACTACAATAATGCAGTGTAATACATGTATTGACACTAACGAGTACATGGTGACAGATAAAAATGCATGCTGCTGGAAAATCTATCCATCCATTGACCTGCTCCGTTTAGCAAACTTGCTTCCACGCGTGTGGTTAATTTTGTATTCATATCACGGTAAAGGTGCAGCCACGAAATATCCCGCTCACTCCACCGCTGGAAGAAGGGCCTCCACTAGAGGGATCTTCAGAGTGCCTCTCTACAGGGTATTTGGCCAACTCTTCCACGCTGGCCAGGCGTCGTGGGAGAGGTTGAAGGACCCCCACTTTACCAAACCATACACAACTTGCTGACCGACTGTGGCGCACCTGTTTATGTTGGGTGCGACAGAGGCTAGAGGGGGAATAAACTTGCCCCTTGTTTCAGCTGCCGCGTCGGGAGATTGAACTGACGATCGTAATGGACTGGCGTCCCATCCTGGGTATGGCCCGGCCTTGCGCCCTGTGTCTGCCGGGATAGGCTCCGTCTCACCGTGACCCTGTACAGGATTAAGCGGTTCCGGATGATAATAATAATCTTCTTTTGTAACGCGCGCATTTTCTCCGGGCGCGTTGCACCCGTTGATTCGGATGCGCGGAGCCTCTGCTCGGTCGGTTTGTTGTGAGTCGGTGAAAATGTGACTTTTTAAGAGTTTTTTTAAGGCTGTAGGGGACTGTGTTTGACGCAATAGTT
>JAZEWU010000002.1:28912258-28936165 GCA_036362915.1 Geotria australis
TGTTCTGAAGACGTTGCAGTTTGGCGCTCTGTTGTTTCGTGATTCCCGTGAGTATTCCAGGATGATGATGATGATGAGCATCGTTATTTCGGGGTGGTAAGTCTTATTATATCGGTGTGTCACACAGGAAGAGGAAGAAAATATTGTTTTGATCCTAAATCGGTGACAAAATTGTAGTCAATCTCCAGAGAACACATCTAACATTGTGCCCGTGATTTATTTCCATAGTGGTCAGGTTTGGGGGTGGGTGGGAATCGTATTGAATTCTTACTGCAGCGCAGACAGAAATATAAATACGAGACGCTGCTGGAAAACATATGGGAGCCAAGAGTGAGCATAATGACGATTTAGTGCAGCAGTAGTCGCAATTCCTGCTGTTTAGCTAAGCCTGTGAGGTGGGGTGGGGGGGTAAACCAGATTCTGGGGCCAAAAACCACAGGAGTAACAGCCAAAGCCAACAATCTGGTCGCTGCGACAATTACTAGGGTGTGTCGTATTCATTCACCGGCACCGTATTTGCATGGGATTGTTTGTTATTGGGGTTTTTTTGTGGGACGGCGGGGTAAGGGATTCATTATCCATTTGTGCTAATCGTATTACTGTGTGGTAGAGCTTTATCCGAGTGATTGTTCTGTTATTGTTTATCATATCAACGTGGAGTTAGAGGCGGCCAGGAGTCGATCACTCGTGCAACTGTAGTGGAAATCGGCTGGCGTCAGCTGGCAGAATTGCATTGTTTTGCTGACAAGGAAGGACATTAGGGCTGTGATAATTTCACGCCCTCGCGCGATAATTCCATTAATTGTCACGATTTGTGGCCACGATATTATATTGTAACGACTCTGTCTTTGGAGTATGGGAGGAAACCGGAGTGTCCGCGTGGATTTTCACCGGGCACTCCGGTTTTCCCCACAGGCCAAAGATCTGCTGCGTCGTAGGTTAATTGGGCTGGGGACTAAATTGCCCCCGATGCCCTGTGATGGAGTGGCGTCTCATCCTGGGTATAACCCTGCCTTGCGCCCTGTGTCTGCCGGGATAGGCTCCAGCTCACCGCGACCCTCTAGAGGATTAAGCGGTTTCTGACAATGGATGGATGGATGCACACAGTGCTAAGGTGTAAAGACCCTTCACGGGTGAATGTTGATGACCGTAGCACGGGTTGATGCTTCACGCAACTGAAATAAACTCGTGACCGGAGTTTCAGAGATTTTTTGCAGGAGGACCCAGACATAGGAAATCGTCTCTTGAGTCCTGCACAGCTACCCCCTAGGCAGACTTCTACATACAGACTGATAAACGTGTAACTAGGCAACCTAAAAAATGGATAACAACATTAAGTGCACACTTGAGTGTCATGCCTTTCACAAGTTATATTTATTTAAACATCTGGGGGGATCCGATTACAATTTTAATTACACACTTGCATTTGGATAGACATGTACCGCAATATGTATGTTTATAAAACCTTATGTCCATTTAAAAATCTTTCCCACTTGCAAATTCAAACAGGACAATTCATGTTGGGCCCTTGTCCATCTGCCACCCCCTAACTATGGCCAGCCAAACGGCTGAACATGTGGGTCTACAGTCAGTTCATAATCATGTGATGAATGCATGATTCAATGCGTACCTCGTGTGTAGTTTTCCCAAAAGAAATCAGGAATAAGAAACAAAGAGCTTGCTTTGCAAACATTAATCAACGACTCAAAGGGGATGCAAAACAACATCAGCTCTTTATGTTTTTGCCCAGTCCAGTGGGATCTGGGCAATACAATTACATAATAACAAACCAATGTGAGTGTTCTTGATCTTGCTAAGGCAGGATGTGGGTTAAATCAAGAGTCTTTTCCCAACAGGCATGAAGCTATTTAAACTTTGTTCTATTCGCTCCAATTCTGGCTGTTGTTCGAAAGTCTAAGTAAACCTTTACCATACTACTAGCACCGTTTATTATCATATTGTCAGACTGCACACACTGATATATACAATTCACTCTTAAGTTGCAGTGATGTCACAAAGTCACTTGTGCCAGACTCGGTGCACTATGAGGCCAAGTGATGTTTGCTGCCAGGAGGTCATGGGACATTCCCAGGATATTATGCGTTCTCTGACTGAGAACTGACATTGTTTTTACGTGAATGTTTCAGTATATATATTATTATCATTCTTATTTTTAAAATTCACTTATACACAGACACAGCACGTAAACATACCTTAACAAATAGAACATTACATATTAACAACATTGAAAGAAGGGAGGAAACATTCGAAGGCAGAGACCATGTCTTAATTGCGAACACAATACCCACCAACACATTTTCAGATGAGCCAAGCACATGGGTCAGCGCAACAGCACAGCATTATTCACCTCAAGGGGATAACATATCGGTCTTCCTCCCCTGACCGCCGCTAACACCCCCATTGCCCCACTACCCCGGGATGGATGGAACCCCCGTCTCCCGTTACTAATTGTGGAGCAGCAGCAGCTGCCAGCTCTCCTCGGAACCCCCCCAATGCCAGGCATGCCACTCTCCAGCCACACTGTGGAAAGGGGCTCCAGGAAATAAATTGCTGATCTGAGCGTCTGTGTCCGGTGTAACCATAGCAGCTGCGTTGAACGCATATGAAACATCACACCCTTCTGGGGTTTGTTTAAGGTTGTTCGGTTTTTTTTGTTTTTTTTAAAAGATTCAAAATATGTAGCGCTCAACTATATGCATACTTTATTTATTTCATTTGTTGCAAAGTAAAAATATATTTTAAAAAATGTTGAGCTCTTTGTCAATCGACCGACGGACGAAGGTCTCCCTTCGTAATGTCAGTCGTGTAGGCTGTTTTGACCATAGGTCACTGGGATGGTTGAGTGTCGTTGTGTGTCACGGGAAAGGATCTTGGACCAGGATGGCTATCACTCACCGTTGATGTTAACCATCGCCGGGAATTCTAGCAGAGGTGACTGGGTTCATATTGCAGTGCACAAAGTGCTGTGCCATTACTCCCCACCCCTACACCCATCGTTTGGTTGTGTGCAAATATAAATTCTTATATATCCTTTGAGTTGTGCACAATATAGATTTCAGATGTAAATGTAATACAATTTGGGAATTGCGACTCGATCTTTTCGTTGCTCTTTATTTAAGATGGGGAGAGCTGCATAAGCTGCAGTTACCATGCCAACAAAATGGAGGTTTCTTGTATCAGCCTCTCTAGATTAAACCATTTTTGTGAGAACAAAAACAGACCAATATGTGCATGGCCTTGTTCAGATGTTATGTTAAGATGTTAACCGTCTATGTGATATGTTGGTGAACACATTTTCAGACGTATGTTCTTAAAGCATTAGTGTTTTCACATGGGTTAATAGGTTAAAAATCTTCCTTGACTTTATCTGGATTAGATAATTTAAGCAATTATACACGTCAAGTTGATTATGAGCCATTCGCATTTAAAGGCTTGAGGCATAATTAGCTTCCACTATTAGTAATATGCAGAGGCAACTGTCTCCTATAAGCATGCTAGACAAAGAATACACCGTGTAAAATATGTGCAATACGTAATTACAAGAAACTGAGCATGCAAGATAAAATCATGAAGTTGAAATATGTAACGAGTGGAATTCACGTCCAAATTGCTGTACTGATGAAATGGTATTGCACCAGTCATTTGGAATACACGGCACAATTATGCCAAGCAGCACCTTGGCAGTTCTACACTTGAATTATTAATTAGGCCATGTGTTTATATATATGTAAACGGAACTAAATGGACGGTAATTCTCCGCGCACTTAGAAGGATTAAAGGATTATCTTTCGCGCCACCGTAACTGTGCACGGGATGTCATCATCAATACGCACCGTAAAAATGTTTGCAGCTTGCTCCTTTGTTTCACGGCTCAACAGAGGAGGTAGAAAAACGCTTTGGAAAAAAACAAATGTTGATGCAGGTATTTTTCTGATGCATTTTAGTGGATTCATTTGCAAATAAGAACATGATACTGAAGTAAATATTAATAGTGTGTATTTTCTCCAAGTGTTCATTACTTGGAACACAATGACAATAATGAAAAGGCAATGACAGTAATCAACTCGTAACAGTCTTAATGACAGTTCACTGTATAGAAAAAAACCCCCCAATATATTTTGTGAGTGAACGCATGACGTGAACTGTGACATTATTCAAGAGAGTGAAATTCATGGGTAGGCGTCTACGGGTAAAATCGGTTAACTCCAAATGAGCCGTGTGTCTGCACGTGAGGTTACTTTGACTTGAGCACACACACAACACATCTGAAATGCTTGCCCCAGTGACACAACTGGACCCCTCGGCTGTGTGGGGTGGCCAAAAATAAGTGTGCGCTACACACACACACGCATCACTGGGTTAACATCCCATGCTGACATTCAGCTGTCTCCTGCACATTTTCAGCAGCCCCACTGCAGTTCCTCCCTTAAGAAGTTAAGCAACTCTGCACTGATTTACAGTGTATGCCGTGTTAGCCACAGTTATGCTCTTTAATTTATGCACTTTTCTATGACAAGGCAATGGCACGTACACTGATATATGTTTTCACATGTGTGCTTACCAGGGAATAGTCATTGCATTCAATGGGACCGTTGGCTTTTTGTAAAACGTAATGGATTTAAAAATAAAAACGGATTGCAATTCGGTATTATACATCATGTTAAAACCCAGTATGGTTGCCCGATGCATAGGCATATAACCTTTATGCTCAATACAAATACTCAATGTAGTGTCGTTCCACGCAATAACTCGTTTTAATGTGCACTCCACGTGTTCTAGATTCACAGATGTGCCCCAGGTGAAGAATTAAATATCACAGATGTCAACTTTTGGAGACAAAAACATTGGAAGTTTTATGGGCCAAATTAGTCAACTGTGCAATACAGTAGGCCTAGTATATAGCACCCTTTTAACAAAAAGCACACGTTCACAATCCAATTCTCCTCATGAACCGTCACCACATGGTTCACAGGGTGGCCAACCACCGACAGCACTCACTCAGGCTGCATGATATTGACAGGCTGAGTATCCATTTCTGGCAGGTTATTACATAGTCGTCTGTCAGCAGTGTCCCACAGGGAAACAGAAACAGCTGGCTAGCCTTCTCATCCTCCTCCTATAACACCAGTATGGGCCACGGACTGATGAGCTCTATGGAAATAATGAAATTGATAATATCTTTGCTTGTGCATATTTGAAATTATAGACATTGTATACATTGGTGGGATTTTTTGACGAATATAGTTTATGCCGTTCTACAGTTGAAATTTGAACAACGTGGCACATAAATGTAGTTCACATGCAGCAACACAGGGCACATTTGAATTTGCTAAAACTGGAAGGAAAAAAAACAACTCCAGTTATCTTAACTGTGCAGCGAAAAAGGTCCACAACGGTTTTACAATACCTAGGGGACATGGTATAAGAACTGTCATTAAACTACTGGCTTGTTTAAAAAAATAAAAATCCATGGCAATAAATTGTATAAATAACGATCAGCTGAAAACGGGTCAGCCGCAACGATGGCAGGAAATGAATAATGAATGAGTCCTGGCTGAGCTTATAAACACCCAGCACGACGAACCCATGTGCAACCCTCGGAACAATTAGTGCCGTGAAGCATTAGACAAGTGGCGCGTCCATGCATAAGTAATTCTTACAGAACCAATTCAGAGGGCCAACAATAGTGGCAAACGCGAGTTTTGGTCCGACGAACAGCTGAGACTTAAAAAGGGAATCGTGAACAACTGCTGATGGCACAAATCCCCGCCCCGACTATCGCAGATGCCTTTTACAGACAGTGGTTGTGGTGGGCGGGGGTGGTGGGGTTTCAGTCGGATAATCATTTGTCCAATTTTGGTTATGTTTCCATCGGGTAATGATGCTGATGGGAGCATCTCAAGCATTTATGGTGATGTCCGTACACTATATTAATTGCACCGTTGTTGACAGTAATGTTGATTGTTGTGAGAGATGTATGATTGTCTTGTAATGTCTACTCTTTAATTTTGTTGGAAAAAAGCCCCAACAAACTAAGTAAAATCCTGCCATTGTGAGTTATCATGTTTATCAAATAGTATTCACGCTGGTGATAGCAGTACATAGAGGAAAATGTACTTCTGTTTACAAATACAGAACATGTTAACATTGCCTTATTTTACATAAAGAACGTTTTACCAACGTAGAAAATTAAAAGAATCTAGGTTTTTCACGGCTCGATGCATGATAGTTGCATTTAAAATCTTTTCTTTGGGATAGCCGTGTTGAGTGGAGGAGAGAGAGAACGCTCAACACAGCTATCCCAACAGAACAAGTTTGAAAAGTACAACATATAGATCCAACAACATTTGCATTTCAGCTATTTCTACATGGGGATTTGTGAAAATCAAAGAATTTATTTTGAATAGTTAGGATTAGACAAACATAATGTGTTCTATTTCCTACTAGCCCTAACGTCTAGCTAACCTGAATCACGTGCACTCCTTTGCGTGTTCAGAATGTGTGGCAGACATAATAAATATTAAATGGATGTTCCACTAGATAAATAGGGAATGATTTCGCCATTAAATAACCTTAAAAGGATTTAGCCCACCACTGTTAGAAAAGCATTTTCCATTAAAGAGAATGCACGCTTGGTTCTTAAATAATTTCTAAAAAGTGTGTAAATAATTAATCTGGCAATAAGTGTTCACTGCATTATTCCTGTTTTGGTTAGACCCACAATCCGCTTATTCACGGCGATGTAATCCCGATTCCTATTGAAAAATGAAATGGTCTGGACCATGACCACGTCAAATAAGCCCGTCTGAGGTGGCAATGTGACCTCTATTTCAATGTAATCCAAGGCAAATGTAGTAATAGCTCAATGCAATCAACAATCCTGTATATATTTCAAAACAGGAACTTTATTTCCCGAGTAAAGCTAATTGAGCTATAGATAGATATTTCAAAGGTGACTATACTTCCATTTTACAAGTGTTACAGTTGAAATTTCGAATAATAAGGAAAACATACACCGCAGTTGCTTAGTGTCTGCATGTTTAACTTATAACGGCAGTTTGTTCCTTAAATGATTTCCGCTCAACTGTAGTTAAATAAATATAATCATATAATTGTTCATAACAAATATAATTATCGATTATGTTTGTATGATATAACTTTAAAGTAAATGTAACACACTGATTTACGTTTCTCACAAAGAGGAACAGCGGTTTATTTTCCGCTGCGTTTATTTTCACAAAACCCGCGATGAACAAAACGGCGACAAGGCGTCACGCATTTTCACATTTCCCAAGGACAAGAGCTGAGCTGGCAGACGTGTCTGTCTAGCCTAGGGAAGGGTTAAAAGGCTTATTGCTCAGTGACCTCCACAGCAGCTGCGAGCAGCACAGATGGAGTGTGCTGATAGGAAAGGGGGTTGGTGGGAGGATGGGTGGGTGGATGGGGTTGGGGGTAGTTACCATAGAAACCAGATCCCGGCCATCTCCCCATGGTGCCGGTACACCCCATTCTTACCCTCTCCCCCCCGTTTCCACCAACCCCCCCCCCACGCCGCCACCACTTGTACTACCTGCCAATGCACTTGCACGTGCTGTCTCATGCAGTTCCCTGTATTCACGGTAATGTTTTGATGGATTCGGAGAAACGATCTACGGGGGTTTTGAGGCCGCAGTAAATATCGAGCCGCAAGCCAAGGCAGCAAGCCATTTAATTTGGAGGAAAGAGACGTGTCTCGTGACATAAATCCTGACCTTTGCAGCACAGGCAGCAGCACTGACGTGGTGCAGGAAGAAACCGGCATATTAGTCTAGGTTTTTATTTTTGGGGGTGGAGGGACGTAGGGTTTAATTCTCAAATTTATATCACGGAAATGAGTACTTGTTTTTTTTTACAGATGCATTTCTGGCATTTACAAATAACACCATTTGTTCGTTCTTTACTGGGAAAACAGTGAACGTTCTGAATGTTTGTGTCCATTGATACTCATTAATTAATAGATTCTCCAACCCACATGGCCAACATGGGAAATTAGGCCAATCCCACTCTTGGTCCTGGTCGGCATTGCCAAACAACCCCAATTGTATTAATGTATGGCATCCGTTCTTAAGAGCTGCTCTTTCGGGATAACCGTGTTTAGCTGTCCTCTCTCCTTTGATAAGGAAGGAGGAGGGACGCTCCCTCCTTAGCACAGCTCTTAAGAGCAATTCTCATCACCATTTTGATCTGAACTGCCAATGGGGGAGCAGCGGATTGACAAAGTATTTCAAAAAAATGTAAATTATATTTTCCATATAAGGGGCTGCACGGTGGCGCAGTGCGTAGCGCTGCCGCCTCACAACAAGAATGCCTGCGTTCGAATCCCGGCTTGGGTGCCTTTCTGTGTGGAGTTTGCATGTTCTCCCCCGTGTCCACGTGGGTTTTCGCCAGGCACTCCGGTTTCCTCCCACAGACATGCTGCTGCAAAGGTTAATTGGCCTGCGGAATAAATTGCGCCCTGTGTCTGCCGGGATAGGCTCTGGCTCACCGCGACCCTGTACAGGATTAAGCAGTTTCTGACAATGAGATGAGATGAGATATTTTACATATATAATATGGCACTGCATATAAATACAAGTCTCGCCGATTTCGATACTGATCTGCATTCGTGATGCATAGAAATGCACGAACGTTGTGAACTCTAACGCTGCCCATGGGGCAGACGATTTGCCCGGCGGAATAACGGGCGGTTGGCTCGTTATTCCGCCGTCACTGAGGTGCGCGCGCATCCACCAAAGGCCCCTTTCGGACGTGGATCTGCCGACGTGGAGAAAATGACGCCGAGCGCCCGCGCACGCGCACGCTAGCGCTCTCGCTGATCGGACTACGTGGAAGAAGTGACGTGCTTGCTGGGATATTAACTCTACCGTCGCGGCAGCAGAAATTAGCAAAAATCCCACAAGTATACGCGGAGGCGGGTTTGTTGGATTAATTGCTGAGAATTGCATTAGAATTTTGATTGCATTGTCAACGTTTTCTAAGAAATTACAGGCCAGTGGTTTATTTCAATCCTCTCTTTATTATATTATTTTCGTGATGTTATATATTTTAAAAAAAAATTTCCCCCAACCTCAACTTTGGGGTGTACATTTTGATTCATTGTCCTTATGCTGAAAATTATATATCATCACCATCATCAGTTCCCACTTAACCCTGTACGCAGTTGCAGGAAAATAGGTATATTTTAGAATTGCTTTCACATGCAAACACCAATGTGATTCCAAATTAATGCATCTATACGGTACTTCAAACTCAAACATTGGAAAGTAATTTCCTGCTAAAATTAACATTGAAGCAGTGAGCGTCACCCATTTATCCATCCATCAATTTTCAGAAACCGCTTAATCCTGTACAGGGTCGCGGTTGAGCCGGAGCCTATCCCGGCAGACACACGGCGCAAGGCAGGGGCGCATCGTGGATCGGACACCAGTCTATCGCAGCACCTATTTATAGCCAATAAGGGAAATGTCTCCTTTCTATGGCACGGGACGAGTCTATCCATAGCACAGCTGCTGTTGAATTCCTCACAAATTAGTACTTATTTTATCGAACCCAGAGGGATGAGCTGAATTAATACCTAACAGGATTTGAACTTTCAACCTTTTCAAATGCGTGCTGCTCACTCTATCGCTGAGCAACCTCACCATATCAACGAATTATTCCATAATGCTACGCAAGCACATCAGATGCATGACAGGAGTTGCTTTTAGATAACATTTTCGATAAACAAAACCCCGTTGGTTTAATCTGAGCTCAGACAGACTGATCCTATATTTATTATTGCTGTTACAAATAAGCTCAACAACGTGACTGCATATTGGACAATGTTGACGATTACAAGTAAATAGTTATCTCTTAAAATACTATTTAAGTCTCTTTTTAAAAAAATACTGGGATGCTGGATCCATTTTTTTCTTGCATCCTTCCGACGTATATATTTTGTATCACCAAATTATTAATAACTATGTGCCTAATATGGTCATATCTAATAATGAAGCTCAGAGTCTTTCTGTCTGCACACTCAACATAAATATTGTATGTTGGATGGGATTTGTATATGTATTAATATTTTTTATACATGTGTTTGGGATTTCTTCTAATTATATGCAGAATTGCTATATCTTCTTGGAAACAATCATTTACCATTCACCTACAAACGATTGCATCATCCAGGCAGGCCATTCAGTTGGACCACACCACTAAAAACAAACATTAATTTCCTTAGTTTAAAAGGGGTTATAATGTTGTACAGTATTTACATACAAAAGACCTGCATTTACTCTAGTCCATTACTATTTTCTCCTTCAACCTACATCAGTGAGACTAGTTTAAATATTTACTGAAAGCATATTTTAATATAAATTTAAAGTTTACAGTCATGAAATATTAAAAATGTTAGAAATTGTTATTGGGAGCATTAACCATGGTGTAGTGGATGGAATTTTCCAGCGCAGAACATTGACGTGGAAATTCAAGGCTACTCTTCAATACATTGCAAGCAGCATACGAATGTGCCCTTTCAACAGCCTATATTATGTGCTGGGATATGTATATCAGAAATGTTAACATTGGAAAATAAAATATAACGGAAAATAGAAAGCGTAAGAATAAGCCTGGAAAGGATGAAGAACACGTGGAATAAAAAAAATAGTCAAGTTAAAGGGACCGTTTAAAATGTTAAGAAAATAAATTCGGTTAGGGCAGGATACATTGAAAAAAGGGGTGATGGACGGTGTGTGAGTCTAGTGACGGAATGGCAGTCAAAGGAGGGACCGTGCCTGAGAAGATAATCATCATTGAGGTGGAACAATTTATTTGACTGGTGGGCAAGAGCTCGGTGGACTGTTGCAGTCTCAAATCGTGAGAGAAGGTTAAGACCAAGAGAAGCCTTCATCTGCCAGTAGATAGATCATGGTTAGTGGCGACGACTCTTCAGTAAACTTACTAACACCGATAAAATACCACATACAAACGCAATGTAAGAGTATTTATAAATACAATGCCCGAATTCTGCAAACATTTACTTCACAATTTTTGTGGCAATTAGATTGTGGATTTTATTTACATATATAAAAAAATCCACAACATAGATTGTTGCAGCTATACAATCCAATATATACTCTGGTTAACCTGTGGGTTTTTAGGCCAGCATTTGCATCCCGTATTGTACAGCAAAATGCGATGTGATTCATCGTTGTGTAGGCCTATGTGCTGTAAATGCTAAGTGCTATTGACCACCGTTATCCTGGGAGGGAGAAGGTGCTGGAGCACAGGGAAAACCCTGCACAGAATGCTTGCAGAAGGAATTGGGAATAAAACCTTCAGCTCCAAGAGAGAATGTGGTCAAGGTGCTGTACACACCTCGCAAATATTCCATAAAAAAAAAGTAAAGCACAAATCATTCATAATTTATTACATTTGCTGATGATTTTTCCACGTTCATATCATCATCATGGGGAGGCACGCTGGCGTAGTGAGTAGCCCTGCCACCTCACAGCAAGAATCACCTGGGTTCGATTCCCAGCTCGGGTGCCTTTCTATGTGGAGTTTGCATTTTCTCCCCATGGGCGCGTGGGTTTTAGCCGGGTACTCCAGTTTCCTCCCACAGTCCAAATACATGCTGCGTAGGTTGATTTTCCGGATTAAATTGCCCCCGGTGCCCAGACATGTTGCAACCAGCTTAGCCCTCCCCACTGGACAACGGTTAGAATGAACGACAACGGTTCCTTCCTGCTTAAATAAAAAAAAAACTGACTGACACAAGACAAAGCTGGATTCGTTATGAAGACCATAATTATCCATTGCTCCTGGAGTGTGTGACTGCTAGTGAACAACACACTGGTGTGCCTAGCTTGCATGTATTATTGCAAACGTGTAGATTTAAACACCACCACTTCTTCGATTGGCGCACAACAACAGACTCGTGCGTTCGTAATTGCTAACGTCACGTCGCCGAGGAAATGGTTTGTCATCTAGAACAAAAGGGATACATGTTTACGGTTGGATGCAGTGATTGTCTCCTCTTCAGGCCTTGAGCCCCTTATGTGCCTTTGCTGTTGCTACGGTAACCCATTTTGGTTACTATGGAGACTAATCCAGTCCCAGTGCTTCTCAAAATCCACCTAGCAGACTACGGTCGGCACTGTGTATGTGAAAAACACATCACATTTGGTCCTTTTTTTCATTTTAGAATCGAGAATGATTATGTACACTACAAGACTGTATAGTAATTCTCTACGTTGGGATAACTACAAGCCAAAACCCAGTGACGTGTATTAAATCGGAAGAGACCGAATTGATGTGGCTATCTACGCGTCTACCGCACATACCAAGCAAACTATCCATTCACATCTTATTTCATTTCACGCAGTGCTAACGTAATTCCTTATTATACGATACTTCAGTTTACGGTGTGGGCGGCAGGGTGGGGCAGTGGTGACATCTCTGCTTCACAGAAAGTCCTGCCCAAGGCAGTTTGATTCCTGCCTTTTCTGTGTGGAGTTTGTGTGTTTTCTCTCGCCTGTTCTGCGTGTGTCGTCCGTGTTCTCCGGCAATGAAAAGTGTTCAGATCTTAAAACACTAAATGGACACCTTTTTGCAAAGGTTCCAGTTTGCAAGTAGCCACACATGCTTGTGGCAAAAACATGCAAATTAATGCTATGATAATGCATTGTCCTTCAAACTTATTGGTCCAATAACTTATTCTATATTCTACATTATTTGTACACTGGCAAAAGGTGCTCATAGTCTAAACAGCGTGTTAATGCATTGATATTTGCATTGTGATTACATTATTAATTGTACACTTTTAAAATAAATACAAATAAAAAGTTGCTCACAATATAACTGCTGACAAATACGAAATGTACATTGAGAATCCATTTAAGAACAAAGCTGTCTTATTTTGCTGTAGACTATCTCAAAAGAGCACTTCTTCAGAGGAATGATCATGGGTTTGTGGTGTCCATACACAGTCCTTCATTCAATGTATTCTCTCCTATGCCAACACAATGACACAGTGGTGTCCATACACAGTCCTATAGGAGAGACCCGCACAACAATGAATCGGTCGCCTCTAAAAATCGTCCTTGGACACCAAGGATTCTGAAATGAACAAAAACAAATTGGTGGTTTCATCACGTCTCCGTGGTTTCCATCTCTGTCCCGGTCACAACTTGGTGTTTTAACTAATGCCAAGGATACTTGAGTGTTGCTTACCATGGTTTCAACCATTATTTTTAAACCAAGCTCTAATTCATAAAATGCAATCATTTTCCAAGGCAATCATTGTAATTCCCGTTATAATTTCCATTCTCATAAAAATATATACTTTCATCGATTGTGATTTACATTGGTCTTCACATTAACGAAAATACGATTTTAAGATGCTTCTGAGTTTGATAATGTTTACCCATTGTCACGTATTCTAAGTAGCACAAACCATCTGACCATTTTAAATTTAATAAGACAAAGATTCCCCGGAAGCCTATTTCCTAAACCGCTTTTCCTGGTGAGGGTCGCGGTGGCAGCAGTCCAAGGAGAGTGGACCAGACAACCAATGTTAGCCATGAGTGGAAATGTAACCTAGGTCATCAGGTTCACAGTGCTGTGCGCTTACCACTACACTAGCACTCGACACAATTTAAACAAAACCACATTTAGAGTTTACACACGATCTCTCCCTTTTGCACTTGAAGCTACAATGCTGCCTCCTGCTGTCACTATCATAACAGCACATGCTTATACATTTATTTATTTTTCTGGTGACATTTATTATATTTAAATAGTACGCATTGCATTGTTATTGCAACCAATTGTAATTGTCTGAACAGAATAATTTGCTAAACTATTCAACAATTAAGTTTTAGTTTATTTTTAACGTAAGTCCACGGTGATCATGAGTGGATGCAACTGATAAAGTGTGACGATGATTGCAATTATTCAGCAAATACTGAACTAAATTAACGAGACTGAGTGAAGACGCAAGCTGATTTAGTTCAAGAGATTGTAGTGCGCTGAGGAGGACGAACAATGTTTACCATCAGGCATGTTCAATTCACAGCTGGATGAAGGCCTTCCCAAACTGTTTACATCAGAATGCGTCCTGCCACGTATTTGGTGTAGGGGGCGATGCTGCTGCTGTGTGTAATCCTAATTGAGTATTTTTCTGAGCGTTTGGCCATCACCAACCACTTTATACGTGCTTTTTACACAAGGCACAGTCTTCTTATTCTTTGCGATTCTTCGAAGCAGCACGATGGTCAGCCTCTGGACATCGTTGTCTTTCAGCTCCTCGGCCTCGAAGTGTTTGGTAGAATTCGCAGGCAACACCAAGTATTACCTGACAGGGATCGCACAGTACAGCACCTACATTGTTTTTGTTTACCTATGCAAAACTGATCTTGTGATAATCGCAGGTGACCCTACAAGAAACTCACGAGATAGCTAGTCACAGCTGGTATGATGTTATTTAAAATTACAGCCTGCCTGAGCAGGGGTAATCCTGTGTGTAAGCACGCAATCCATCTGCAATCCATCTGCTGCCCTCGGTCATCCAACAACAATCGCAGTTCCCCACTAAGTGGCGGTGTCGTCACCACGGCGCCTGTGCCAGGCCAGGTGCATAGTGTCGAAGTTTCGCTGAATGGTCATGGGACGGACCGAGTTGCCATTGGCTGCCTGACTGAGATGACTGGCTGGGGCACCACCTGTGCTCCCCACCGTGCCAGATAGCTGAGTTCTATCCGCCCGGCGCTCGGCTCGCTGTTGTGAGCCGTCGCTACTCCGCCCTCTGTTGTTATTGGAGGTTGACTGCCTCCAACTGGCCGGTAGCGTTCTTCACGAACCCTCCCTCCACGTACACCAGTACCAAACACCGCCATTCAAAACCAACTTTAGCCAGCTCCCCCGTGTGAGCTCCCCCCGGAAAGCAGCCAATCAAGGCTCACGTTGTATCCACTCTCCAACAACCCACTCGCTTGCTGGCATTCTGCCCGAGCCATTTCGGTTCACGGCTGCATCAGCAAGGGCATCATGGCAGCAGTGAGAGTGGATAAGGTCGTGCATTTGCTCAAGGCACTGCAGAAAGCTTCGTAAGTCCCAGACAATTGTTGCGTTGCGTTTCAAGTACGTTCCTTAAGCGTCAGGGTTGGACACTTGTTTATTTTTTTGCTGTGATAAACATCTATATGTCATCGCAGAATGTAATGCTGTACATTCGTTGTGTTGCCCTGTGATTGTATATGTTGTTTGCGTTGGTTCGAACGTGTGGTTGTGTCGCAGGAATCCCGCACCCACAGCTTGCAAGCTAACTGGGTTATTTTCTGCTGTAATAATAATAGCATTTTATATAGCGCCTTTCACCCGAGGGTCACAAAGCACTGTACAAGGGCCGCGAAGAGAACGGCATGTCAACAATGAAAGAAAAAACAACCAAGAAAAACCAAAGGAACAAAAATTAAATGATTAAGGCTCCTTCGAATATACCGAAAGGTCGTGAAACTGGCAATCTTAAGAGCGGCAAAAATCTGCCAGCGTCCCCTAAGATGGCCGTCACTTCCTTAAAGACAAACACGGAGGGAGACAGGGAGGGAGGGTGAGCGACAGGGGGAGACATAGGGACACAGAGACAGGAAGACAGAGAGAGGCTTATATAACCATACTCTCACATGCCGGACAGAATGGAGTTTGTCAAGGTGATGGAAATGCAGACCAATGTATTTCACCATACTGCCCTCTTCTGACCACAGTGCTTATTATAACTGTAATTTGCGCATGATGGTCATCCACCCAGGAACATTCTCGATGACTTGATAAGTCTAAAAGCAATAGTATTTCGTAGTAAATGTGGACCATGGTTTGAAAAAACCTTTCCAAATTTCAGCTTGTTTACGTCTGTGGTTAGCCTCTAAATTGTTAATTCCATTTTGTTCTCTGATCTTCGTAGACAATTTATGCACGGGAGGTGATTAATGGAAAATAACACATCTTGTAAACTCTGTATAAAAAGTGGGAAACTATACTAATGCGATGTGCCGTACGACGTCGCATATCCGCCTCGCTGAGGTGTAGGTGGGTTATGTGGAAATCCCGACTCGGAGGCCCTTTCTGTGCGGAGTTTTCGCCGGGCACTCCGGTTTCATCCCACAGTCCAAACGCAGGCCGCTGCTGCTCTTCCTAGAAACAAATCATTCATCACCGGCAACACAATGCCTTTTCTTCATGGAACATGATGTGCTTTGAAGAAGGGCCATTACCCGTAACGTTGCCGGTCAGATTGTTTGGCTTTTAAGGCTACACAGCCGTTATTGCCAGATGTGTTGTGGCGTTGCTGTTAATCGTGCTCATGCACTACTGCCAACGCCGCAGCATCACCAAATATAAGTTAACCTACAAGTGTTTTGATTTGTGATTTATTTACTTATGCTAGTTTGTGGTACCTTTATTTACATGATTAACAGTGATTAAACCAATGTGTTGCTGCTATCGTTACTGATGTGGTCTAACTTTACAATCTACAGCCTAACCCCCAAAAAGGCAACACCTTTGCAAGAGAAATGTGTTCATGCAATCCACTGCTGGATGAGGGCCCCCACCCCCCACGCCATGATGGTTATGGGGGTTATTTTACCATTCTTCACCATGCTGGGCAGTGTGGGTTCGTGAAGGTGGTTTGACGCATAGATGTGAAGGCATGGATGTATCTGCAATGCCCTCTGCTGCCCACCCCGTAGCCAGGAAACCCTTTGACAACCTGCCTGTGCTTGGTTGTCACCCATAATCCTGTCCTGTTCAGACTAAAATCTGCTTAGTTTCTGAGCTCTGATTAAATCAGACACATTCAGATTGTGTTATGATGAAAACTGATTAAGGTGACCCGTATATTGCAAGACAACACCACTTAGTGGAGAGTTTTGCTTAACTGAAGACCTGCTGATGTTTGCATTGTCCATGATCAACAGGTGTCGATGTCCTGCTCATTCCCATGCTTACACTGCTACAGGTAAAGTAACACACGCAGCCGTTACACTCACTTTACTATCAGATGTGGTGGTTGAGTCCATCATTTTACTCGCCAACAACGATTCAGAATGTATTGCTTCATTAATAATTTGTACAAAATGTTACTCATTAATTGTCTGGTGTTATATTACAGCAGAAGCAAACAAGAGGCAGACGGACTATGCCTTTGAGGTAAGGAATGGGTTCAGTATAGTAAATTACGTTTGGGAAATTCACAACACATGGGTATTTGAGTGAGGCATTTAAGCAGAGCTTTCACGAATTCAAGTCATGTTAATTACTGTATGTAATAATGCGATTATTTTTTTTACCATAAAAGGCTCACCAAGTCTCAATACTTTTTGAGGGATATCCTGTCTTCCTGGTATGCTGAGTACGTGAAGAAAGCCCACACACACGAGAGGACAACTATCGTCACTGCCATCTCTTGGCCACTTCGCAGTCCCATTAGTTACAAAACCTGGTGGTCATCCCACCAAGTACTCACATGGCTCAAGCCCGTTTAGCTCCTGAAATCTCATATGATCAGGTGCCTTTAGGGAGAATTGATCGTAGTAACATCCTAAACATATACATTAAAACCACAGGTTGTGAAACTTTGCTTGATTTTCAAAACAAGCTTTGTTAACACATTTGTAAAATTAATTGCACTGCATAACACGATGAACAACGATTTTTCTTTGTTTTCTTTTAAGATGGCATGCTCTAATATTCGTTATGGAAAAGGTGTGACCCAAGAGATTGGTATGGTATGTCCACAACATATATTGCATGGATTTTCATGAGTTCAAATGAAACATAATTCTGTTAACATCCATTCATACACTCCCACTTGTACTTGACATGCTGTCATCTTAAACATCACGCATAATCTCCAACCTATATTTTTTCCCGTCCTTGATTCTCTTCCCACCAAGCTCATCCCTCGCCGTCTGTCCGCCCTTGCCCCGTGCTTTGTCATATTTTCCAACACCTCCATCTCATCCCATACCATTCACTTAGCTCTCAAGGATGCTGCTGTCACTGCTGTCCTGAAAAATCCCCCACAACCAACCCTCTCTTTTCTGATGGTTGCTTTTCAAAGCAGTTTTTTGGGATATGCGTGTCGAGCGCTCGTCCTCTCTCCATCTCTTTCCTTGCAATGTTCTCCAATATCCCCAGCATTATATTCTCCAATATCTCCGTACACCACTCCTTCCACGGTCTCCACAACCCAATACAATCTGGTTTGACCCTTTTCTCAGACTGCGGATTACTCTCCTAGTTCTCCTAAAACCTTTCTGCAACTTTTTACATAATAGATCACTTCATCCTTGAGTGTCTTTACAGCTGTGTAGGAGTATCAGTCACACTTCACTCCTGGTTCATCTTATCCACCTGAATTTGCTGCTTCTAACTTGCCGTACATGCAGTCTTCCCTATAGAAATCTTGGAGATGTTCCATCTCTGGCCCCTGCTGTTGTCATTACTCATCCCTCTGCTTGACAAAATCATGTCCAGTTGTAATGTCAACCATCACTTAATACGCTGGTGATAACCAAGGTCACATTACTTTTTTGTGGGTATTTGTATGTTTTTGCTGCAAGCTATGGAGTTCAAAGACAATGCCACTGCGGTCAGGGTGGCTACGCACTGGTAACATCCGCATTTCACAGAAAGGTCCTGTTTATTGTGTATTTTACTCAAATGTTTTTTGGCCATTTTCCTATTCTGTATTCCCATGCACGTTATGTAACCGTTGTTCTGTGCCTCGACCTTTAGCATCAACTGCACAGTGTTATAGTTATGTTGTTTGCAATAAAATGTAACAAGATTAAATGTATAATTCAATGTCGTTTCTTGCAGGATTTGCAGAACCTCGGAGCGCGCAATGTGTGCGTTATGACCGATAAAAACCTGGCACGTCTCCCTCCGGTGAGGGCGGTGCTCGATTCACTCGTGAGAAGCAGCATCACCTACAAGGTCTTCGACGATGTGCGTGTGGAGCCAACCGACACCAGGTTCTTTACAATTGAATTAACGAGCATTGAATACACTCACAGCTGGATAAAATCACACCTCATACAAGCACAGCTCTCGTATAAGCAACACTTAGATTATACTGGTGGGGGGGCAGGTGAAGGGCAAATTTTGATACCAGCGCACTATTTCAGATATGGACGGCACGGTGCCTCAGTGAGTAGCACTGCCGCCTCACAGTAAGAAGGTTCTTGGTTGGATTCCGACTTGGATCTCTTTCTGTGTGGAGTTTGCATGTTCTCACCGTGTCTGCGTGGGCTTTCACCAGATACTTCGGTTTCCTCCCACGGTCCAAATACATGCTGCTGCCCAGGTTAATTGGCCTGCTCACTTAATTGCTCTCAGTGCCCTACGATATTGCCCTGCCTTGCACCCTGTATCTGCCGAGATAGACTCAACCCCCAATCAGAATTTGAAACTCGCAACCTCTGGTTTCTAAAGCTGCTCGCTCTACCTCTGAGCTACTGGGGGACTAACAAAATTGTAACGGTATATTTGTGTCGTCTTCTGCCCTGGACTGTGCTGCAGCTTTAAGAACGCCATCGCGTTTGCACGCAGTGGTGGGTTTGATGCGTATGTGGCTGTTGGCGGTGGCTCAGTCATAGACACGTGCAAAGCCTCAAACCTGTACAGCGCCAGCCCTGATGCCGAATTCCTAGACTTTGTGAACGCCCCCATTGGAAAGGGCATGCCTGTCACCGTCACCCTCAAACCTCTCATTGCCGGTAAGCAGAAATCTTCTTCTCTCGTTTGGCTGATGTAGGTGTTGAGTAACAACTATGATATTAACGTTGAGGTGCAGGTTGAGCCAGGTGATTATGTCAGGAGTGTCGGCGTACATCGCTGTTGTCCCTCCTTCGTATTTGTGAATCGGGCATTCAGTCGCTGTCTTCCATGGCCTGTTTTTGGTGACCACAGTCGCACTGCAATGGGAAGATGCGTTTATCTTGTGAAAATGAATGTAAACATGGCCTCAAGTAGATGACTGTGTGCTGCTGGGAATACTTTATCTTGGCCCACAATGCTTGACCACTGCTTGATAGAGATCATTGGCACAACAATGAAGGGCATTATCTTATGACAAATTGGGAAGGTGAAAACCTCCAGACAGCACAATATTTCACATTAACCGTATGCTCTATCAGTTATATATGTATCAGCGGAGTAATCGTGTGGTGGTTAGATTACTGCACTAGATCACCGGAGACCTAAGTTTGATTTCTGGCCGAGAAAAGGACAATGCCAAGTTATAGATAGATAGATGTTTATTATTACAGCAGAAAAATACCCAGTGAGCTTGCAAGCTCTGTACTGTTCCTGCATTCCCCAATAAATCACATTGATGTGTTTGCTTGAGTGTGATCAAATAACTTTCACGACTTACAATTCATATCCTTTGGTTGATTTTGCTGTGTATCAAATGTATGTATTGACAACACGAATTCACACATTTCTTTGAATTGTTTTTTTGTCTAGTGCCGACAACAGCTGGCACCGGCAGTGAAACGACAGGCGTGGCCATATTTGACTATGAGCCACTGAAGGCTAAAACAGGTAATCTAAGCTGGATTCAAAGTTAAGCCATGCATCTCACTGGATCCACACCTTGGCTATACATCGCCCTAATAAAGCAAACATTGTGATTATTTGCCCTGTCAACTATCAGATCTTTTTAATGGCAATGTCATCACAGCCAACTACCTGGCGGATCCACGACACTGCACTCATTTCCTTAAGTGGGCTTTTTCAGTTGCCGGTCAACTATTTTGGAATAACCTATCTTGTGGAATTAGGAACTCTCAGTCTTCGTCTGTCTTCCCAAGTCGACTTAACACCCACCTAGTTAATATGGCCTCTACCCTGACACGTGAACTGATTATGTTTATCAGCGTATTATGGAGCATTGCTCAAACGGTGTTTTATACGTACTCCCCTTTATTATTATTGTTATTAATTATCTTGTGACCAGGGATTGCCAACAGAGCCATCAAACCGACGCTGGGGCTGGTGGACCCCTTGCACACGCTGCACATGCCGGAGCGCGTTTGTGCCAATAGTGGATTTGACGTTCTCTGGTAAGTCAATGCCTATTACCAGCGCTTTAAACTCACAGCACGGACACACATTTCAATCGTCAGTAGATACTGTTATGATACCCCATGCAATGGTTAATCCACGTAATCGTGTATGTTAGAATCGATGATTTACTATTTACACACATTATTTGATGTCACATTTAGGTTGGCATAATGAACAAGACAGACCATAATAATGAAACGGAACACGATAAACCAGATTGTACACCGAGGCTCCAGTTTACTCCCACCTTGCAAGGACATGCTGCCTAGGAAAACCGGCCTCACTAAATTACCTACGGTGTCCTCCGATGGACTGAAGTCCCATCCTGAGTATAGCCGTGCCTTGCGCCCTGTGTCTGCTCGGATAGGCTCAGGTCCTCTGCAACTCTGTACAGGATTAAGCGAGTTCTGGTAATGAACGAATAAAATCTACATAGTGTTACACTACAACTTGATCTGTCGATGGAGTTGTGCATTTACATTGCCGCTGCTCTGTGTGTGTGTGTACGAATGCAGCCATGCGCTTGAGTCATACACAGCTCTGCCCTACCACCAGCGCTCGCCGTGCCCTCCCAACCCCATCAACCGGCCCGCGTACCAAGGCAGCAACCCCATCAGTGACGTGTGGTCAATTCATGCGTTGCACGTTGTAGCCAAACACATGAAGAGGTGTGTTAATAACAATAATACAGAGTATAGCGCTCGTAAATTCCACGCCTGGTCATGGACAAGACACGGATAAGGAGGCACGAGGAAATTGTAGAGGGGGGGGTGAGTCAAACAGGCGGTCAGCCGGCACCAACCCGCCCGACACTGATTCCTATATATTATAATGTTACCTGCCAATTAATTCACCAGTGTTTTTTTAGTTGTGGAAGGAAACCAGAGAACCCGGAGGAAACCCATGCAAAAAAAGAGGAGAATACACAAACTCCACACAGGCGCCCCAAGGCGGGAATTGTACTGCCTCGGGCAGGACTTTCTGTGAGGTTCAGATGTTACCACTGTACCACCCTGCTGCCCGTGTTGTGCGTCTCTAATTCCATATAGCAAAAGCTGGTGCCAAGTTGCATTGTTGGCTAATCGTTTGGAAATAAATTGCAGCCCTGTGTCAATTCACTGCTGGAAGAAGGCCTTCCCCATGCGGTGTTGGTCATGGGGGTTGTTTTACCACACTTTACCATGCTGGTTAGTGAAGGGTGAGGCCCAGGACCAGATTCTACATCACTTTCCACTGACCGTGGCCATGGCTGGAAATGTAACTAAAGTGTTGGCCTTCCCACAAAGTGGTATTCACTTTATTGAACACCAGAGGGACGATGGGCCGCGCCAACCCCAACAAATATTTGAACTCGCGACCTTTCGGATTCTGAGCCACTTGCTGCATCACTGGGCCGTCAGGCTGAAACGAGTTAATTAGTAAAGATTGCCATGTATTGATGTAGGTTATCATGGCTCGATGTATGAAGATTGCTCTCGAGAGCAGCTCTTTCAGGCCAGCCGTGTAATGCCCAACAGCTAGCCCAAAAGAGCAGCTCTCAAGAGCAATTCTCAAAGGTTTCCATTTAATACAATTCACACGGTGTCTATGCAGTTGTAACATCTGCGCCTCACAGAAGAAGGTCCTGCTCAAGGCAGTTCAACTCCCGCCTCGGGCGCCTTTCTGTGCAGAGTTTGTGTGTTCTCCCCCTGTTCTGCATACGTTTCCTCCGGGTTCTCCAGGTTCGTCCCACAACTGAAAGGAAAAACCCATTAATGAATTAGCTGATAACATAATATACATGATGCAGTATCTGGCGGGTTTGTGCTGGCTGTCCGCAAAGGCTGCCTCCTGCCCATCTCTCTGCGGTTTCCTGCAGCACCTTGGGGTACCTGCTGGGTGAAAAGCGCCATATAAATGTATTTTTATTTACATTCAAATACACAGACGTGTGTTTGTGCCCTAGGGCGGTGAGGCAGCAGGATGACCTGGAAGCACGCTCCAGCATGCACCTCGCCAGCGTGTTTGCAGGGATCGGCTTTGGAAATGCTGGGGTCCATCTCTGGTAAGGCCGTTTCCTGAAACGTCACCTATTACAGTCCCGTTTTTAAGAGAAATGCACTCCATAGCCGTTCTTTCGGGATTGCCGTGTCGAGTAGTCCCTCTCCTTTGCGGCATTTTGCCTCCCACGAAGGAGGCATTTGCCTGATGCCATTAACACTTGCATCAGTATAGTACTGTATTTTTATTTCAATTAAAGGCATTGTTACAAATGCATTGACAGTTTTTTTTTACAGTGCGATGTTGTTTGTGTACGTGTAAGCCACTTTATGTCAGATTAATATTTATGCGGTCTTGGTTTACAAACTTGCAGTTTTTTTAATACTGCGTTAATAATAATAATAATAGCACTTTATATAGCGCCTTTCACCCGAGGGTCACAAAGTGCTGCACAAGGGCCGCGAAGAGAACGGCATGTCAATAATGAAATAAAACATGTTTTATTCACATTTGTATTTTCAGTCACGGCATGTCCTACCCCATCGCTGGGATGGTGAAACGTTACAGACCGAAGGACTACAATGTGGATCACCCGATTGTGGTGAGAAATGAGCACGCACATTCAAGGCACTCTTATTACGTTTTTGTCTGCAAAAGGAAAAAAATCAAACATTTTCTAATAGGCATGTAAATATGCATACTGTCTTCTTCTTAGCGATTCTTCGAAGCAGCGCGATGGTCAAATTACAG
>JAZEWU010000002.1:28939188-28961816 GCA_036362915.1 Geotria australis
CCGTTCCGCTTGTTCCGCCTCGTAGCGTCTACACTCTACAGCAACAAACGTACGCGGTACCGCACAAGCAAGCACAGCACACGCCTGCCACTTTACTCCATATGGTCGTTTTAACCTGGCAAATAACAAACAAGTGCCGCGCGTTCTGACTCCGCGCGATGCCTCCTGACTCCGCGCGATGCCTCCTCTTCTACCAGGTAAGGGGGGCGCGGTGCGAGGCGGCTTATATACCAGGCCGGCTCCGTGATTGGTTAATTGGCTCGGACGGAGGTAATTGGTTAATTGGCCACGCCCGATGCCATTTACCGGGCCGGCACGGGAAGATCGTCAGTTTAGGCCATTGTTCACGATTGGTGATGAATGCTTGGTCATGAGTGGAATGAATGGAGATCGGATTGGTGGTAGTGTAGTGATGATTGTGGTTATGATGAATAGCGGCTGACATTTCCGATCCTGCTCCTGATGAAGCTAATTGCAACTATCAGCGAAACGTCGTACCTTCTTTGTAAGTGTTGTGGGCTCGCTCGCTCTCCAACATACCAATGAGTTTATGACACTTATACACTTTCACGTGACCTAACTCATAAAAAGAACTAGACTTTGGATAACATTGCTCACGAAAGCCTTCGAGGGATTGGTGATAGTGACGATGATAATAATAATAGCATTTATAGAGCGCCTTTCACCCGAAGGTCACAAAGCGCAGCACAAGGCTGCGGAGAGAACGGCATGTCAGTAACATCAGAACAGATAAACTGAGAGTCGGGGGTCAAGGTAGAAGCGTTCACGTCGCGATCCCTGTCAGGTAGTACTTGGTATTGCCTGCGAATTCTACCAAACACTTCGAAGCCAAGCTGAAAGACGACCATGTCCAGAAGCTAGCCATCGTGCTTCGAAGAATCGCAAAGAAGAAGAAGAACTGAGAGTCAAGCAACCACGATAAACCATAGGACATAGATCATAAAGACAGCAGAAAAATCAAAACAAGAACAGTAGCAGCCACAGAGAGCCTTCCATCCGAGGGCCACAAAGCGCCGCACAAGGCAGCGGAGAGAACGACAAACCAACGACAGAGTACGATAATCAGACAGCGTTGAGCCGCAAAGTGGCTCAACGCATGGTGCTTACGATCTGCCGACAGTGGTGATGATTGCTGCTCTTACTGATAATGACGTTTACACTGATGATGATTTATGATCGGTTATGATGGTAAACAACGGATAGCAACGCTGATGATACTGGTAATGATGCTGCCCTTTCCTGTGACGATCATATTCCTGATATAATGACGCTAATGCTGATAGTGACTATATGATAATTATAATAATTTTACATTTATAACGGGCACATATTCATTCACTGTCGAAGGTACTCATTCGACGAGAAACGACTCAGAGGCGTAGCGAGGAAAGCGCAGAGGCGGAGGAGGCAGCCAGGCGGTTTTGCCGGCACCATATTGCCACACACTGCTGACTCAATTGCCGCCGGTGCCCTGCAATGGAGCGGCGTCCCATCATGGGTATCGCCCTGGCTCGCGCCATGTGGCTGCGACCCTATAGAGGACTAAGCGGGTGCTAGGAATAATAATAATATCAATTTAACTTTTTTGTAATAGCAGAAATGTTCTATGGTATTTAGCACATGTACTCTTGCAGTAGACCAAACAATGTATTTGAAACATCGCTAGAACAATTTTAGTCATCGATGGATCAAGGAACAGTTATGAATTTTTAAATCTTGCAAACATGACTACCACAAGCCTCATGAATATTTCACCCATACACTGACGGCTCTTTGCAGGTGCCCATCGAATATCATTTTATTTCAACGAAATATATAAGATCATTGCAAATTATCTTATAACCATAATAGTTTATCACAATTTAGCAGCAAATGTTAGTAAAGAATATTAAAGCAGCTATAAATCTGTTTGACGCATGTAACACCTTGGATATGCAAATATGTATTTGATCATAAATATGAAATAACCACAAATCAAATACAAAATATTCGAAAAAACTGTTCAAGCTTCTTTTATTGCAAGCGCATCTGGTTTTGTACAAAACAAAATTTGTTGACCTGCTAATGTAGTGTTTAAACTTGGGTGAAACAGAAAAAGCTGGCAAAAGAAATCAATATTAAAATCTGAAACTATAAATGGCTTGGTTGATTGTGAATTTCATTTACGTACATCCGATATAAACGGGGGAAAAAATAGTGCTTACATACGCCTTTGCTCTTTCAGCCAAGTTAGTTAGGTTAATCTCATTTTAAACAAAGTCAAGCTTCTCGAAATTCCAGTCTTCAATGTCAAATATCCCTTTGCAGATATTTCAGTTTTCTCTTTAATAGCCTAGTGTACGTTTAATACCTAGTGTTCTGTTAGTGTGAGCCATGCAATGCTAGCAGTTTCAGTTCACCTTGTACTGAGGTATCCTCATAGTGTTTGACAATAACGCGTAGCATTGTTCGTGCATATAAAGTTCTTCGGCAGCCTTCGTCACACATAATTTATGCTCCGAAGACAACTTAAAAAAAAAGTGACAAAAAGATGGATCGAGCTCCACAGAGCCCTGAAAAGCTTGTCTCCTTTACAAACAATCAAAAAAGGCCATCCCATTCTGACACATCTCCCGTGCAAAGCAAGATCAGAGGTGAAGAGAGATGAGCTATTCCCTAAACATTATTAACGACGACAACAACGAAGAAAAAGATGAACAACAATTGTTATGGACATTCGTTCACAAAGTACCTCCTTGTAAAATGCACAAAATTACATGAGTAAGGCCATCCGTAGCATAAAACAAAGGTCACTTTTGCTGCTGCGTTGCAAGCTCCATTATTATATATTTTATTTTTTTTCCTTTTATTCTTACACAAATAATTTACATCTTTTCTGCTTCTGTCTGCAGCGGCCGGCGGGCGGGCGGGCGGGCGGGTGCTGCCCCGTCACTATCTGCGTGCGGCCTTGCTGGCGGAGGAGGCGGAGGTGGCCGAGCCGCCGAGTTTGGAGGCCGAGCTGGTGGTGGGGATTTTGGAGCTCTTGGGCGTTTGCCGGGTGCCCGTGCGCGACGCCGGCCGCGGCTCTCCGTCCGACTGCAGGTTGGAGCGCTCCGACGCGTCCAGCTCCGACGATTCGCTGCCGCGGCGGCTGCTGGCACGGCTGCCCGGGCGGCTGCCCAGCGCACTGCCCGTCCGACTCGGCGATCGACTCGAGTCGGCTGCGGATGCCACAAACGATTAAAAGGTAAAGGGTGCAGAAGCCAGAGGGGAAAATTAACTCGATTATGCAACAATGCAACAAATATTTGACAGATCAACTTTACAGTTTACCGGCAAATTGCTTGCTTATAGCGTAGCTGGTGGAAAGGCCTCCACTAAAGAGAGCTGTAGAGAGGGCCTTCATCGGGCTACTTTGGCCTACTCTTCCACGCTGGCCAGATATCTTGGAAGACGACACAATCGTTGCTGTCGACAAGCTCCGATCTACGACACGACAACACTTATACTATGGCACGAAACATCACAAAGATGAGTGCAGTTGAGACTGCGGCAATTTTCCCCACCTATTATTCTGAAAGCACTCTGGCGACTCTGCCCTTATCTCTCGTAATGATCCGGCAGTCTTTCACACAAACGTAAGGAGGGGAATTTAATAAGAACTCTCCCAGAAATGCCAGCAACTCACCTAGTGTGCCCGGCGGGTGCGTTTCGGAGGCAGAGTCTGACGTCAGGCTGTCATCACCCGTGTGAAGGCTTTTGCCAGACAGGTAACCCGGAGGCCGCAGTTTACTGCCTTGCACGGGAGTGACCTGCCAGGGCATGCGCAGAACAATGAGCAATAGCACATTACAGTCCTGCTACACGCTGTTCATGACACACGTCCGTAAGTTAGTTTACACGATGTTCTGAACCCAGCAGGCCTGAGTTTGATTCCTGGCCATGGCAAACACCTGGGACGACAGCTGAACTGGTCATGGACATCCCCCCCCCCATTTACCGCCTTTGACTGACTTGCGTGGTGAAGTATGGTCAAACACACGAGACTGAAATTGCATGGTGAGCTAGGCCTGCACTCAGCAGTGGATTGTTGATGGCTGACAATTATTCTTAAAATACACGGGATATGCAGCGAGTAGAAGTGAGAATGCACGCCAAACTGACGGACATCCACAAGTCCATTGTCCAGATGTTAACTTTCACTTTCATTCCTTTCAGTACCATTTGCTTTTGATACAGGGTGATCCATTTATAGATATCCAACAATGATAAAATGGTTACGCTACACTATAAAAGAAAGCAACATTACGTGCCATGGCCTTTACACATCTGTCACTTATCTCCATCCATTTGTTAAATATTTTGATAAACATATCCGCTGCGAATTGCCTACAGCATTCAGTAGTGGTTGGTGTTCTCAAGGTTCTGTCACAATTTCGTCACACAAAACACGGTCTGAGATGTAACCCAACAAGAATCATCCAGCTGGGTTACATTCAGTGAAAAAGTGTGGGAGAGGAGTGGGGGAGGCCATTCCATTTTTTCCTGTATAAGAATAATGCAATTTGTAACACGCGCAAAATTCCACGCCTGATCATGGACGAGACATTGATACGGAGGCGCAACGAAACTGCAAGGAGGCAGGGGGAAGGCAGCCATGCAGCCAGCCAGCGCCAAAATCTGCCAGCCACTGCGTCCTGTATATTATGATCTTATCGGCCAATTACTGTTTTTTCTTTTTTTTGCGGGAGGAAACCGGAGAACCTAGAGGAAACCCACGCAGAACAGGGGTAGTATGCACAAACGGCACACAGAAAGGCACGTGAGGTTTTGATTGAACTGCCTCGGTCAGGAGTTTCTTTCTGTGAGTCACAGATGTTACCACTTTGCTTCCTTGAGGCCCAATCACGTACTGCACGAGACCAGGGTCATAACAAAACAATGGCGTATCTATGACCGGATCACCCTGTACTTTTTGGCTGTCCAGAAAAATACGACGTAACTTTGCATGGTGAGTGAACGATATCCTAAAAACACACGTTCCATTCTTCAGCAGTGCAATATTAGACACGTCTGCAGCAGTTTACCAAAGCGTATGGTATGTGCCGGAAAACATCTACCGTAACTGTGACTAGATTAAAATTACACATTTGCCAGCACCACACCGAGAACGCGGAAAAACTTCTTCCCAGTGGAAGACAGCAGGGCAGGTAGATCCGCGGCCACGCAAAGCGATACTCTTCCTCAAAGTACTGAGGCACACCTGGTGGCATTGTTTGCGTACCTCAAAGGGTGGGCTCTCACAGTCTTGGCCAATTGGCCTGGATGGCGTGGAGGTTTTGCTGTTGACAAGCCAAGGCTTGTCATAATTGCGGCTAAGGCTCAAAGCTGAAGGTTGCTGGAGAACGATGAAACCATGAAGAGGGAGAGACAGAAGACACAACACATTGTTGGAATGGGAGGGGAGGAAGCATGACAGGGCCCAGGATGAAAGGGTATTTGATTCAATGAGGACAGGAAAAAGAAAGTGGCATTGGATGGGTTATGCCATGGGGGGGAAAAGGGGAGATCAAAATTAAATAAGGAAAAAGCAAAGCTTATATATATGATTGCATATATATACACGTATACACCTATATACGTATACGCACAAATAAACAATCAAATTTGCATGCATACCAAATGTTATTATGTGAAACAAACACAAAGCATCAGAGTTTAAAAACAAAAATCAACCAAAAGACGAGAATGCAGTAGCGTAGAACGGAGGTTTATGTTACTGTAGAGGGCAGCCTCGGTCTACTGGAAGCCTGAGTGTGACGGTGTTTGCTAGCATCTACAAGCTAAGATCTGCACAACATTCTTCATTGCCAGGAGCAATGACACACGCGTGCAAACACACACACACACAAACTAATTTCGAGCAGCATGCGTGTGATCGTTTTTCATAATTACAGGAGGGTGTCATTAATCATGTCGATTCATGCATACACAACATCTTCATAAAGGTTAATGCTCTTTGTAGTAATTGCAATCTGACTTGCGCTATTGCTGACATGCCAGAATATATGACATATGTATATTTCACATCAAACTGTCAACGTATAAATCCGTACTCTTTTTGGTCTTTCCACCCCGAAATTATATTCCAATTATGTCCTATCCATAGATGAATAAATTCCCATTGGGAATTATAACCCAATTTTAAACCACCCCCCAGAAGCAGACATCAAAGAACTATTTTTGAGATTCTGAGATTCCTTCAATTGCCTCTTAACCACATGCCTGCTGTTGAGATGTTCATTCCTTGGAAATGTTTTGTTTGAGTATCATCGGAGCTGGAATAATGTTAAATTATGGGGGAAAATAACATCCTTAATATGATGTTCTTTGGTACAGCCATCGATGACTGGACTGGGACAATCAACTCGTTACAGGGGAGAACCCAGTTTAATCATGGGTCAATGCTTGGATTTGAACCCAGGATTTCAGCAGTGCCCACTCTGCAGCCTCAGCCACTCAACCCACCTTAAAATAAAATCTACACGTATTTTGGCTATTAACTTCAAAATTACATAAGCCATACATTCTCATTAGCTTAGACAGGTCAGTACGGATCAAACAAAAAATTAGCTTAAATGATCTTCATTCTATTGCCATGCAAGCGGTGTTCATTCAAATAATATTACATTTTGACAACACAACAGGCAATTATATTTAAAACTAACAAAAGATCTGCTCTTGCACGATTGACAGCGCACATTGCAATTTTGTTCTGCACACAGAACCTCTGTGGAAAATTAAGCACACTTGTTTTTAGAAACGACAGTTGTTCCTGTAAAGAAGAAGTATCCGTAATGGCATTGTGATTATCCATGTTACTGCTCCATTATCACTGCTCATTATAAACACGCACAATTATAAACACAACGTGTTCCTAATGAACCAACAGCATTTACACAAATCTTATTACGTAGGTAAATTCACAATAATGTAATCTGCATATTCGAGACTATGTAAATCAACATTCAAAATTATTATGCAAAATACATCAAACATTTATCAGGTCAACTTTACAGGTTACCGGCACAGTCCGGTGATTGCTTGCTTATGGTGTTGCTAGCAAAAGGGCCCGCACTAGAGGAAGCTGTAGAGGCCCTTCAGGGGCTTCTTTGGTCTACTCCTTCCACAGTGGCCAGACGCCTTTGAAGAAGCGTGAGTACCCACAGTTTGCCAATCAACTGACTGCGATAAACCCACTTATACTGCTGAAGTAACAGAAGCGGCAGAGGGATGTACGAAAACCCGTTTCATCTGCCGTGCCACACGGAAGTTCAAAACTGGTGACCTCTGAATTGCGGGCGGCAATACTGAACGCTTCGGACCGTACTGTCTTACTTTCACCTCTGTCCACTCAGCTAACCATTGCACGACTGCAACACTTCACATAGCGTTCACCTGACTTCCAATGAAACACAACGGGCCTTGCACAGTGTGCACGAGTCGAAGGCAGCTGGCCGCCCTTTCCCACTTCTCATGCTGCGGGGCTCCTACACGCAGCAGGAACCCCTCGGCACTCACCCTGGGCGTGCTGGGTGTGTTGGAGGAGCCCGAGGAGGGCGGCGTGGCGCAGCTGCCGCTGTTGTGCGTCGGCGTGTACGCGTGCCCGTGGCCGTGGGAATGGGCGAAGCCGGTGCGCGTGGGCGAGGCCGTGCGGGAAGACGGGCGCGAGCGCTTCCCCCGCATCTTGAAGGGCGTCATCGACTGGCTGGCGCCCTCCGGCAGGATGAACTTCTCGCGGAGCTCCAGGTTGGTTCGACCTTTCGCTGCGGCGGGAACCAGACAGCGGCAGTGAGAGGGAGCGAAACGTAACTCGCCGCTCGCGCTCGTATCCATGGCTCTAAATTGTAGCCCCTGTCGTGCCGTGGGGATATGCAAAGTTGCAGCCCTGGAATTGTTTGCTCATGTAGACCACTGGTGGAGGAGAATCCACCAGTGGAAGCCCTGGAGGGCTGCTCCCTGCAGAGCAAGGGTTCTCAACCTTTTACACCTCAAGGCCCACTTGGCCCACAGACCGCTAGGTGTAGCTCGCAGCCCACTGGATGCAGCAGGAATCCCGCACCCAGAGCTAGCACGCTCACTGGGTATTTTCTGCTGTAATAGTATCTAAATGTCTCAACACCTAACTGATGGGTCATGACACACAGGTTGAGAATGGCAGTTATCGATGGTAGTTTGGCCTTCACGTCCACACTGGTCAAATGTCTAAGAAGAGATGGGATTGCCCACCCTTGAGCGCACCACATACAATCTGCCGATGGACTAAATGTGGTGCATACATGTTTACTGCGGGGTGGACAGAGGCGGGGGGGCGGGGGGGCGGGGGGGATTTAAGGAGCTTATTGCATTTGGCACGCTGGGAGATCGAATTGAGCCAGCATCCGCCGGATCGCAAAGTCCAGTGTGCTGACCATTAATTACATTGCTCAGCATCTGAATACGTTAGATTATACGAAATAAACAACTTTAGCAACGGTTAAAGAGATCTGCATTTCATTCAAATTGAAATATAAACACTTAATTTGAACGTTGGTTTCAAGATAAATACGTGCAGCTTCTTAAACAGACAAATGCTCTTTGAAGTGTCATTTGAAAAGCAGGTTTACAATGTTCAGCTCCCATGCCTTGCTCAAAATATGAATAAAGCTTTACATGATAAACCGAGTTTATAAAAGCAAACTGTCATAGGAAACACTGTAACCACGTAAAAAGCAAGTTAGAAAGCACAGCCAAGCTGCAAATACATCGTTTTAAGGTCACTAAAATCGTAAAGTGTCAAATAGCGTTCTCTGCGGATGCAGCGCCATCCCTTGACAGAATTGAAAAAACAACACTGCGTGCACGGACTTTGAAAAACAAAAACCATGCAGGAATAGCTGCAGAGGCAGGAGGGGAGGCTTAAAGTTAACACACACCGACTATCGGTTAGTAGAGAATTACACATCCGGCAGCTTGAACAAGTCAAGCCGCTGTGTGAGAACATTTACATAAAGCAGGGAAAAAACAAGGAAAGGAGACAGAAGAGAAAGTTTGCCAACCTATGGCAGACTGAGTGGTTATTGAAGAGTTTGATTCCGAGCGCAGCATTTTATTCCCGTGGTGGTGAACTAGAAGAAATGCGAGTCAGAGGGAAAAGAAAGATGTGTTACACAGAAGGAGCAGCGAGCACCAGCCTGGATACAGCTTCGATTAAGGAGAAAAGCAAACATTTTTATACGTCGCACGCACAACTTTCATCCGGTTCTTTTCTAAGGCTATATTAAAGCACGATAAATGCTCTGAAGCGCTGCTCTGAAGCGCTGCTCTTCGCAAAGGAGAGAGGAGGAACGCTTGACACGGCTATCCCGAAAGAGCAGCTCTTGAGAGCAATTTCCGTGCATTCAACCGCGAAAACCTAAATGAATACATGTACGTAAAACACAGCAGCGAATTACAGGTCTCAAACGCAGACAATCAGAGTTAAAAATAAAAACCCTGTGTGGTCCTAGTTTTCCCTAAAACTCTGAAAGTCGAATTGCTTCCTTTCTTTAAACATCTGCACATTTGCCATTTTCGAAAGGGCAATTAAAAAAATATACAAAACTGCTTTAAAGTTCTTCAAAATAATGTACAGCAGCAGGCACTGTGATATTCATCGCACAGGCAGTATGGCAGAGAAACATTGACTTATGCAAGGTCCAGAGATGCAGAGACAATGGGATTGATGGAAATAGGGATCAGAGAGATAACACTGTTCGTTCTTCAAGGAAGAGCTGCAGGGGGGAGAAGCAGAACAAGCGGCTGCCATTCCGACCATGCTGAGGAGGAGCGTGCAAAACGGTCACAACGCCCGCCATGGCATACGGTAGAACTCGGAGTTTGACATCGCGAGAATGTGTACCACTAATTGCCCAGTTTCAATTCCGGTTTTGCTTCTGTTGAGTTTCCAGACCAGGATTTTACAAATACGTATTATCTTCATGCATACGCCTTCATCGTTAATGAACGTGTGAATTTAGTTTCGCCGAAGATAGAATGGCGTTTTTATTTTTTGTGAAAGGCGAAAGATATAATTGCTCTGAACAGAGCCCAGGGTTTATGGAAGTGCATTTCGAAATAGGTCAGGCGATCTATTTTTGGAAATGTTACCGCTCTTACACCTATTCATTTTATAATCAACTGCAAATACATTGCATATGAGAAATGTAACAACTTTGAGAAAATGTTAACATTGCAATTAAAATTAACGGTGGTGCTTATAAAGGGTCATAAAAAAGAGACGCTCGAGTTTGCTCGAGTTTGAATTGCCGATACTTATTGATGGTATTTTACTCACAGTAATTAGTTTGGTGGAACAAAACATGTCAAATTTGGGAGTTTATTATTCCCAGTGTGTACAGAAATAATCAACATACAGTTGAACAAATGTAGGTAAAAATCACAGCTGCTGTGAGAGCATTACTGTAGAGACACTGGCTGCTGCAGTTATGGAAACTTTCAGTAGACGTCTGCAGTCTGCAAATGGTATTGAATGCACAGGGATCACATATTCAAAATGTTTTCACGGGAATATAATCTCCCGTGCTTCATTGGTGCCGTCATATCAGAACCAGCGCTGTAAGTGAAATCCTTCAATAAAAATAGGCAATTCAAACTACAGCGTCGTTTTTGACGAGCGTGTATAATTTGCTCAATCTGTAAAAATGTAGTCTGGAAAGTCTCGCGCGGCGAGGCACTCATTTCAGGGACATGCGGTGGACATCAAGATGTGAGCTATCCACATACCACAAGGAACAGCTCTGACCGGATATTACGAAGCCAAAATGTGGAATAAGGGGAAGGTAAATACTGAAGCTGCTCTCTCAATCATACTAATCTCCCATAGCCCAATGGGCAGGGCAGAAACTACCTTTGATAAAGTGCCACATCCAGTTGATTTGCTCTGGCCATGTGAAATAAACAGGGAGATTGAAATAAAAAATATAATTTAAAAGAGCACACACACACGCACAGGCAGATGCACACACACACACACACAGGAACAGAACACACCACTTAAGAACAGTGCACTGGCATATTTCAATCCGACCGACACCTTTTTGTTTCAGTATAACAGAGAAACATGTAACATATTAAGCATAAAACCAGTAACAGCTTTGGCAATAACATAACATACATTTTACATTGTCTATATTTTAAAACGTTAGCGATTGGCAATCAAAAATGACCAAGTCGTTTTTCGATATGTTTCTGTGTTGTAAAACCCGTTGCTCGTCACGATGTCCAATGTTTTGATACATTGATCTAGGTTTTTAGAGCTTGATGTATGAAAGTTTCCCTAAAGAGCTGCTCTTTCAGGACAGCATGTTGAGCATGCCTCCACCCTCCATCATTGGATGCATCATGAGGCTTCTGGAGCGCTTCCGATGATGCCTCCAACGTGGGAGGCGAAACGTTAAAAAGGAGACAGGAGCAATGCTCGATACGGCCATCCCAAAACAGCAGCTCTTCAGAGCTAGCCTCTGATCTTTCACTCCACTTGCCGGAATCTAGTTCAGCTCCCAGGACATCGGGCCGAACAACATGCAGCACAACCACAAAAGACACATCGGCGAGCTGTGGAGCACAACCTCTAAAGCCAACGCAGTTATAATAAAGTCAGGCCGGATATCGGCAAGAAGGGAACGGTGGATGTGACGGGTAGGAGATGAGGTCGTAGGGGCAAACAGACGAAGGAGCAGATCTCCGTACCTCGGCAGGGGTCGTTTTTCACCAGGAATTCATCGAGAGCCATCCAGCCTCCTCCGACACGCACCATCACGGTGCTGCGCAGGATGCGCACCAGGCGCAGCTGCTGAGAGTCGCCAAACTGTCGTGGGGCACAGCAGGGCGTGAGCAGGCAACCGCACATCCGATGGTCAACATCTCTGAGCAGATAATACGAAGCCAAGATGTGGCATAAGAGACCAGTTGTTGTTGTTGCTGGTTTAAACGGCCGTCATCCAGGTTGACCCGGCTTTGCCGGTTCGCCCCCAACGGTGGGAGTACTGGAGCAGAATTCTACGGCCAGATACCCTTTATAACGCCAACCTCCTTTAGTCACAGGGTCTTTGGATCGTTATATGTATGGAACCTCCCCCCAGCCCTGTTCACCAAGGGAGACCCTAGCAGGAGTGCTGGACTCGAGGTGCCATAGCTCTGGGGTTCATTGGAACACACAAAACGCTTCATCACGATAAGGAGCGAGAGAAAGGTTTCCTGTATAACTATATATCTAAGCTGCTTTGCTCGTCGTACTAATCTCCCACAGCCTAACGGTGCAGTCCATCGACCCCCTCAATGTATGTTCATTTATACGAGTAAAATCAAAGGTGCTTAACAAGGGTTAAAGAGCTCACATGCCAGGATAGACAGATTCACTCCAAGGCAATCAGGTGACTTAAGATTTAAAAAAATGTGGTACAGTATATATTTTTAAAAATGCAAGACGGACAAGAATTAGTTTCCTTAGGATAAACCCCGATTATTTTGACAGAAATTAGTTCAGATTTTGAGCAGTGATTTGTCACAACTGGTGATAAACTTTATTTCAATCCAAGGTTCAAATTTGTCATTAATCACGACTGACTTGACATATGCACGGTTTGGCGACGGCTGTTATTAATGTGCAGTTTGGTGACGGCTGTTGTTAATGCGCAGTTTGTTTGGTGCGTTCGTGCAGTGGTGATGACCTGAAACTCCTCCGAAGGACGAAGCACAACAAGAATTTTTAAAACCACAAATTGAGGTTAAACTTTAAAAAGTCCACAGTACATGGGAATTGTCATTTAATTGTGGATAAACGACTCTCATCTCATTTTTACCGTTTTGTTTGAAAATCTCACGTTAATTTGAAGTCTTATAATATTATCGTACGATTCCTGGAACGAGACACCCCTCAAGACCGACTGCAGACTTTTTAAAGAACCATATTCATGCACAAGCAAAAGTGGAAGAAAATCAAGTGTTAAAAAATGAATATATTCAGAGAAAAACAATCCATGAGAAGCAATGATCACCACAAGCAGCACATGACCAAACACAAACCCTCAGTACCTGATTCCCAAGGTAGAACTACACACCGAAGAAAGAAGAGACAGACACAAAGAAGAAAACAAACAATATAAAGATAATAACTGTTAAAAGAGCAACACACCAAAGCTACAAGGCGTGGGCAAAATGTTCAGCAAGCTTCTTACGCACCACCTTTACTTTACCAATATCGTGTTTTGTAGAACAAGGATGAAATTTAACTTCCGTTCAACTCCGTTTGAAATGTTAGATTATAATTATCGTCATCTTGCAGCATGCTCAATTGAGCATGGCTGTGCATTTTACTGTCTTCCAAGCTGACTGATTTTGTGCGCTGTGCCGACATTGGAATCCAACAGATAAAATGTGACAAAACTCTACAAAGCTTTTCGTGGTCGGGTTTATATCACTCTCCAATGTTTTCGTGTTGTACCGCGTGGTGTTTAGTGCGATCCTGATGGTTCACTCAACATGCTGGGAGTTTCTTCATGAATGAAGAAAACATCTCCGACCCGTGTGGAGCGAACTCACACGCGATACGACCCAAAAACACATTTGAGAGCTACGCTATGCACTAAACTGACATCTTCGGTATTGGTAAAATAAAAGGCAGTACATTTCAACATCGCTACATGAGTCCATTAGAGAGTCCACCACCTAGGTTTCTAAATGGTCTCGTCCGCGACAGAGCTCTCTCTACGAAGTGCTCACCACCCTACTGGCCAGATAAAACCTCCTCGTTCTACCTTCCTTTCAACGGCGGCCGGCCACTGGCCCGCACGCACACCATCACACACACGGGGGTCAGGGTCGGAGGTGCTGGGCTTGGCAAATCAGGGAGACAAGCCACACAAAAATAGCAGAGCGACGATTTGATTTGCGTTGACGGACAACACAGACGGGGGTGAGGGGGGCAGGGGCAAGGGGAGTATGACAACACCATGAAGGCAGGAGGACAAGAGGCCCTTTCACACAATCCCCGCTCATCCCGCCGTTGCTTGGCACTGCACTTCGTGTCACTTTGTGCTGTTTTCCGCCACCCGGTGCCAAGCGAGAGTGATTTTGTCTCTCCGTACAGGCACATCGTGCGGCTGTGACAGTTTTCACAAAGGGCTCTCAGACTGCTGCGCTGCACTCGGAAACTCCTGTTTGATCAGGTGGCTTTGCTTTGTGGATCGGTGTGCGACGGAGTTCGAATGCCAAAATACGGTCACTTACAATTCCATTGCCAAGGCACTAATAAGACAATCCATGGGGGTTTGTTCGACTTAAGATACATGTGTTTATAATATCACTTTTCACGTGAGGCTGCCAATGAAAAATTATGGCACTCACAAAGATGCTTTGATGTACTATAGACACCACTGCAACGTATAAACCAAAGCATATTCCTGTAACAGGTAGGATTGTGTTGACCAGTTTAATTAAGTAACAAGCTGTAAATACTAGAAATAAAGACTTGCTAGTGCCTCACATGTTACTGCAGATGATGGCAACAAAACTATGAAAGATATTCTCTATTGTAAAAACAAGAAAACGCTTGAGTACAGATATTAACTTTTGTTAAAAAAAAAATTCGTTACACAAACTTAATGCAATCGTTATTAATTACTGCAGCACGTGAAAACCATTAAATGAGATAGGAAATAGCCTTGTACTACATGTGCTGATAGAAATACATGCTCCCCATGCAATCAAGATACTTGCCAGCCCAATGGGTTGGAGACATTTACATCTTTTATGGTTAGCATGAACAATATTTCGATCCAAAGTAAATACGCTTCAAAACATCAATACTTACTCGGTACTTGTTTTCTCCAATCTGTTCCACCTGGAATCTTCTGGTACACTTGCAGGCAGCAACTTGTCTGGTGACCTGCAATGCCAACCCAGATGACTGTTAAATAATACACTCTTCCTAACTAATTCAAGATTATTATGCTCACAATATTTAATCGAATCGTTTCTGTAAGAATCATTATTGTTAACCATACATGTTTTAAATGGTTCACATGCAGCTATATTTACCACAATGTTCAGGAAAAAGCCAATCAAATTTGCAAGCAAATCGGATTTTGAAATGTGCCAATGAGTTGAGAATCATGCGAGGACGAATCTATATAAGCCTACCAAGATAAAAATGCCTCTATCTGGTCCTGTAAAACAATACCCCCTACACTGACACATGAGTTACAAATCCATATCACAATAATAAAGACACGATGGTGCAGTGAGTAGCACTACTACCTCACAGCAAGAAGGTAATGGGTTCGATTTCCGATTCAAGTCCTTTGCTATGTGGCGTTTATATGTTCTCCCCGTGTCTGCGTGGGCTTTCACCGGGTACTCCGGTTTCCTCCCACAGTATAAAGACCTGCTGCCTAGGTAAATTAGCCTGACTAAATTTCCCCTCGTGCCCCGTCATAAACTGGTGTCCCATAATGACTATAGCCCTATGCTCTGCCCTGTGTCTGCCAGGATAGGCTCCAGCCCCCTGCAACTCTGTACAAGATTAAGCAAGAACTTATAATGAATGAATAAATGATGAAATGCAACACACATTTCCTTAGCTGTTTTAGCATAATTGTACCTCGTCCTCAATCTTGTCTGCATCAGTGATGGGCCTGTAAGCATCCTTGTTGGGATGCAAAGCAGCAATAAACTCGTAATAGTCGATGTAGCCATCGCCATCCCTATCAAATATATCTGCCACTGCTGTCATTTCCAGTCTATTGGTTGGAAACCCTGGGGAAATAAACACAGTAAAAACACATAGACGTTATCAATTTGATATATAAACATAGATGTTATCAATACCTTTGTTATTTTAAAGTCTTTGAGTACATTTAAATGCAATTTGTCACTGGAACGGAAATATGTTTGGTTTATCATGTATCATGCCGTGAAAACCAAATAAGCACGTTATTAGTTTGGACAAGTACAAACGAAGCTCACTGGAGGACAGGATTCCATCGATGAATTCTTGCCGAGTGATCTTGCCATCTTGATCTTTATCCATCCTCCGGAAAAAGTCCATAACACGGGACTTTTTGTGGTTCATCCATTGCATGTACCGCTTACGCCATACGTCAAAGTCAAAGTTCTCAAACTCCTTCAGCTGTCGTCAGAAATACAAACAGAGGCATCAGGAACAGTGATTAGATGAGCCAGCGATTGTGCCCAAGACAATTTACAAACGTTTTTTGTATATATTTTTTGTTATTTCTTTTAAAAATGCATGCCGATTGTAGTACCGTGCCATTACAAAGTGCCTCACCTCCTGGAGTCTCTCCAGCGCATCCTGCAGCTTGCGCTGTCTCTCCAGTGCCACAAGCCACACCTGCCGCCAGCGGTTAAAGAGGAGCGTGATGCGTGGGTTCTTGGTCTCGAGCGGTTGGGAGGGAGACACCGGGGCACTCGACTGGGACCCTCCGCGCTTTCCTGCGGAAATCACAACACAGAGGGGCGCAGCGCTAACGTTCCGCCGCACTGAGTACGCGTCGCGTCTTCTAGCTGGCGTACGATGCTGGATTATGGATACGTGAACTCACGTTTGTTTTCGTTAGTGTTAATTTTATTATTTAAGAGTTTTGAAAAAAACACCCAATAAAACACCTTTCACAAGGTATCAAGTTTGCAATAACAATACATATTTGTGGCAAAATATGTAAACAAATAGACATCTTGTGAAAGGTGTCCAGTGTTTGAACTTCTTAACAGCTACAAATGCAAAAAGGTCCCCATAGTTTGGAAATTTGCAAATATAGAGCTTGACTGATAAAACAAATATATATCCTTATCGTGGCCGACCTGTTATGTGTTTTCTCGTCACCATAAACACAACCAGGATTGTCATCTGGGTGAAATTACGTTTTTATTCCAATCGAGATATGATCAGTAAAGCAGAATCCTCCCAAAAAGGTATATTTAGGGGCCACAAACCGATCAAACAAGGTTTTCGAGTGAACCAACTAAATCATGAAGGACTGAATGTAAGTTCACTGTAGTCTGCGCTTCTTTAATAGAGGATGAGCAGAATTACGCCAACTCTCTTCTGCAGGATTATCATGGCCAGGAGACCTCGACATTGGCATTTATCTCCTGGACACATTGTCATCATACAAAATAAAAATAACCGAACAACCCTGGTGTTGAATGAGTTGTGCACTTACGGGTATTCCCACGAGTTCTGTCAAAGAGTGCGTGAGATTCTGAAGGTTTGCGCTTGTAAGACTTTGTCATCTGTTCCATCTCTGGCTGCTTGCTCATCATTTCCTCCATAAAGCCCTGAGGAAGAAAGTACCAATTAAAAAGTACGTTTAAATAATATTTATGTGAATATAAACAATCAACTTAAACATACGTGAGATAATAGGATATAAATGCAGGTGCTGAACAAAAAATTTTTCAGGAAAATTTAACAGAAATGGGAACTTCAATCGAACAAATGCATTCTTGGCATACATTTCAGAGTTCAGCCCTATAGAACTGAACTCTGTAAAGGTTTATCTGTTTTCATATTTATGGGGCAAACACACCATGCCTCAAGTTCTCATTTGGACACTGCACCAGCACCTGTCTAATCCACTGGAATTCTTGGTAAAAAAAGATTACGAGCTTCAGCAAATTCAACCTTACAACAGCAACAATATCATTACGGGTTAAAGACAATAACTCTCTCACTGCTTCCAGCCGACAGGTCAAATCAGCAAATTTTACGTAACAGGTACGGACGGCAGCACAGACCTGGTGCTCGGAGATGAGATAGTTTAGAGACTCGATCTGCTCTGGGAGTGTCTCCTGGTCTTTCTGTGCCAGCATCTCCTGGGCCTTCTGCAGCCAGGCAAGCATCTCCTCGAGGAGCTGCGAGTTGGACACCAACTCGGAGAGGGCGGCCTCCAGCCGCGTCTGGTGCTGCCGGGCCCACGTCATCACCTGGGAACGTCACCGCCGTGAGTCAGCACAACACCAGCCACTGCGTTCGCTCTGTCGCTCGTCTGCAGGGTTAATTTCGTCACGAAATTATTGATGAAAATAATCGTCAATGTACGCGTAGTTTTTGTTGTTGATGTCAGTTTTTATTTAAGTTGGAAAGAACAGTTGAGCTATGTGGCTATTTAACAGTTGTTCAGTGGCCATTGTTTATTAGACCAAGACTGTGACTATATTTGTTTAATTTGCTTGTTAGCCAATCCCATGAGGGGTACACCATTACAAGCAACGCTGTGACCAAAAAATGGCACAGGCTGCCATTATCAGTCAAAACCCCGAATGTGTGTGACATCAGAAGGAATTCGTAGTTTGGGAATGCACTGTAACCAGGCAATGTACTCTATGGTAACCTGGCGCCAAACTCCGTTAGTCTCAGGATCTTTGGATTGTTATTTGTCTGGAACTTCCCCCCCAGACCTGTTCACCAAGGGAGACCTTAGCAGGAGTGATGGACTCCGGATGACATAGCTCTGGGGTTTAATGGAACAAGCAAAGCCCTCTATCACGATAAAGGGGCATTGATAAATTAATCCCTTGACGATAATCCATGCAAACGAACTAAACATCATTGTGCACCACGCATAAACATCAATGTCTCACCTCCTCAAAGCGGGTGCGGATGATGTTGATCCACTGTTTTATGGCGGACGCCGAGTCGGGGTGGCACACCGTCAGGATGGCTTCCCCCATTGACACAGCCCTGTTCACCTCCGAGCGCTGAGCTTCCAACCTCTCCATGAACTCCTGCGAAATCGCCGCCCGCCACGGCCAATCAAGAACAATATACAGTATTTATATCCGAGAACTGCTCTCAAGAGCTGGTTGTTCTGGATAGCCGTGTCGAGCATTCCTCCTCTCTCCTTCGCGACGTTTCACCTCCAGCATGGGAGGCGAGTCGGTGCAACAGCTGACGACCATGGTGCAGCAGCTTAGGAAGTCGTTCGGCAACCGAGACAAAACGTCATAAAGGAGAGAGTCGGAACGCTCAACACAGCTCCTGGAAGAAATTCTCAATGTGTGCTGCTGTTAATACGGCTACAGCACTGCTAAGCACCTTGTGCTGGGCGATGAGGACCCTCAGAGATTCTTCGTCGTCCGGTAGCGTGCCGTGGAACCGCAGCGTCTTCTCAGCCTCCGCCAAAACATCCATGATGCTTTGCACCAGTGTCCGGAACACCTCCGCCTTAACACACACGCACATACATGCACGCCCGTCACGCCACCCACAGGGCCTCGCCAAAAGCTGGCCTTCATTACAGGGAGCTCAACACAGTTTTTATAGAGGGTACTTTGGCCTACTCTTCCATGCTGGATAGCCATGTTGAAAGACGGGGCAGTGCCCATAAGTTACACCTACACACGTGATCTGTTCATCAATCGTTTTAAACTCATAATAACCACCACCCCCTGTAATCGACTGGCATCCCATCCTGTGTGTAGCCCTGGTTTGCGCCCTGTGTCTGCCGGGATAGCATCCGGCTCATCACAACCCTGTACAGGATTAAGCGGTTTCTGACAATGGATGAATGGATAACCACCCCCCGACACGCGTTCACTATGAATTTAGTGGAAACACGTCCCTAAGTTTGCACGTAAAATATTTCTCTGAACATTAGTACAGCCTATAAATAAAGCTATTTTGGCGCGTTGCGTGGCGGCTGGGCTTGGCACGTGCCTGCTTGAGCGCGTCGTCCAACCGCGCCTGCTTGCTCAGCGACAGCTTGCACACCGTGTCCCAGCGCGCGCTCAGCTCCGCCATCTGGGCGCGCACCCACGATGAGTCGCTCTTGCTGCCGTCCAGGAGGTCGCGCGCCGAGCGCTTCAGGGCGTTCACGCTGCTCGCGCGCTTGCCCAGCTCCCGCTGGAACACCTGCAGGAGGGAAACGCGTGCGCGCGCGTGGGCATTTGCAGGAGCGAGTCTCCCGGCAGGTGAGTGTATAGGGGAGCGGTGGCTCAGTAGTTAGCGCGCTGGGCTACAAACCTGACGACCCGAGTTCGAATGCCGCTCGCGGCCAACACCAGTGAAAAATTTCTGAACCGGTCATGGGCCTCCCCTAGGTCGACTCAGCCTCAAATTATTACCTAGTGCGGTGTGTAAACATCGCCACTAGGGAGAAAAAGGCGGCCGGGCGTGGTGCTGGTCACCCACCTCCTCACGTGCCGTGTCGACCTTCATAGGTGCTCGCTAATGGCATACGGGGGATCTTTGCCTTTGTATAGGAGATCAGGTTCGTGAAGCGAACTACTGGGCGGATGAAGGTAGCCACCCTCCGGCAAGAGCGGAGCTGAATGCCGGGCGGATAAAACTCAGCAAGGTGGCACAGCAGAGAATATATCTGCCAGCCATCTCTGGCAGTCAGCCAATGCCACCTGGGTCTATCCGGTAACCTCCTGTTGGCGAGCTTTCAACGATTTAATATGGTCCTCAACGTGAACCTGGCCTGGCACAGGTGCCATCCAGAGCTTACAAGCTCACCGGGAAAATTCTGCTGTAATAATAAACATCTATCTAAACACGCAAACAGTCTGCATAGGCCACCCAGGGGCATCTTTGCATCAGCTTTCATGTGAACGTTTGCATGATCCATTCATTTCAAGCGCAACGCACCTTGTGCGCGTCGATGAGGGTCATGACGAGCGCTACATCGCCGTGCACGGGCTGGTCCTCAGCCAGGTGAGGCTCCACCTTGTAGAGCCAGTCGATGAGCACCTGCAGCGCCTCGGCAAACTGACCGGAGAAGAGCAGGGCCTCCTCCAGCTTGTGCTGCCTGCGCGCACACGCGGAAAGGTTTAATGCGTTCATTATCCGTACCCGCTTCATCCTGTGCAGGGTCACACGGGGTCGGAGACTATCCCGGCAGACACAGTGCCATACTCAGGATGGGATGCATCCTGGCGCACTGGGGGCCATTTAGCTAGCAGGCCAATTAACTTAGGCAGTAGCATGTCTTTGGACTGTGGGAGTAAACCGGAATTACCCGGCAAAAACCCACTCAGGGGAACAAGCGAACTCCACACAGAAAGGCACCCGAGCCGGGATTCTAACCAGGGTACCGTCTTGTTGTGAGGCAGCAGGAATCCCGCTTCCAGAGCTTGCAAGCTCACTTGGGTATTTTATGCTGACTATCTACCTGCCTCGTCACAGTGCTGCCCCATTATGACGATACAACCGACAAAGTAAAAGAGTTGAAATCTGCGCATTAAACACCAACATTGAAAGGCGGCGAGCCGCGTCCCTGCCGGCGACGTTACCTCTCGACGGACTTGCCGCAGATGGTGTCCCACTTGTCGCGCAGCTCGCTCAGCATGTTGTCAAGACGCTGGTCGTCGTCGGCCAGCGTCGCGCGCTCCTTCAACGTGCGGCCGGTGCGCGTCGTCGAGTCGTAGATGGGCTGCTTTGCTCCCAGCGACTTTTGTATGTCCTGCAGGGGAGATTAAGATAAGAATGATGATAACAATAATAATAATGTATTACACTTATAATTTGATAGTATATAGGTAGTGCACAGTCGCTTTACCGAGAATAATGGTTAGATATGCCAAAAGTTTGAGACGCTGAATAATAACAAAGAACTGTGCCGCGCTAGATGTTGTCCGGTGGTCCAAAGATGCAACATTTGTGTTGAACATGACAGAGGACACTTGGAGCAATTTCTGTAATAACCAATTAATGGTATTCCTCACAAAGTGATTTCATTATTCTCAGTAAAGCTACTTATGCCACACCCTGTACATTGTGTATATACAGTAGATTCTACTGTATTCTACTGAGTAGAATATCGATTTAACAAACTAATAGGGGGGAAACGGTGTTCGCAAGTAAGTTAAATGCAGATCTTTACATGACGATATACATTGTAATGACGATATCTTATAACCACCTAAATAGTATGAACACTATTAAAGAGAATAATACATATATTTCATAGGAGTAATAAAAACAATGAAATAAAATAAATATTATTTCCACTATTTCCAATGCAGGCTGCTGTCTCGTAAGTAGCGGACAGCGTTCGTTGCATCGGAAGTCCGTTAAATAGAGGTCCGCTAAATCGAGGTTTAACTGTATATATAAACAAGCAAAGAATAAATGGCGTGCCTTGTGCCTGCCCAGCATGAGTTTAATCCGCTCCGGGTCATTGCCACAGTCCAGTTCATGGTCGAGTCCCTTCTCAGCCTCCTCCAGCCAGTCCATGAGTTTAGTCCATGACTCGTGGAACTGAGAAACACAGCCGACAAACATACTTTCATTGAGTAAACATATACAGTGGACATATACTGTCCGCGATACATCTGAATTAAAACGTTCAGTGACATTTAGCTCAACACGCCTATCCCGTAAGAACAGATTTGAAAACCAACTCTCAGGCTTTGCAATTTTCAATAGTAGAACGTCAGAAATAAGTACTTGTGCTGTAGCCGAATACTGTATACGAACTGGCCTGACCTTTCTGGGAGCAGAATAGTCAATGCAAGTATGAGGAGCGATAATGAGAGCTGGGAAGGGGACGGCAGAGCAAAAATTA
>JAZEWU010000002.1:28961852-28977249 GCA_036362915.1 Geotria australis
GGGGGGGGGGAACCAGAAGAACTTTTTAAAACGTAAACACCAGCCAGGCCACCACCCCCGCTCTCTTTCCTGGACGAGCGGCGAGCGGTGGCACCAGCGGCGCGCGCACCTGCTTGGCTCGCTTGCGCGCATCGTCGAGCGAGCGCCCGCGCTCCAGCGTGGCCTGCATGATGCGCTCCCAGCGCGTCTGCACGCTCAGCAGCAAGTTCTTGATGAGCGCCACGTCCTGCTTCTGGCTGAAGTACTTGAGGTGCGTGCCCGTCTTGTCCAGCTCGATGATCTGCTCGCGGTGTGTGTTCACTTCGTTCGCGAGCATCTGCGCACCGGGGAGTGCGAGAGGTTTTCCGCCGGCGTCAGCGCTCGGATGGTTAATAACACTGACCCGGTGTTAGCTGTGGACGATGAATGATTGCGAACGCTGCGAATCAACGTTACACCGTATTTGGGAGAAAATAAACGGCGTAATACGAAATAACGTCGACACACATGAAACGGAGGGTTTTTTGGGGGGTACCCAGAAAGATTTTCTTACGTAAAAAAAATCACACACTCAGTGAATAGCAAATTAATTATGTCGTTTTAGTTAGCTGCATCTCCATGCTGCACAGAAACATTAAATGCCGGGCAGTCCAATCTTTAGCATGGTCACTACCCTAGCATTGGATTGTGTGTTGGAGAATTGGCTCATGAATTTCAGTGGTTTTGACTTAGGTGCTTAACTTAACATTTTTTTAGGTATATTTAAATAAAATAAATAAAACAGAAATATATATATATAAAGTTCCAAACTGTGCACAGACTGACTTTGGTCTTCATGGTAAACTAATGAGGCTTTGTTAAGATAACAGATGTACAACGGGGTACCGCATTAGTGCGGTATTTTGACGACATGCTGTATAACATATAACAATAAAGTCGGCTCGGTAAATCAGGAAGTACGTTACCTTGTGCTCATCGATCTGAAACAGAACAGAGTCCAGGATGAGGCTGGCTGGCGAGAGTGTGTTCAGGTTGTTCTCCATCTGTGTCAGCCAGCCGATGAAATCTTGCAGAGAGTTATGGAATTCAATTGCTGTTTTCAGTGCAGTCTCCAGCTTGGCCTGCCCACAACAATCAGGAAAACCAAGGGCCATTGTCCCGTTAATGTTTAAGTACAATGTATCTCATCCTTTTGTAAGTCCTAATGAATATGTAGTGGTTTTAACACTAAGGGGGAAGGTTGTAAAAGAACATATGACGCGATGCAGTTAAAAAATAAAACACACACTTAACTACAATTATCACAAAGTTGGTCATATAATTAAAAGCCACTGCATTTAATATTCAGCAAACGTTATCATGTTTAAATCATCAAGCATTAATTAACAATTTTCTAGCGGTATTGGTTACTGTTGCATATTTACATTTTGATGAAATAATTAACTTTTAATCACTTGCTCACAATTGGCCATTTAATGCCTAAACACATAGATTAGCGCTCCAATCATTGCCTGAACCCTGAATGGCAGTAATTATGTGAAACCATTCCCAATGGATGCAGACGTGTGATGCTCACCCTTCTCTCGTTCATCTTGTTACCGACAATCTTCCATTTGTGCTCCAGGTCCTGAATGCCGTATTTCAGCATCGGTTCACTGCCTTGCTCGTTTTGCATCCGCTGACACTGCTCCAACACCTTGGTGTACAGCCCGTGCTTGCCTTGGTATTCCTCGCACAACTCCTGCAGGCCACAAAACGTTCGGAATTGTAAGTTTGTCGTGTGGCTCAGAGCAATGAGCCAGCAGCACCAGAGGGATCGTCATGAATTTGAATCCAAGTCACACCGGTGGTGATCAACAAGGGTCATCGATTTCACCGAGTTAAATGTCTCAGACCAGTCACCGATGACAGCTAACAAAACCTAATCGTACTACAATCGGTTTTTCAGTGAATTCAGCGCATTTCAACTTTGATGACTAAAGCATAATTTTGACATATGACAGACGCTGTTTGAAAACCATGCAAATAAGGTGTGCCCAACAGGGTGGTATATATTTTATAGCTATGTACAGAGCCTTATGATCCTTCCGTGAAGGACGCTTAGAAATGTTAATTATTATAATTATTTTAAAGAGGGTTATTTAAGTTACCTGAGCGGCAGGCCTATAACGTCACCTTCCTGTGCTATTCGCTAACCCAGCGTGGTACCATTGCTGCCCGCACAGGTTTCCAGTGTAAATGTAATAGGCTCAAAACAAGACCAGAGGGGAGTACACTTCTAATACAGTTGGAGAAATGGGATTCGAGGGGGGCAACCGGTCAACCCAGGTAAGTGTGGACAACGGCCATTTAAACCGGTTGTGTGTTTGTGTGTGTAGACAAATTTGCAATGCAATTTAATACTAAAGAGGAACATAACAAAGGTACAGAGGACGGGGTTATGACAGCTGGATTGGGCTGCGATGTGGTTAGTGCCGGTATTGGTACCATGTGGGCGCTGAGCTGCTCCTTGGCCGTCTCAGGAAGGCCCCCGACAGGCCGCGAGTCACTCAGCTGGTTCTCCATGTCGGACAGCCACTGCAGGAGCCCATCCATCTCACCCTGAAAGCCCTGGGCCTGGAGATGAGAAGCAGCGCGCAGCAGTCAGTACATTCGTTCCTCGGCTGATCGAGACGACCGATGGATTAAGAGGCGCAGAACTTACAGTACAGATGGGAAGGGGGGTGTTGCGATGCAACTGTACTGTTAAGAAATGTAAGTTGATCCAAGTTAAAGGCAGTCCCCGGGTTACAAACGGGTTCGATTCCAGAGTTCCATTTGTAAGTGTGTTTGTTTGCAAGTCGGAACACAATACAGTATTTAATGTCATACTATACTGTTTAGAAAGCAGCAATGAACTCGAGATTAAAGGTACTGTTGTAGATATGTATAGTTAAGGAAACCTAAAGTCGTAACAGAATATTAAACGTTATACTGCAGTGGTTCTCAACCTTATGCACCTCAAGGCCCACTTGGCCGACAAGAGTATGGTCGCCACGGACCGCTAGGTGGCTCTCGGCCGAATGACGGGACGCAACCCACCGGTGAGAACGCCGCTTTTTGCTGTAAACTGCATGCAGTACACTGTATACTTCAATCAATGGTATCTCACGTGATCCCGTTCATAAGTCGGAACGTCCGTTAGTCGGCGAACCCCCGTAATTTCATCTGTGGTGACGATCGAACCCGACGCGGACAGACAATGGCGGGATGGGTGTCACAAGCACGCGGCCACGGCAAGCGGTGGCGAGCGATGCGCGCACCTTGCGGAGGGAGCCCTCCAGCTGCACCTGGCGCTGCTCCGTGCAGCGCAGCATGTTCTCCCAGCGAGTGGCGAGGTCGTCCAGCCGCCCCTGCAGCCCGCTCGCCTCGGCCCCCGAGCTCGAGCGCACGAGGTCCTGGCCGGCACGCTGCACCGTGTCCACCGTCGACTGGTGCGCCAGCACGTCGTTACGCAGCACCTGCGCGCCGAGGGGGCGAAAACGGATTCGATTATTTACCATTACGGGTGTTAGCGCCGCGTGGCTGCACGGTATTTGCTCAATGTCGAAGGTGTTCGTTCGAAGAGAAAAACGACGCGGAGGCGCGAGGAAACCGCAGAGAGGCGGCGGGGGAGGCGGCCATGTGTTTAGGCGGCACCAACCCGCGAGACACCGCGCCCTATTTCTTATGATATTATCGGACAATTAAAGAATAATTTGTTAGTTATGGGGGGAAACCGGAAATCGCGGAAGACACTCACGCAGAACAAGGGGAGACCACACAAACTCCGAACAGAAAACCACCCAAAGCGGGAATCGAACTGCCTCGGGCAGGACCTTGTTTCTGTGACGTGCTGATGACACCACTGCGCCACCCCTGTTCACCCCACAATACGTCCCGTTTTTTTGTGCCTCTGAGGCGGCAACCCTAACTACGGCGCCCAAAGTAAATGTGGGAGTGGGGGTTTGCGCCGCGTCACAGCGTCGCCGCGTACATGGTGTTTGGCCAGCTCGATCTCGATGGCCTTGGGGTCGTTGGCGATGGGCTTCTGCTCCTCCAGGAGGCCCTCTGTGTGCTCCAGCCAGGTGAGCAGCTCGTCCAGCGCGTGCTGGAACTGCCCCAGCGCCAGGAGCGCCGCCTCCATCTTGTGCTGCACGCGGGAGATTTGCACGCTCGTCAAACGCACGCCGAGTTCAGCGTTCCACCTCTTAACACGTCAATCCCGAAAGAGCAGCTCTTGAGAGCAATTCTCATCCATCAAGCCATGAAAACCTACATCTCGCGGTGGAATTGGGCGTGAACGCACTGGAACGCCATTCCCAGAGTGAAAATCCCAGAGGGAATGTATTAGGGTTTCATGGTCTTACATTTGGATGGTTATTATACATCTCAGAAGTAACCGATATGCAGGAAATACATCGTTAATAAACTCAACATTTTATGGAAGAGGACCCCCGAGTCCCCCGCTCTAAAGGGGATGCAGACCGAGGTGAGTTCCCGGAATATTTATTTTCCAATTCCACCACTACCTGCATCAATACCGGAACCATTTGAGCTGGTGATCTCGGCCGATGCTACGCACCTGTCTGTTTAGTATTTTGGTGTCGAGGGTCTCCCACTGCTCCTTGAGGTCACGGAGCGGGCCGGCGATCACCATGCGATTCTCCTCCTCCTTCACCCTCTTCAGCATCAGCTCTCCCTGGTGGCTCAGACGCTCCATCTCGATCTGCTGCTGGTAGCTCTCGGTTTTCAGTTGCTGCAAACGCGAAGGGAAACAAAGTTCCAACTTCATCAAGGAGCACTCATGATCGTTTAAAAATTTCCAAGAACGTGCACAAAACAGAGATATTATTCATTCATCCACGAAAGCCTCAACGAATCTCAAGAATGTATTGCCAAGTGTCAGTCAGTTTTTATATTATCTGGAAGGTACCGTTGAGCTTTGTAGCTCTTTTGAACAGTTGTCGAGCAAGAAAGGGTAATCAAGTTACAACATCTCAGGGCACCTGGGGGCCATTAAACCTACGGAGCATATATTTGGACTGTGGGAGGAAACCGGAGTACCTGGCGAAAACCCACGAGCAGAATATGGGCAAGCCTTGGCCGAAGGTGACAAAAGTCCGCGAACAGGGCAACGAGAAGCAGAGTCGCCAACCCCGTGTAAACATGACGAGGACAAGAATGAACCCTAACGCAGGGAGGTGTGCAGCCTCACCTTGAGATCCTCCATCTGCCGCTTGACTGTCTCCAGGTCGGTGCCGACTGGCGGCAGGTTTTCCATCTCGGTCGTGGCGTTCTCCACCCAGTCGAACATGCTCTGTTGAGTTACGCGGCACGCACAGTTATTGTACATCGCAGCACAATGCAATGCCGCCTCCCCCCGCCTCGTGGATCGTAACGTTATTGTAATGGAAGAGTTTGCGTATTTCAATAAACCCCAGGTCTACGTCGCCTGGAGTCTAACACTCCTGGTAGTCTCTCTTGGGGAACAGGTCTGGGGCGAGGTGCTTGACAAACAACGATCAAAGACCCCTCCGACTTAAGGAGGTTGGTGTGAAGAAGGGCATCAGGCTGTAAATTCCTGCTCCAAGACCCCCACCATTAGTGGGGGGCAACCGGCCAACCCGTGTCAACCTGAACACCAGGCGTTCAAACTGGCGACTGTATTAACACTCTATTAAATAAAAGCATACATGAGGCTTTGATTCAAGCCGAACAATGTCTGAGAACTTTCCTTGGGCTAATTCTGTTAAGACTTTCGACAGACCTTCGCTGGAGCGGTGAATGCCGCGAGCAGTACGTGGAAAACGCTAGTGTTATGCATGAACGAATGGATAAGCTGCCGTACCTGCAATGCATCCTGGTATTGCAGCGCTGTCTTCATAGCCTCCTCCAATTTGTCCATGCGGTCCTTCCAGCATTTGTTCAGCCGGTCCCAGGAAGAATTCATCTTTGAAAAATAGTACATATTGGCAGCGCCATCATTTTTATAGTAACATTTGTAGTGATGTAGGTTTTCATGGCTCTAGATATAAGAATTGCTTTCCAAAGCTGTTTAATCGGGATAGCCGTGTCGAGTGAACGCCCCGCTCTCCTTCTCGACGTTTCGCCTCCCACGTTGGAGGCAACGTTAGGCATTTCTGAATCGTTTCGCTGAAACGTGTTGTGTGAAAGATGAGTGGTGTGTGCTATACGTTGCCTGATGTCAAACGCAGTTCACTGCCTTGCCCGGATTTCTTTGATCCTTTGTCATACTTTCTCTCTTCCCATGTCTTTTCCGTGAGTCCTTTGCTAGTACATTGTCTCTACCACTCCCTTTGATGTCTTAATAGGTGAAACATCGCGAAGGAGAGAGAGGGAACACTCGCTACGGCTATCCCAAAAGAACAGCTTTGGAAAGCAATTCTCAATAATACCATTTTATTGATAACTGCATTAACCATGCTGACACCGGCTATCCCAAAAGTACAGCTCAATGGAGCAACGCTTTGTGCATGTTGTAAACATGCACAAACATGTGGGTGTGTTATCATACCTCATCAATGCTCTTTTTAACTTCAGGCTTGTCCGGTTCTCCACAAGCCGATATCAGGTTTGTTCCCAGATATCTTAGAATCTCCAGGTCATCTTGGAATCCATCAATGTCATTCTTGTTAGCCTGAATAATACACAACGTTGTAAAATAACAGACAAAGCGGTCTCTTGGTTAAACTTGTGCCGTGTAGATCTTGGCGATATGCTTTTGGCTTTTACAGCACGTCATTCGCTATTGCTTGCTGCAATACATTAGACATCGTGCCAAATTACACATGGCACAACCCAAATACACATCGGAGAATTACTTAATAGAGCAGAACCTTATCGTGGTGAAGGGCTTTGCGTGTTCCAATGAACCCAAGAGTTATGTCACATGAGCGCTTCTGCTAGTATCTCCCTTGGTGAACAGGTCTTGGGGGAGCTTGTCGAAAAATAACGATCCGAAGACCCTCCGACTAAAGAAAGTTGGCATCGGGAAGGGCATCCGGCTATTTAAACTGGCGTCATCAACAAACATAACAACAGCAGAAGTATGCAGTGACAGGGTGTGGTGGCGTCGATAGCAGTGGCCACGATGGAACAGTGACCTCGGGCCCACACACGCAGCTGCAGTGCCGCGTATCGTACCAGCATGTACTCTTCCTGCTGCTTGATGAGCGACGGGTCGACGCCAAGCTCCTCCAGGTCCTGCATGTACTCGCGCGTCTCCTTGAGCGTGGCCAGCATGGTGCCCAAGTCCGTCCAGAAACGCTCGGCCAGATCAAGCACATCGAGGAGGCGATTCTCCCGCTCCTCGGAGCGAGACTGGATCTCCTCCCACAGCGACAGCATCTGGCCCAGCTTGTCCTTAATGGCTGTGTTATTGACAGGGGGGGCAGCCAGAAACACACACTGGCGTAAGCACCCACGCTGACCTTGATAGGCTTGTAGACTGGCTACCTCGACTCGGTCAAATATCTCCTATAGATCCACCCATTCCAAAAAGCGAATGGACTTTCTGAGTTGGGTTTTTGTTGTTGTTTTTATTTTATTTTCTTCAGACTTTATCTGATTAGTCACGGGGCTTTAAATACGTCTGTGTTGTTTTTCAGTATGTGGGCTATTGTTAGCCTTGAAATGCGCCTTGTCACCCTAGGTTGAAAGGCGTTCAACACATGTAAATTATGTACTGATGTAGGTTTTCACAGCTCAATTCATGATGGTTGCTCTTAAAAGCTGTTTTATTGCAATAGCCGAGTGTGCTGAATGCACATCTCTGAATGACTCAGCATGCTCAATGCCTGAAGATGCTTCCAATGAAATGTTGCGAGGGAGAAAGGGAGAGCACTCGACACGGCTATCCCAGAAGAACAGCTCTGAAAAGCAACCATCATGTATCGTGCAAGTGTATGACAGGACACCAGAGAACCTGGAGGAAATCCATGCAGACACAGGGAACCAAACCGCTTCATCAGTAGCTTCTTTCTGTGAGGTGCGGATGTTACCACTGCCCATTTTCAATAAGCACGTCTATAAGGGTGGCCACTCAACAGCAATGTAAACAAACCTTTAGCATTGAGCTCCTTCTCAGCGCCGCCGGAGAGGCCTACGAGCTCCTCGCCGCTCTCCTTGAGCAAGTTGAACATCGGCTGGAGCTTCTCCAGCTCCAGAGCTACGTTCTTGTTCTCTGTGAGCTGCTCCTTGATCTTCTCTGCCTCGGCGGGAATGGGCGGAGGGGTTCGCAGCCGCTCCACGATCCTGCCCAGGCCTTCCAGCATCACGTCCATCTTGTCGTGGAACTAGAGCCGTGGCGGGACCAAGAAGCACGTGATTTTTCTTTTGTATAGAGAAGATATGTCAACAGAAGAAAAAACGACAGACAACTGCCTCTTTGAGAAGTTTACAAAAACTAGCAGCGCTTGCAGCTGGTTGGGTTGCGATTAACGGGCAGACGGAAATTCACTCACCTCTTTAATCTGAACATCAGTAGAAGCCATTCAGAGATCCGATCAGAAGAATGCACAGAAAAGCAAACAGGGTAGCGATGTGATAGATTAAGTCCCCATGCAACAACAGAATTCGAGAAATCAACATGTTAGGTGAATAGATATTTGTTAAGGCATGCAGTAGACCAGGATCACATAATCGCAGCATTTTGTTATAACATGATTGCAAAGAAGGTTTCATGGCAGTTTGTTTAATCCCGTATAGGACATGGCTGGATACGTCAAAAATTACAATTCAGATGGTTGGAGGACACGTGTTATTGTGGATCATAGCATGTAGTGTTAAAGATTATCCTTTGGAAGTCGGTACAGTTCAAAATATAAAATGCAAATTAAGCTAATCATGAAGGGATTAATGGCCTTCACGTTAAAACATGACTTATGTTATTGAGTCAAAAAGCAATCAGAAGACTCTCCAACTAAAGGAGGTTGGCATCAGAAACAGCATCCATCCATAGAATTCTGCTCTCATATCCCCGCCATTGGGGGCACAACCGATCAACCCGGATCAACCTGGACAACAGTAGTTTAAACCAACAACAACGACATTTGCTCTCCACTATTGACGTATTATTATCCTCCATCTTTCCACCGTACAACAACAACGACGCTCCCACTAAACGGACCGGGTTCTCCCCGAGAGCTAGGCTGCGGTGGAGAGGACGGACGAGGGGGTGGGCGCACCTGAGACGACTGGGACAGGGCCTCGTCCAGGCCGAGTGCACGCCGCCGCACGTCCTCGCGGATCGCCTCGAACAGCCGCTCGGCCCCCGTGTGCTTCTCGCGCAGTGCGGGGCCCTCCGACAGGCTGAGCTCCTCCAGCTGCGGCCCGATCTTCTTCAGCTTGTCCATGTACGGCTTGTGCTCCGCGATCGACTCCCGCAGTTGCTAGAGATAGACAGAGAGATGTTTATTATTACGGCAGAAAAAATACCGGGTGAGCTTGCAAGCTCTTTACAAGATATCTGCGACACAACGAACGCGCACATTTAAAAAAATAAAAAAAATAGAAATTACAAATTAAACGAACAAAAAATATTTACACACAGTTTAAATAGTTAAACATTTAAAGCGAGCAATAAAACTGGGTCACCAGTTGAAACTCGATAACGATGCGTGTTTGTTTGGTGAGTGAGGGCCAATACAAACTACACCAAACAGACCCCTTTCACAAAACATCAAGTTTTCAATAACCACATATGCTTGTGGCATAGCATGCAAACAATATTCTTTGATAACGTATGCAGTCCTTAAAACTTATTGGCCAAAAACAGAGACGGCGTTGTTGTTTGTGGCCAAGTCTCACGAGTGTTACACCAGATGTTGTCAAAAGGTGAATAGCTCGGGTCAAGCTATAATAACTTTTGGGACTGGTATTATAGATAGAAAGGGTAAAGCCTTTGCTCTTTTTCATTATCTGTATACTAACAAAAAGAACTGCAACGAAGCAGTTCAAAATCATCACAAAAACACCCACAAGATTGGATCTCACACAACGTTGTATTATTGTACCATGCTTACAGAGACTATCCAGCAATGTCCATCTATCCACAATTATCAAAAGCGCTCACGGTTTCTGACACTTCTCAGCATGACCATCGACCATCTCCCGGGCAATTCCCGGCCACGTGCCAGTGGCTGCGAATCAACAAGCTGCGAAAAACCCCACTGACCCGCAGCTCCTCCTGCTGCTGCCGCAGGGTCTCCTGCTCGATGGAGGGGGGCGGCAGGTGGCCGAGCGACTCCCTGGTCTCGAACAGCCAGGGCATGAGCTCCTCGTAGGTCTCCCAGAACTGGGTGGAGAGTAGCTGGGCCCGTTCCAGCTGCCCGAGCCGCGTGGTGTTGAGCCGGCTCACCACGTCATAGCGCTCCAGCAGAGACGCCAGCTTGCTCTGCGGGAACATCGCACAATCCCCCCCACTGTGACTGGCTGCATTGCAACATGGTGGGGCAGTGAGTAGCGCTACTGCTACTCACTGCACGATCTGTACATTACATATAAGTTTAATTCGCTTTGTGGAAATATCAGAAATAGGCTGTAGCAAACTGCAGGGAGGTCACTTGAAATATGACCAAACTATATAGCGATTTGTGATGCGAGAATTTGTATAATGGTCTTAACGTAGGATATATAATAGTCTTATGCACTTCATTTTATTCAAGCACAATGTCGATCTAGACCAAGGGTGTCCAAACTTTTTTTCCTGAGGGCCACATACAGAAAAATATACGAAGGACTGGGCCACTCACAATACAGTTAAGCGCAAATATTATGTGTGGGCCATAGACCATTATATTTTTAGACTTTGATACGTGCCAATTAAAAATGGATGGCGGGCCGCAGTTGGCCCGCGGGCCGTAGTTTGGACACCCCTGATCTAGACCAAGTACGGGAAATACCTCCATGGCAGCTTTCTCTTCATCACTGCACGAGACTTTGAGCTCATCGCCAGTCTTCACCAGCTGATCAATCGAGTCCTTGTGTCTGAGAATGTCGATGGTGAAGGCCTAAAGGCAAAAACAGAAACAAAAATAAATAAGTGTACATTCAAACAATGCACAGCTATACGGTCTGTCCAGCCAGGTGGCTCAGTGTTGGTGATTGTGAGCAGCTCACAAACAGGTTACAAGTGTATATCCTGGTTAGGGGATTTTCTCAGCCCATCATCTATCTGTGTCGAGAAAATGTCTACCACTTTGTGGGGAAGTCAATGGTGGTTGACCTGTGGACAGACTCACCCCTGCCATAAAAATGTGGAATGTTAACCGCCTGTCCAGGGCTGTAAATGGGAAAGGAACACTACCTGAATGCTCATTTGAGCAAGACTCACGTTTACTTTTGACCAGTTATAAAAGGAGAAATGCAAAATCAATAGGCTCACCTCTTTCTATCAACAATAAAATGTTATTCGAGAAATTAGTCATCCAGAGCAGTTTGAAAAATAAACATCTGCCCACTAATACCAGGCAGACTAAAAGAAGCAAATGTAATGCCATCGTGCTGACTCGCACAAATACGCAGCCTCTGAGCTCCGAGACCACACATGTGCACCGCAATCCACCTGTGTTTATTCCCTCGACATTTTAAACCATTTACTGGATTTGACGCTTTACTACTGAGCAAACCACTCACCATGCAGGAATGAAAACATGCAATGACGCTGCGCGTGTATGAGACGTTTAATTATTCCCGCTCGCCTCTTGCCGTTAACGGAATTTCGCGATTAGATGCAATAACTTGAGAATTGCTCATAAGAGCTGCTCTTTTGGGATAGCCGTATCGAGCGATCCTTCTCTCTCCTTCGTATGTAGCCGTGTCAAACTCCGTTCGACAATCTACAACCACAATTTTGAACCAGTGTGTCGCGACCAATTAGTGGGCTGCGAGTGCTACCTAGTGGTCTGTGGAGATCATACCCAAGTGGGCCTTGAGGGTTATGAACCCCTACTGTCTCAAATGTATTAATTCAAAAAGAGAACAACTCAGAGGCACGAGGAAAACCGCAGAGAGGCGGAGGAGGTAGCCAGGCGGTTTGCCGGCACCAACATATTGCCACACACTGCGTCCTATATATTATGATGTTATCGGCTAATTAATGAATGCGTGTTTTTATTTGTACTTGTGGAAGTAAACCGGAAAACGCGCAGGAAACACACGCCTCGGGCAAGACCATTCTTTCTGTGGCGCCCAGATATGGCACCCAGATATGGCAACCCAGGAGTGGGGTGGCCATCTTATACCTTCTGAACTTGCAGCTGCGAGGTGGTGGTGTCCTGCTCGAGGCTGACGTCGCCGAGCGCGCGCAGCTTGCGCTCCGTCTCCGCCACCCAGGCGAGCTCGTTGTCGGCCGTCTGCTCGAACTGCTGCGAGCGCTGGATGGCGGCGTCCAGCTCGTCCGTCTTGCGCGCGACCGCGTCGCTCACGACGCGGTATCGAGCGTTGTCCTCGGCGACGAGGCGGTCGAGGCCGTCGCGGGCGCGCCACGGTACCAACTCCAGCAGGGCACTGCTCACCTCGTTCACCGTGTCCAGCGTCAGGCGCCGCTCCGTCACGTCCTTGTGCAGGGCCTGCGCATCCGGGTGGTTCACAGGGGCAGGATGCATCGACGGGGTCGTGAGAACGATGGCTGCGGTGAAAAAACTTGCGACGTGCGGAATTCGTCGCTGTGGAATTATTATGTGTGATAACGTAGTGGAATACCGGCGGTTTTGACGAGTAACTGCGTGTTAATAATATATACATATGAAAACGCGTGCATATTCGTTCAATGTTGAATGTATTTGAAGAGAGAACAATTCCGAGGCGCGAGGAAACCGCAGAGAAGCGCGGGGAAGGCAGCCATGCAGTCAGCCAGCGCCAACATTTGGCAGACACTACGTCCTATATTTTACAATGTAATCGCCCAATTAATAACTTAATCAATTAATATTATTAATTACTTGTGGGAGGGAGGAAACCAGAGAAACTGGAGGAAAACCATGGGAAGAAGAGACAAACTCCACAAAGAAAGCCGTTCGAGGTGGGAATTGAACCGCCTCGGGCAGGACTTTCTATCTGTGTGTCGCGGATGTTACCACATTACGCCACCGTGCCACTCATCAGCAGCCCGTAACGCGGAGCGGCAGAGCACAGCGAAGGTGGCGTCGGCGTTGGGTGACAGCACACGAGGCTTACATTGACGCGGTCTTGCATTGCGGTGAGCTGCTCGCCCACGGCCAGGCACGTGTCGCAGGCAGCCAGCTCGCTCTCGGAGTGGCCTAGCCACTCGTTGAGCTCCCGGTGTGTGCCGTGGAACTTGGTGGCGAGGTGCAGGGCCTTCTCGAGGTTCTTGAGGGCCTTGGTGCTGCTGCCCGTGATCTCGGCATAGCGAGACTTTATGCCGTCCAGCTTCTCCTGGATGGTGAGAATCTCGTCGCCTGTAAATGTAAATAAAGGGTTCGGGAAAGCGAAGGCGTCTCCTTGTTGTTAGGGTGTAATGTATGAACAGGCTAAAAGTACAACGCTGACACAATGAGAACACAACATTTCCAAGCGGAAAGGCACCTGCGCCAGGAGTTAAAGTCAGCCTCTTATTGCTGTGTTTCTAATTACAGATGGGAGAGTATGCATGCCTCACCTGTGGTTTGTTTGAGAAGGTTTTGTCCGTTCTTAATCGCCTGGTCGACCGTCTGCTTCCGAGAAACGATTTCCTCGTGAAGGCTCTGAAAAGACACCCCGGCTCTTAACGCAATTCCAGTGCGAACCGCACCCGCACCGACGCCCAACCAAACCGGCCGCCAAACGGAACAAACCACGAACAGAACAGGTGAGCAAACTATCAAAATTATAATGCAAACCATTCAACGCAACGGGAAAAACAAAACACACGTGAATCGAAATGATAAAAACAAAGCGTGGGGGTTGTGCCGCGTTTCTGGCGGCGACGCTACCAGGTGCTCGTCATGCTGAGCCTGCAGCACGTCCGGCTGGTGGTCGCTGGGGGACATGTCGGCCAGCCGATCCTGCGCCTCGGCGAGCCAGTTGAGCAGCTCCACCTCGTCGTCACCAAAGAGGCGCGCGTGCGCCAGCGCCTGGCCCAACAGCTCGCCGCGGCGGCGGCTGCGCTCGGCCGCCTCCAGGTAGCGGGCCTGCACCTGCTCCAGCTGCACCTGCACGGCCTCGCGCTCGCCCACCCCGCTGGCCGCCTTCAGGGCCTGGCCCAGGCTGAGCAGCTGGTGCAGCGGTTTGCTCTGCGCGTTGACGTCCTCCTCGAGCGACTGGAGGCGGCGATTTTGTCCCGTTTCGGTTCCGTTCGTGGGTTTTGTTAGGGTGGACGCCGCCAAGTAGAATTGTGCGTTGGGTTGCGTGTCGATCGTGTTGTGATGTGCAGGCAAAAAAAAAACATGCAAGGGATGGAAACGTAAATAAAGGAAACTTGATGGAAAAGGTTGACAATGGAAGCGCGAGACGCAGGCGCGAACTTAAAATGAACATAGCAATGGATAAACGATGGTCGGCAGCTCGATGTCGACGGTTATAATTGTAAACACAACACAATTGGTGTAGAATTGCAGGCCCTGTTCTTCCTGGATAGCCACGTTGAGCATTCTCCTCCTCCTTCTGCAACGTTTTGCCTCCCAGGTTGGAGGCATCATCAGGTTAATGACGATCAAGCCAATGATGATGCCTCCAATGTGGGAGGTGAAACGTCGTAAAGTGGAGAGGAGGAAGGCCCGACAGAGCTATGCCGAAACAGTAGCTCCTTTCATACATCTAGCCAAGAAAAGCTACGTCATTAGACAATTCAAAATGATAACAAATCATTATTAATCAAATAAATAACATGCGAATACGTTTCAAGCTATATATATATATATATCAACATTTACGTAACAAAATGCATCCAATGTTTAGCACAAGACATAGTAGCACATTCTGTGCCGGGAGAAGCCGAGATCCCACACCTTGTGCTGGGTGATCTGCTGCTGGATCTTGGTGGCCTGCGTGCCGATCGGCTCCAGGTTGGACAGCTTCTTCTCAGCACCGCTCAGCCACTCCGACAATGGCTCCAGCGTTTCGTGAAACTGCTGAGCCACGACCAGAATCCCCTCCAGCTGCTTCTGCCTGCATTGCAGACACAACCAGATGGGGACCGCTCGTGAGAATCGATCGAAACGCTGCCCAGACAGCGTTTAAGTCATAACATTGTCATAATTGTTTAACACTGCAGCGTGATCGCTTGATTTGTGAATGCGGGTGTGAAAAAATCAGCCAAAGGCTATTTAATAAGTTATACCTGCAGGGTACCTTAGGGGAGATGCTTTTTTAACTCAATTATAAACAATTAACAGAACAGTACAATAATACAAAAACAAACCAATTATACCATTTAAAA
>JAZEWU010000002.1:28977673-29035649 GCA_036362915.1 Geotria australis
GCGAGAGTTCCCGATCTCTCCTTCACGAAGTTTCGCCTCCTACGTTGGAGCCTGGCGATGCCTCCAATGTTTTTAAGTACAACTTCGGACATTTCCAAAAGTATAACAACCCACTACGGCACCGTGGTCTTTGGCCCAGTGTGCTGGAAGCCAATGTGGCGTGACATTAATTTGCACCGGCCGGATTGTCCATATGTCCCACTTAATGTTGCCGGTGCGATCTCGACGGGTACCTGGCATCAGCTTTGGAGGTGAGGGCCTCCCAGCGGCGGCCCAGGCTGGACAGCTGCTTGAGGATCTTATCCTTGTCGGCAGTATCCGCTGAGTCGGCGATCTGCTGCCCCTCTTTGCGGATCACCTCGATGCTGTGTTTGCGGTCGTCCAACAGGAGGGCCAGAAGCTGTCGTGGAATCAAGGGGGCGTTAGAGAAATGTTTAACAGCAGAAGTCATCGCTGTATGACCTGAGCTATCCTTTGCTGGATGTATTTAGTATATAGTTACATGCAACTTAAGGCGCTGTCATCACCACTGTTGAGAGCTTGAAGGCCGCCAATATGGGACGTAGTTTATATTTGTCCACAAGAGATTTGTCATCGTTGGTGACACACTGTCCTGTTTGGAATCAGTTGACACTGCCCTGTTTGAATCAGTTGACAAGAAACCGATGACATCTCTCACTGCCTTGTGAAGCGACGATTCATGTTGCTCCTGCCCACGAGCTATGCTATTTGCTCCATCTCCGCAGTGGTCATCCGTTTGAGCGGATCAATTAACAGTCTTGTCCATCAGCCACCATCCATTGGTGGCGACAAATGCTGCCCAGCACACATTCCTTTACACAGTCCCCAGCGAGCTGAATACGTGATGTTTTACTGTACGTGGGCACACAATGGATGTGAAGCAAAACAACAAAGGACACTGCCATACCTTCTGCTCCTGGATCTGAGCCTTCACCACCTTGTATTCGGCCGAGGGAGCCTTCTGATTGGCTATGAGCTCCTCTGTGTCGGCGAGCCAGCTCAGCAGGGACTCCAGAGCATCCTGGAACTTCCCACAATGCAGCAGGGCTCTCTGCAACTGCACGGCTCGTTCGGCCACCTGCAAAAGAAACATGAAAAATGTACTACAGGACAAAAACCAACGGATGCTGCCATGGTGTAACGATTAGCACATTGGACTTGCAATGCAGAGGTCGTCGTATTAATTTAGGTTTTACAGCTCGATGTATGAACGGTGCTCTTAAGAGCCTGCTGATGCCTCCAACGTGGAAGGAAAAATGTTGGTAAGGAGAGAGGAGGAGCGCTTGACACAGCTATCCTCAAAAAGCAGTTCTTGATAGATCGTGGGTTCTATCTCTGGCACAACAGCTGAAACAAGGGGCAGGTTTCCTACATCCCCTCTCTCCTGCACCTTATCTTGCAAGGCGTCCTCTATCTATTCACATGTTATTGTCCAAATAGTGTTTTTTTTGTAATCTACGGCAGAAAACCCAAGCCCACGCGGACACGAAAAAAACACACAAACTCCACACGGGAAGGCACCCTATCCGGGAATTGAACCCAGGTCGCTTCTTGCCATGCGGCGCGAGCGTTTCCACTGTGCCGTCGAGCCCCCACCTTCTTGTTGAGAGTGTTCCAGCGGGCGTTGGTCTCGTCCAGCTCGTGCTCCAGACCCTGCGTCGTGACGGACTTGGCGGCGCTCTGCACGAGGCCGTGGCCCAGCGTGTTCACCTCCTGCACGCTCACCTGCAACGGCTCCACCGCGCCCTTCTGGAAGCTCTGCGGGAACCGAACAGGTGCAGGAGGCCATGCTGGTGAGGGAGTGAGCAGGGAGTGATGGGTTCAAACGGGCGAAGCCGAGTAAAGCGGGGTGATCTGCATTAGTAAACGCAGCGACGATGTTGTTCGACGTAAAATTTCATCTTGGTTGAGCATACGCTTTTTAACGCGCACAGTATTCGTTCTACGCCGAAGGTATTCATTCAATGACAGAACGACTCAGAGGCGCGAGGAAACCGCAGAGAGGGGGGAAGTCAGCCACACGATTATCCGGCACCAACCCACCAGAGACTGCGTCTTATAGATTATGATATTATCGGCCAATTAATTCTTTTTTTGTTGTGGGAGAAAAAAAGGAGAGCCTGGAGGAAACCCATGCAGAACAAGAGGAGAACACGCAAACTGCACACAAAAAGGCTCCTGAGGTTGGAATCAAACCGCCTTGGGTAGGACTTTCTTTCTGTGAAGCACGGATGTTCCCACTCTGCCACCCTGACGCCCCAAAACGTTGTATGAAAGTGTTGGGATGTGTAAAAAGTGCTTTATTTGTATGTTGAGAAACAGATACGTCAAGGAGGGCTATTATCTGCCTGTTTATTGTTGTTATTTATATTTTCAGCAAAGGCATTAATGGATATTTTACATTGTTTTGTTAAAGGGGCTATGCATTGAGACATTGCAATACACGATTTGTGTTAAACTGAGAATGCACAAAAACCGCTGAAAATTCTTGTCAACGTCACATCTTGCCGTATTTTTTTTATCCCACCGTAGCGGATACATTTTCGAGACGCATTTTAAACAATCGCACTCCCTGTTGGGGCAACGTTCTTTTTACCTTGCACAAGTGGCGTACAAATCCGTTCGGAACTGTGAGAAACCACAACTACTCCTAGATGTCCATTAATCAGGCCGTATTTATGCAGATGTTGGTGTTCCTTTGTGCAATGGCCTCATTGGTCTCAAGGACCTCGGCACTTTCCAGGCCAACATTAAAACAATCGCAACACAAAAGACACTACACATTTACAAGGGCCAGCCGGCGGCGATTGAATCCGGCTAAACTTTCCAAGCAGCTGGTTGACATCTACAGTGCATCTACTCCCTGGGACGTTGGCAAGTGTGTTTAAAGTGTCCAAAATATATCAACAATCACAAACACGCCTTTAAACGGAATGTTAAGAGGATCAATATTCGCAGGCCCATACATATACAGCATTTGTTTTCTCATCATTATTAAAGAATGTAAAAAAAAACCCAAGATAACATGCAATAAAGAACGAGGTTCAAATATTTACACTGAAATAAAGTAAACGGAATGGTTCACAGAGTCCTTATTCTTTTTATAATACAAGCTGCTCTGTCTCCTGGTCTGAATTAGCAGTTGCCAAAATACACAGCATATCAATTCAAACTGCCAACTTTTTGGGCGATATATTTCATTACAAAATTGCTGCACACACATGTATAAACACATACCCCCCACACACACACTACACACAAAGATCCCCCATTTAGCCCGAATGTTGTAACAAGTGCTATTAAGCGAGTAATTATTAACGCCAGCGCTGTAGATGATGAAGTGGTTTTGACAGCACCAAACTTGGCTGTCTTTGTCGCCCTGTACTTGCTTGAAACATGCACTTTATTTTACACTGAATCCACTGTTGGGGAGCCAAAGTACGTTCAAATACTAATTTTCTCTATGAGCATGAATAGTAATTTATCAAAAGAAATAGAAATAGTTCACTCATTCATTATCAGCACAGGGTTAACCCTGTACAGGGTCTCATGGGATCGGAGCATATTACAGCAGACACAGGGCTCAATGCTGGGCTAAACCCAGGATGGGATGCCAGTCCATCACAGGACACCAGGGGCAATTTAGTCAGCAGACCAACTAACGTATGCAGCATGTCTTTGGGCTGTAAGAGGAAACCAGCGTAGCCGCTGAAAACTCATGCAGACAGGGGCAGAACATGCTAACACCACAACGAAAGGCACCTGAGCTGGGAATTGAACCCAGGCATATGTTGCTGTGAACCTACAGCCCTATCCGCTATGCCACCGTGCTGCCCTTATAGAAATAATCCTTTCTTATTACGCAATAAAACCTCAGTGGATGTTGAGACATGCGTTCAGAAGGGTCCTACATTAGGATGTTAGGGCATTTCACTCAATGTGTACCTGGCACATCCAAGAAAGCCAAAGCACTCGGAGAAACACCCAACAAAAGCTCCACACACAAAGCTTTAATAATCTATTGCTGCAACGCTATCTCGAAACTACTTTGACTTCCGGACTATTCTTCAAAATACTGACATCACACAAGGCTTCAGTCATTACACGCCTCCGAATGAACGGGTGCAACGCGCCCGGAGAAATGCGCGCGTTACAAAAGTAGAATATTATTATTACCTACATCAGCAGTCATTACGATAGTTTAACATTAAGGTATTTCCCACCAATATTATACGTTAAAAAGTACTTTTTTGTTGGGTCATGTATAAGTAAGTGTCATATGTATAGCCATAATGATATTACTATTCACACACTATCATACCATTCACAACTCACTGGTATAAAAGTCAAACGGTTTTTAGATGAAGCAAACCTCAACAGTGAACTCCTCCGCTTGTCTGTGCCCAACCGTCTCGGGAAACTCCGTTATTTCAATGATTTCCGTAATGGTCGTTTCTATCACTTCTGTCACCTCCGTGACCTCGTGCCCACTAAAGGAACGCCAGGATCTTCGGTCTGCCGCAACCCGTCCTCGGAGAGAGCCTTGGAAGCTGTCCGTATCAAAATCCCGCTGCAAGGTGGCGTAACTCGCTCTGTCTAGATTCCTGCTGTCCTTTCTTGGTAAATCCCGTTGCAAGGAGCCATTGGGAAGGGCAGGCAGGCACTTCGAGTTCAAATTCAAGTCTTCTTTCACAGACTTCGAGGTTCCATTGGATGAGGACGTGCTGTCAATCTGGTCGTTGAGTCGGACAGTATCGAACACCGTGCGTCGTGGGACATAGAAGTCATCCACGTAGGCTTCATCTTCGGCCACTTTCCCGGCGCACAGGCTGCGGCCTAAGCAGCTAGGCTTGCTTGAAGTTTTCCCCATTTTGTTAAAAGTCTCCCCAACAATGCTACGGTGAACGTGTATAATCTCGAGTACTGCACGAATACGTTCCAATGGTGCGCATTCTAACTCTTGTCAATCTTGACGATCGACAAGTCGTATAAAACTTTTTTCCCGCCTTCGACTTCAATAAAATAACATACGAGCTGTCAGTGATCCACATAGCTGGCTGCAAACCTTCTGTCCAGTTTAGCCATTTATCACTCTTGAAATACGCGTTAGTGATATTTTGAACGTCGTCAAATTAAGCGAGTTGTAAATATAACATGGAGTAAAATAATATAAATAAAACAAAACTTAAAAATCAAACCTGCTAAAAAATTGGAGCGAATGCTCGGAGACTGTGCACAGTTTCACACGCCACACTGCACTGGCCTCGTCTCCCCAGCCGCTCCCTAAACATAAAGCCTGCATTCATTCATTCTTTCTTTACGCCCCAATTTCCCTTTCATGCAGGGCCTCACGCAGATGCCCCACTGATCCACTTAATTCCGCATGGAGCTTCAACGGTTGGAGAACCACTGGCAGACAATTCAGAGCGAGCCATTGGACATAACAATGCTTGCCACAATGACTTTTCCAAACCTAGGTGATAAATTTTAATTCCCAACGTGGGACTACCATTATTTAAACGTGTTCTGGCTTCTTTGGTTATTCCAGATCTTAAAGTTTTTTGTTGGGATTGTTACTTTCAATTTCTAAGGCAATATCAACATTTAAAAAACTATTATCATTCAAACCAATGCCATGATTGTCAAGTTTAAATAGACTCATTCCAAAAGAATGTAATTGTAAATGCAACTTTGATTTGCTGCTTGCAAACATGTGGCCAACATTTATTTCTACGAGACATGTGCAATAAGCCGAATCTTATGGAACATATTTAAAAAGTCGGACACAGCAGCTGTGAGATGTAAACGCATAGGGAAGGAAGACAGCCTTGGCATTCACTTAAGAGTTGGCAAGGCTGAAAAGTAACTCAGAACCAATGGCTGCTTAATTTATATGGCTAACTTCAGTGAATGGGACGCATGCAAAAAGACAAAGACAGCCCCAGCGTGCTGTCAGATGTAGTCTTTTAAAACAACTCATCAACCGAGGCCATTGGTGAAAACCAGGATTTTTTTTCCCCAACAGAGAAAACATGCAATAAAATAGCAATGCCCTTATCCATTTCTCACAGGCTTACTCGACGAACAGGATGTACACACTCTCACACATGTTTGCATTTTAGAGTGGACACTGCCAAGTTTTAGCGTGGGGATTTTTGTAACGGAAAACAATGTTGCAATGTAATCTCGCTCACCATATGGAAATCTTCGGGTTAATTTACGTTACTACACAATGCTACTCTCTCAGAAATTAAAATCTTTACAGTAGTTCTCTTGTAAAAAATATTTTCAGGCTCTGGAAAAAAAAGCCAACGCAGAATTTGTCCACGAAACGCACTATTGCATGAAGCCTCATTAAAAAGTAAACGCACATCAGCGATGTCACGACAAAATAAACATGCTCGTATTTCGAATGGGCCTGCAGTGGACGAGAAAGCATGTCAGTACGCTTAACCGTTTTTTATCCCTGCTTTTGGACAAATATTGACATGGAAAGATTATGACAGCCTGGCCATATAAATATATGACAACCACCAGAAAGGAGCAAATTAACTGAAACCGATTACAAAGCACTTGCATCAATCATTAAAATTAATTGCAAGCGCATATCAAAAAAACAGGACCGTGCCACACAACACAAATTGGAGATGTCAAAAGCTTGTTCTGTGTATGGGCACCTTTTATGCCAGTGATAATATATGCATTGTCCTTAAAACTGATTGGCCAAACACTAAACAGCTTTCTGTATAGCCTAGTCTCAGTGTTTGGCAACACGGCTTAACACTGAGACTAGGCTATAAATAAAGCTATCTCTAGTGTTGGGCCAATCAGTTTGAAGGACAATGCATATATGATCATAGCATTTGTTGCATGTTTTTGCCACGAGCATGTGTGGCTGCTTGCAAATTGGAACCTTTGCAAAATAGGTGTCCATTTGGTGTTTTAAGATATTAACACTTCTCTCATTGCCAGAAAAGGTAAAACCTGGCATATTTTACATTATAGCTTGTTCTGCGGCTGGAATATGATCTGCATAGAGCGTTTTACTGTAGCATTCAAAAGAGCCCATGGAACTTGGCAGTTTGAAAGGGAAGCTTCACTACTGAAAGACGTATTGAATATGCTTATGCAAGGCGGTCGTCAAAACCGGCAAACAAAGGACAGACCCGACAGCGCAGCAAGTCATGCACGGTTGGCTGACCTCCATGCACAACTTCTCACATAAATAATTCATAAGCTTGCAAAAAATTTTACTGAAAAACTGCAAGTTTTTGTTGTTGCTTGTTTTGACGAATTGAACAAACATCAAACAAGGTAGCTACGCACGAATGTGTCAGTGATTTTCTATTTTTGACAATGACCATCAGCTGTTAACTGTAATAAAGTGGACATTTTAGGTCCCAATGAAAATTAGGAAATTTGTTGTTGAAAACGAAAAACGTGCACCACTGCACTCTCATACCATGTGCAAACCAGTAGTGGCAATTTATGTGCAATGCTAAATAAACATGTACATTTTACCATTAATTTTTTTGTCATAACAACTAGCATAACAATTAACGAATAATAACTAATGAATCTAAAAAAAAACCATGATATATATGAGAAAGCTTTTAGAAATGTCTAAAACCATAAAGAATTTGCAGTGAATGTTTTTTATCGTGTTTTTTTTGCGAGGTCAAAGGTCATAGGATGTAGAGAGTTCTCAATGTCATAGGTCCCTGCTGACTATTCAAAATGTGCCCTTACTTGACTCTATATACAAATGCACTCACAGTGCACACTGCAAATGACAGGCTGACTCACAGATGTACAAATAACGTCGTCTATATATAAAATGGAGCAGGCGTTTAGTGTATGTCCACAATGAGTCTTCCCGATTCAAATCCTTTATAAGAGCAAGTTGTACCTGCACAACACCACCGCTTTCGTATAATTCAGCTTTACTTCCCACTTATTGATTACTCTTCTGAAATTGTTAACACTATTTACGCTTTAAATTCCCTCTTTTGCCATACCATCAACTCTCTTAAGCACTCTTCTGCCTTTACCCTGATGTGAGAAGAAAGTGTTACACGCCTGGAACAAAATCGCCTGTAGGGCGGGAACTCTGCAAATAATGTGACTCATCGATAATTCCCCCCAAAATAATCCAGGCTTGTCCTAAGAAATTTGAAAACTGAATTTCTGACTATAACTCCTCCTGAGTAAATGAACATTTATATGTACACGTCACAACTGACCTTTGACCTCGAAAAAAAGTAGGTGGTACAGCCAGTTGAAACGATGAGACCCAGGATGGTCAGCGCCATGACCCGGCATACCTGGAAAGTCTCCATCTGTTGGTTGATGAGCTCGAGCTCAGCAGCCACTGGGCCCTGTCCGTCCTCCGTGGCCTCGGCGGCTTGCAACTGCTGGTTCAGCTCCTGGATCTTGTGGTGGAAGTCCTCCACCTGGGCCAGGGTCTCCTGCAGCTCGGCGTGCCGCGTGTCCATCCTGTCGGCCAGCCGACCGCTCTGCTTCTTCAGGGTTTCCACCTCTCTCTGTCAATGCACACGCATCGGCTTTACTACACTGTTTCATGCGACACACATTTCTCAATATTAGTGCAACTAGTGTGGTGAAGGGGTCACGTGAAATCACCTCCGAAATGTTTCTGTCATATTTCTTTATGTAGTCCCTGCTCAAACATGGGATGATGATATGCTGTGTGTGATTTTACCGAATTGAGATTTGCTCGTCTAATAACATGATACTGATAAGTGTTATTGGATTACTATTGGGGACCTAGCAAAGCAAGTAAAAACGCCAATTACTCTAATACTAACGATGGCCACAATCTACAGATGGCTTTAACATGTTTTATCCTTGCTGATTGATTCATAATAACAGAATAACACCAGTTGCGTAGAACAAAAAGAAACAACACCACTTGAGAATTAAAAATGTAAACTAAACAACAGCGAGGGTGCCGACACATTCCACGAAAGATCGCGTCAATCGTGCCCAGCGCAGCTAACGTCAACATTCTCACCTTGACCCCCTGCAGATCCATTCCGGCTTCATTCTCCTGCATCTTGGTGCATCCTTCGCCAGCCTTCTTGATGTCATCGCGCAGGCCTTGCAGCTTCTCCCGGATGCCCCCGAGGTTTTCAAGCTGGCACTGCAGCGTGTCCACATCGCGCGCCACCGGGCCCATGGTGTCGAGCTCGTCGTCCAGATCCGCCAGCGACGTGAACAGGTCCCTGACGTGACCCTGGAAGCGGTTCACGCCCTGGAGCCGACCGTCCAAGACGCTGCAGCGCTCGGTGATGCCGGACAGGGCGCTCTCGAACGAGTCGCGTGTGTCCTTGGCGAGCCGCGCGACCAAGGACGTGTCACTGCCCTCGGAGGCGTCCGCCACGAGGCCTCGCGCAAAGTTGTGCATGTAGTCCACCTGTGGGGCCAGCGCCTCCATGCCCTCGTGGTACGTCTTCATCTTCTCCAGCTGCTTGTTGTTGAACGCCTGGTTGCCCATGGCGTCGTGCGACTGGATCTGCTGCTTGGCATCGTCGAGCTTCTTCTGAATTTCCTTCTGCGAGTCGTGGAACTCCTTGAGCCTCTGCGCCATCTCCTCCAGGCCCTCGACGCGGCACAAGACGTTCTCCGTCAGGTTGTCCATCCTCTGGTTGAGCTCGGCCTTCTCGTCCCGGACCATTTCCTCGTCCACCTGACAGGAGTCGATGAAGCTGTCGGCAGCCGTGTTCAGCGCCTCCAGCATGGTGTGGCGCCTCTCGACGTCTTGCCTCACGGTCTTCCCGCTCGCCAGCTGCCCGTCGACTTCGCTCTGATCGATGCTCACCTTCTCGATGGCTGCCAGTTTGCCCTCGCTGTCCTCAATCCACGGCCTCAAGTCGTCCACCAGCTGCTTGTAATGCTGTGCTTTCTTCAGGCCATCCTGCAGCCTGTGGTGGCGGTCCCCCGCTTGCTTCATGAGGTCCTCCCAATGCTCCTTGAGGGACGTGAGCTGCGTCTGCAGAGCGGTCTTCTCTGCCCCCGGCTGAGTGGCCTGAAGCAGAGCCTCCCCCTCTGCCACGACTACATGGTAAGTCCCGGCGTGTTGGTTCAGAGACTTTAGAAAGTCACCCTGCTGGTGGAGCTGGGCCTGCAGCTGCTCGATCTTGGCTGATATCGGCGGCATGGTGGCCTGCTCCCCACGCTTTTCGTCCAGCCAGCCGCGAAGCTCGTCGAACATCTGCTGAAACTGCTGCGAGCTGGCCAATGCCGTCTGCAGCTGATTCATCCGGTCGCCTGCAGAAATCATCGTCAGGGATATTGTTAACATCGTCATCGTCGTTATTATCATCAGCCAGGGTCTATTCACTGCTGGATGAAGGCCTATAACCAAACTGCGGTCATCTCTCCCATTGCTGTGATTAAATGTTTGTTCCCATACAGCTCTTTTTAACAGTCGTCTAGTGGGCAGTGGTAAGCAAGTTACAACATCTCAGGGCACTGGGATAAATTTAGTCAGGAAAATTAACCTCGGCAGCATGTCTTTTGATTGTGGGATGAAACCGGAGTACCCAAGGAAAACCCACGTGGACACAGGGAGAACATGCAAACTCCACACAGCAAGGTAGCCAAGCTGGGGATTGAAACCAGGAGCTTCTTGCTGTGAGGCGGCAGCGCCACTCACAACCCCACCGTGCCACCCAAACCCTTCTGCTTACAACATCAAATGTGCTGTTTGTATTATGGCGACTGGGAGCGTTGCACCAGTGTGACTGTGATCGGCCATCACGATGGGCCTCACCTGCTCTTTCCTCCAGCTCCTTGAACGGCACCATGACACTGCCGAGCCTCCTGCGGATCTCCGTCTGGAGGTACGGCTCCCGGACCAGGTCCGAGAGCTCCTGACACAGGTACTCGGCCTCCTCCAGCTGGTCTTTCTGCAGCTCGATCTCGCCGGCGATCTCTCCGGCCTCCTCGAGCTGCTGCTTCACCACCTCTGGCTGCGTGCTCAGCGGCCCCTGCTTGCTCAGCTTGGAGCCGAGGCCCGAGATCTTGTCGGAGAGCTCGCGCAGCGTGTCGGCGTACGTCGTGCTCGTCTCCAGGGCCTTGTCGATGCGATCGGCGCGGCCAGACAGCTGGCCCGTGATGTCGCCCCACGTGCCGTTGATGGCCGCCTGCTGCTCCACGACGCGCGCGTTCGCTTCCGAGTTTTCGCCCCCTTTCCCCAGGATGCCCTGCGCCGCTTGGTTGAGCTGGTCGTACTGAGGCCGGCGTGCCTCGAACTCTTTCAGCATGAACTACGAAACGGCGGGGGGGCGTGGAAATGATCGTGAGCATGTTAAAAGCTTTGCTGGTTCAAACGACATCGCGGGGAGGTTACCAAGATCCCGCTTACTTTAGTTTCAGGATGGCACGAATTGCTTTGAGGTAAGGAACAAATAAACTATGTTCACGAAAGATCTAAAGAGAAGTGTTTTAGGAGTACATTTCCATTGAAAAGATAAGAAATTGTAATAATAGTTCCGATACAGTTAAAGCAAAATGAATCAAGTATAATGGGGAAAGACAGATTGAGAGCAACCAATAAGAGAGCCTGACAAAATACATTTTGGAGTGGAAACTGAAAGAACGCAAAAGAAGCAGTAGAAGAGAGTAGAAGAGATGGAGGAGAGATCAAATAAAAGAGTTTGGAGACTAACACAAAATAAAGAGGTGAAAAGCAGGAAAGGAACAACACAAGGCAAACCTTTGCCCCAACACTAAAATAAAACATAAAACAGCGCTCATACTATGAAGCAAATGCCGCCTCACCTGGACCTGCTGTTTCTGGTTAGCCAGCATGTTGGGATCGATGGAGAGGGGACCCAGGACACTCATCATGAGCTGCTTCTCCATGAGCCACTGGCTGAGCTGAGACTCCAGCGAGCGGAACGTCTCCAGGAGGCCGCATGACTCCTCCAGCTGTTGCTGCCTCTCGTTGGCCGACTCGTGAACTGCCGCCCACTGGTCGTCTGGGGAGGCGACGACAACACACACGCGCGTTGTACTGAGGTGGGTTTACGTGGCTCGATGTACGGGAAATGCTCTTCATAGCCGTACTTTCGGGACAGCCGTGTCGGGTGTTCCTGCTCTCTCCTTCACTCGACACGGCTATCCGGCTAGCCTGAAAGAACAGCTATGGAGAGCAGTTTCTCGTGTATGCCAATAACACAACACAAACCGGGTGACTATCCAATGCATTGACAGCCACTAATACCCCTTAATCTCTGGCGTATTCACGCCGCACCAACACGGGGCCCTTCACAGTATAGGTCAGGGGTCAGCAACGTACCGTATGCGTGCCGTGGGTGGCGTGCAAGATAACTGCTGTGTCAATCTCTACATTATGATACCAAATTAAAGCTCTTTGATGTATGAAGACAAAATATTCATTTGGTTTATTTACTACATTACATTTAGCGGGACCAGCTTATCATTGGCATGCAGATCCGTAAATAAGAGAGAGTAAGTAAACTCTTGGTACACCACTTCTGAGAGGCTGCCCAGCCCTGGTATAGGTGATTTTTAACAACCGGGCTTCAATTTCTTCCAGAACACTTGCACAACCCTGAACAAGATACGGACGGGACAAGGCCAATGTGGCCACGTGATGTACACGTCGCACCTCCTCAACACCTCCCCCGGCTGCCACTGTGGAAACCCAGACCAAACCATGCAGCAAGAAATAATAATAACAACGTCCTGCCCCTGACACAAGATTCACACACCAGCAGGGCATTGGACTGGCGAGGGGAAATTATTATTCAAATTGCGATGCAGCTTCTACGCCCCCTGAAGCCATCCGGAAGCAGACCGGTCATTTGCTGTGCCGAGCCAGAATTAAACTGTGAATACATCAATGATAAGGATAATACACGAACGCAGGAGAGTAAATGTCAAAGTGTGGGCTAGTTACGTAAACAACACAATGCAGTGGGACTGACCAAGTTGCTTCAGCATGCTCCTCCACTTGTCTGCCTCAGGAGAGTTGGGATTTTTCTCCAGGAGCTCGCGTAGCTGCTGTCTCAGAGCCTGCACTTTGGGCAAGTTGTTTTCAATCTCCGAGAGTAGTAGCTGAAATTAAATTGCATTTAAGAAAGGGACAAGTTTCAACCTTTAGGACATCATGTCATGAAAGAACTTCAAATAAAATATTTGTATTGTTAACTCTTTGTATTGTCAACTCTTGGAAAGCTTCTAGCCCAGTGGGGTTGGGAGTTCCACAAGCGTAAGGCGGCCAAACAGGTAGATTACACATCGCCACACTTGAATTAATTTATTTCAAGAAAGGTTTCACTATAAAACAACAGGGGTTGATATCAATTTCATCAATAGTAGTCGTCATCCACTAACATATAGCAGTAATTTTACTTCCACAAATCAGACAAGTATTATTGCAGTTGGGTTTTCTCATTATTAGGAATGCAGCGGTCGCCTCATTCATGACACAGCAATGTGTTCTCCGACGCGCCGCAGAAACATGCCGTCGAGACGCGATAACGTGTTGGGAGAGCAATCGAGCGCAACCGGGAAAGAAAACCTGACACAGCACCCGTGGCGATTTGCGTCATAACGCCGAACTGGCGGCCGCACCTTGTTGCGCTCGGCCTCCGATTTGATGGTGCTGCCCTCGGAGGGAGTGCCGTCCCAGCCGGACATGTCCTGCAGCTTGCCGGCGAGCCAGCCCAGCAGCGAGTCGGCATCGCCGTGCACCTGCTGGACCCTCTCGAGTGCCGTGGCAGCTGCCTGCTCCCTGTCCCTCAGCGCCTGGCCCAGCTCGTCATAGCGCCCACTCACATCCGACACGTCGCTCTGGATCGTCGCCAACTCTGCACAAAAACGTATATATTTTAACATATTTAGGAAGAAACGAGGTTTACTGTACATATATGTGACAGGCTATTCATCATGCAATTAATTATAGTGGTGATAAATGTCACTGGTGTTTGGTGTAATTCAGTTAGGCTGAGGGACTGGTTAGAGGGAAATGCATTTAACAATGTCACCACAATACCACGGCGAATTCAAACACTTATTCTGCAATAACGTCATGAAGCCCGTACATCTGTAACCATACTAGCACTAGGTATATGCTCCAAGAGATGTTAACTTTAATTGCATTTTTTTTTACAAAATGCATTGAATACTCAACCTAGATAATACGTGTCTACGATATATATTACACATTTGATGGAGCAAGTGTTTGTATGGAGAGACGTATGAATATCTGTACTAAGATTCTTCTTAAGCTCAAATTTTATCTGCACAACACCTAGGCGTTTGTGTCTTATTTCAGTTTTACTTACCACTTATTGATTGCGCTTCTAAAACTTTAACACTATTTCAGATTTAAATTGCCACTTTAGCACTAGCTTCAATCATGTTAAGCACCCTTCTGCCTTTATCCTGACGGCATAAGAATGTGTTACAAGTTTGGAACAAGACCACCCATAGGGCGGGTACTCTGCTAGCAGATCTAAAACACAGCAACAAATTAACTACACGAGCAACTAAGACGAGGGTTACAAACGGCATGCATTTCATATAAAGTTTACTGCTAAACGACACTCATAAGTGAAATCTGCATCTGCTGAAGTCATGGGAAGCAACATAATCCAGACAGTTCACATGCATTAATCTCACCTTTGCTGGTAGAGTGACCATTTACACTAGGTGGGGAACTCGGTATACAACCTATGGTAACAAGAACACAAAAGAAAAGAAATATAATGGAAAAATATGCAAATCAAAAGTGATCAAACAGCCAATGCAAAGAAAACAGTGCATAATCGAAGCAGCTGGTGTCTGTGAAAAGCAGCTCAATACTTACAGTTGTGAATATTAAGCACAAATAATGGGCACTTGATGGCATGAGAAATGTATTGATGTTGGTTTTCACGGCTCAATGTATGTACGATAATTTCTCTTGAGAGATTCTTTTGCAGAATAGCCATGACAAGCATTCATCCTCTCTCTCCTTCGAGATGTTTCACCTCCCACGTTGGAGTCATAATCAGACCAATCATGATTGATGCCTCTAACGTAGAAGGCGAACATCAGACTAATGATGATGACGCCTCATACTTGAGGCAAAACGTAGCAAAGGAGAGAAGAAGGATAACTCTACACGGCTACCCCTAAAGAGCAGCTCTTGAGTGTCATGGGAAATGTCACAACATGCATCAATCCTGCGCATAGAAAGAGCAGATCTGTCTCTCTGGTGGTGATATTGAAAATCACGCATCATTTGATTGGAAAATCTCTGCAGCAAACTCATTTTGGCAAATGTAACGGTCACCATTCGCACCTGGTTTGGCGTGGCTCTCCGATACCGCATCAGCAGACACCATCGTGGCAAGAAGCTTCTCAAGCTCTTCGGCTTGTTTTTTGACGTCGGCCACGTTTGAACCTTTACCCTCCCACTCCACGAGGAGACTCTGTGGGAATCGAGACGCACGAAGAAGTGCCAGCAATCAGTCAGTAGGCCAAAGTACACTTGTATAAATTAGATTTTTGAGTCTGTTAGAACAAATTTCATTAAATATATCACAGGAAGTTTATATTGGAGTCCAGCACTCCCAGCAGGGTCTCCGCTTTGTGAACGGGTTTGGGGGGAGGATCCAGACAAACAGCAATCCAAAGACTTAAGGAGGTTGGTGTAAGGAAGGGCATCCGGCCATAACAGTCTGCTACAATACCCCCACCATTGGGAGTGGGCAACCAGCCAACCTGAGTCAACCTGGACTGCCGTTTAAACTAGCAACAATAACATAACATTAATGATACGTAGCGCGGCATGGTGGCGCAGTGTGTAGCGCTGCCGCCTCACAGTAAGAAAGCTCTGGGTTCGAATCCCGGCTCGGGTGCCTTTCTGTGTGGAGTTTGCATGTTCTCCCCGTGTACGCGTGAGTTTTCGCCGGGCACTGCTGTTTCCTCCCACAGTCCAAAGACATGCTGCTGCATAGGTTAATTGGCCTGCTGACTAAATTGCCCCCAGGCCCCTGTGATGGACGAGGCGTCCTATCCTGGGTAAAACCCTGCCTTGCGCCCGTTGTCTACCGGGATAGACTCTGGCTCACCGCAACACTGTACAGGTTTAAGTGGTTTCTGACAAAGAATGAATGAACAATGATGAGGATTTAAAAACGGTGAAGCAAGGCACCTGGATGAGCTGCACTCGATCCTGAAGGCTCTCCGCGACGCCGGCCGACGTGTCCGACGGCACCTTGCCCTCGGTCTCCGTGAGCCATTCCCGCAGAGATTCCACAAGAACGCGGAACTCATCCAGTTGCTGCTGGAACGACGCCACCTTCGCCTCCCTGCGTGGGGTAAACAAACACGGTGTGACGCCGCGACGACAAGTGTATGCAAAGCCACGGCAGTCTAGGGCCACCGTTTTCAACTAGCAGGTCACGAACCATCAGCAGGCCGCGAGCGCCACCTAGTGGTCCGTGGAGACCAGACCCAAGTGGACCAAGTAGGCCTTGAGGTGCAAAAGGTTGAGAAGCCCTGACACGAGTGGGAAAGTCCGTCGGTTGAAGCTGATGCGCGAGACTCCTTTGAACAGCCTTGGGGCAGTGTTTGTTAATTTTACACGGTCCCGTTTGAAAGAAGGTTTGGTCCCCTCGCGTTGACTTATTTATCGCCTTGACACACTCACCCTATTGGCCAAGGTAATTTGCGAGTGACATCTGAATCAATTCTGCCCCAACCTCTTCGTTTTTACCAACCTAGGGTTAGGGTGAAGTATGGTTAAACAAACAACACCGCTGGACCAATACGCCATGGGCCACCTATTATTACTACTAACATATTTAAGATCACGTGCGCAGCGTTGGCTAATGTTTACTGGCCACGATGCAACGTGCGCGCGCTCTGAAGGGCACCCCCACCTCTCCCGGACTTCCTCCTGGAGCAGGTGCCACTCTCCAAGGATGCCATTAATCTTCTCCAGCATCTGGTCCCTGGCAGCCGAAGGTTCCATCTCCGCAAGCTGCTTCGCAAGCTTCTGAAGCTCCTCCATCTTCTCGGCCTGCGCCGACAGCTCCGAACTGCGCCACTGAAATGCAACACGAAGCAGCGTTACGATTCCTCACCTGATGAAAAAAAACCCCAGAGATATGTCACCAGGAGCCTAGAACTTCTAAATGGATCTCCGTTTTGTGAACGAGGTCACAGGGGAGATGCCAGACAAATAACGATCCGAAGACCATCCGACTGAATGAGGTTGGCATCAAGAAGGGCATCTGATCATAACATTCTTCCCCAATACCACCACCATTGGAGGGCAACCGGCCAACCCCGGTCAACCTTGATCTCGGCCATTTAAACCGGCAACATTACTTGATGAAAACAAACGATAACGAAACGCTGGCAATTGCGAAGTGTTGATTGGACTGGTTGTCCGGCAAGATGTCCGACGTTTCGCTCCACGTGGTGGAAGCTTCTTCAGGAACTCAATACGCAGTAATATACATTTGGTGTGTTGGTATTTTTGGTTAGGGCTTTACCTGCGTTGAAATTACCTCTATCAAGAAGTAAACTTACCTCCAGGGTGCAAAACTCTATTTAAAAAAACTAAGAAATGCTAATTAATGCCAATTAATTTCCTAGCTTATTCGTATAATACTACATACCATCTCTTTTGTTACATATTAATGACAGCTGTTTATAAATGTATAACAACTTTACACGTCTCGATTTGTCATTCAATAAATTTGCTTAAAATGTTTACGTACTAAACGCCTTCCGGACTGGATACGAACGTTCAGATCGCGCGACGCACCTTGACATCCCGGCTCATTTCGGAGAAATCCATGCCGCCTCCTCTGTCCACCTTGTCAAAGCCCTTCTCTCCCGGCGCCATGAGGGAGCCCATCCTCTCGGTGGCTCTCTCCACCACCTCCATCTTCTCGGCCAGGTCACCCAGGCTCACGTCCTTGTCCTGGCACCGGCCATCGAGCGCGTCGAAGCGCTCCTCCAGGCGCCGCAGCTTGTCCTTGAGGTCGGCAGCCGTCACGGGGTCGGCCGTGGCCAGCAGGCCCTCGATCTTCTCACGCATGGACGCCATGCGGCCGCGCTTGCGCTTCAGTTCCTCCTGCAGCGACTGCGATAGGGCACGGTGAGCGGCGAGGGCACGGCCCGTCAGATAAGGGCAGCGGGTGTGAAAATAACTTTGTTTAATGGTTGCTCTTCAAAGCTGTTCTTTCGTGATAGCCGTGTCGAGTGCTCTCCCTCTCTCGACATGGCTGTCGGCAATCCCGAACGGACAGCTTTGAAGCGCGACCGTTATGAATTGAGCCGTGAAAAACCTACATCAGTACAATAACGTTATTTGTTGATTAGATTTTATAGCAGTAGCAAAAACACCATCGCATTGTGGGGAGGGGAGGGGTATAATAGGAATCATCAATGTATAGTTTGTTTTCCCCTTCTTCATTAAGGTTACGTCAGGGATTAAGCTTCAGCAGTCATTGTCACAGTGTTGTTGTTTATAAATAAGAATAAAGATAACCTCCTGTATTCACTCGTTTTGTTTAGCTCGATCAGTTATTCTCTAGGGGGGGGACGTCCCCCTCGCTCCAAGATGGTAAGAGGAAGTAAAAGGCATGGGGAAGGGGGGTCAAGAGAAAGGGTAACCTGATAGTGGATGTATAGGGGGTGGGTTAAGTAACTTAAATGGGTCCTCACCTCATTGTCGGTCATCATCTGCCGCACGGAGTGGGACGAGATGGGGCCGCTGGCTTCTTCCTCCACCTGCCTCTCGGCCTCCTCGAGCCACTGCAGCATCTTCTCCAGGCCGTCCTGCAGGCTCACCGACTGCTCGAGAGCCGCCTCCAGGCGCTCGCCGTGCTCAGCGGATGAGCGCGACAGCTCCTCGTATCTCCTCGTCACGTCGTCTGCCAAAGGCGATCGCACGGCCAGCGTCTCGATGAAGCCAAGCGGTTTCGACGTACAAAATGAGCGAGTCGCTGTGAGTCGAATCTAAACGTTAGTCGGCAAGGTTTTCGCACAACTCCTAATTTTTAGATTCCGGTTATTTTCACAGTAGTGGTATTTTTTTTCCATGTGGCTTTACCCAATTATGTCACTTGCAAGTCAATTTCACATTTGGTAAAACTTGGATCGTGACACCAGCACACAAGGCCTACTTTTAAAAATATATATAACCTCCTTGAGTCAGAAGGTCTTTGGATAGTTGTTTGCCTGGAACCTATCCCCAAACCTGTTCACCAAGGAAGACCCTAGCAGGAGTGCTATACTCCAAGCAACATAGCTCTGGGGTTCATTGGAACACGCAAACCCCTCCACCACAACGATTTTACAATCCATTGGGGGGGGAGGGGGTGGTATAGTTGTATTATTATTTGTATGCGTATTTGATGTGCCCAATGGCCAATTAACGTTGGACACGCTCAACTCACCTAGCGTGGTCTGAATCTCCTGCTGGTTAGTGAGCGGCTCGCCAGTCGTAGCGAGAAGCGCCTCCGTTGCGCGAGTGAATCTCTGCATGGCGGTCTTGTGAGCCGTCACGTCTTCCTTTAGTTTCTGATATTAAAAAAATAAACATTACATACATTTTAAAAACCACAACTCAAATTAAGAATACAGTGGTGTGTGGAATAATAAAAATGATTACAACATGCAATGCGTGCGAATTTGTTCCATGTCGAAGAGAGAGAACGACACTCGGCGCCAGTCAGCCAGTCGGTCAGTTTGTATCTAAGCTGGAAGGAATCGTTGAGCTATGTAGCTGTTTTTGGGTGCACATCGCGGGATGCACATGTTACCAATGCACAGACACCATGCGCAGCATTACGGAGGCACAGATTTACCTTGGCCTCCTCGAGCTGCCTCTGCAGGCCGTCAGCAGTGGCGGCCACGGGGTCAGATTTCAGCTTGTCGGCCGCAAGTTCGGCCTCCTGCAGCCAAGGCACCAGCTCAGACGAAGCCTCCTGGTAGTGCTTGTACTTCTCCTGCCTGTCCACCAGCTGGGTGCCAAGGTCGTCACACTAGGAAGTAAAACAACACGGACCACACGTGTAAAGGGCACGGGATGAATGAATGAATGATTGAAAAAATATCAATTGATGTTTTTTACAGCTCGATGTATGAGAAATTATGTTAGGTAAATTAGCTAGATGTTTATGATAGCAGAAAGTACCCAGTGAGCTTGCAAGCTCTTTACAGGTTTCCCGCGACACAGCAAACACGTGAATTGACAAACATAAATAAAAATAAAAAAATCGCAAATTAACCAAACAAAAAATAATAATAATAATTTACACAGCATTGCAGGTGATTGAAGAAATAAATATACAGGGTAATTGCAATGGGATTTTTTTTTATAGATGTTAAGAGCTGCTCTTTCAGGATAGCCATGTTGAGATAGCTGTGTCGAGATAGCTGTGTCATGGAATACTCGACGTGGCTATCCTGAAAGAGCAGCTCTTAACAGAGTAAACATGCAATTCTTGCTAAAATATAAAAATTGTAACACCAGTGCACCACAAACATCCTCTCACGTCCGTGCATACCTGTGTTCGCAGAGTGCCGAACCTGCCGTTGACCCGCTGCAGCTTGTCTCTCACGGCGACCGCGACGGCGGCCGTGTCGAAGCCCGGCCCCGAGGGCCCGTCGGAGGCCTTGGCGCACAGCTCGTCGTAGGCCTTGACAGCGTCGAGCACCTTCTGGCTCGAGCGGCTCAGGTAGCGCAGGTCACCCTTGTGCGACACGACGTCGTCCGAGAAGCTGCCGTGCCTTCTCCGCACGCTCCGCAGAGACTCGGGGTCGCCGGCTGACCGCGCGAGGTCGCCCATGTCGGCCTCGGCCTGGTCGAGCCAGCCCTCGAACTCGTCGCACTCGGCGCCGAACTTGCCCGCGTCGTCCTGCATCTCCTGCACGAGGCGCCACTTGCCGTCGGCGAGCCCCAGCGTGGCAGCGAAGCGTTCGCGCAGGCTGGCCAGGTTGCGCTCCAGCTTCTCGCGCTCCTCGGGAGGCAGGGAGGCGCCGTGCTTGTCCAGGAAGGCCTGGGACTGCTGCGCCGCGATGAGGAAGCCCTGCTGCTGCGCCAGCACCTGCTGGTGGTAAGCCTGCTCGCGACACACGGCGCACAGGATCAGAATCGCGACGTTTGTTATCCACATAAAGACCGTGGAGCTATGATGCGGTTGTTCAAGGGCGACTTGGCCAGCAGACAGCAGCAGTAAAGCGTGAACCGCGTTGGCCTATCGCTGTGTTCCCAGACCGTACGTGTAAAGGATTTAAACCAGGAGTATCAGCACGCTGACCGACCCAGAAGACAACGCTTACGATCACGAGTGGGTGCAAATAACTACGTGTGAAAGATTCAATCATGGTTTGCAAAATACATTTTTCACAACTCACCATGGTGCTTTCTTCCAAGTATACCAATTTATCTCCATACAAATAAACATTAGATTGTTACTCGCTGCATGTACCTGATGACTGTTGAACTTTTTTTACGTGAGATACCCACATATAGACACAAGGTTGCTGTTTTAAATTCAACCGATGCTCTCTATGTCGGGTTTATCAATTTTCGAGTGTCCAAGGAGTGTGTAATACAAAAATAAAACAAATTAACGGATAGTCGTCATGTTCCAAGGAAGTGTGGACATACCACTTTCTTCCTCTCGAGGCGAGCAAAATGAGACCAAACATGACCTTTGTCTGACATTCCATTTCCAAGATAGACACTGCTACGCAACATTGACAGGTTATTTTCCAAAAATAACTTATTCGTGCCCTGTGGTGGACTGGCGTCCTATCATGGGTATGGCCCTGCCTTGAGCCCTGTGTCTGCCGGGATAGGCTCCGGTTTACCGAAACCCTATACAGGATTAAGCGGTTTCTTACAATGGATGGATGGATGCTTATTCGCATAACTATTTGATGTTGAGTTGGAGAGACACGTGGTTGGTCATTGAATGTATCTCCTTGAGCTCTACATCTAGAAGAGCCCATCCTTTTCGCACAGAAAGGCACCCAGGGTGGGAATCAAACCGCCTCAGTGAGGACCTTCTGTGGGGCATGCATGTTACCACTGCATCACCCTGCCACGTAATGGCAGCTGCATTAGGAATAGCAGAGTGAGGGACAGACGCCAACAGCCTCTCAAGAGCCCGCTCTCACCTTCATCGTGTCGTGCTCTGAAAGGGCGCTGTTGCTGTCCACCTCCACCTTGGGTTCCTCCAGAGATGAGAGCCACCCAAGCAGCTGGTCAATTTTGCCCTTGTTTTCTTCCAGCTGTTCTGCGGCAGCCAGCTATTGCACGGAAGAAGAGACAAGGTTACAGTTTCAGTTTTTTTTCTGGTGATACAGGTAGGAAACATTCAGCGAGAGGCTGTTTTAGAAGTAGGACCCACAGGTTGTTTTTATGAATTCAGGAACGATTAAAAATACAGAACAATAATAGGAATAACGAAAGAAACATTATTAAACCATAATTAATACACTGCAGACATTTAAACAAACTTTACGGAAAAACAAGCAGATTATTTTTTTTAAACTTAAATGCATTTTACGTGTAAAGCCCTGTGATGGACTGGCGTCCCATAATTGGTATAGCCCTGCCTTGTGCCTGTGTCGGCCGGGATAGGCTCTGGCTCACCACAACCCTGAATAGGATTAAGCGGTTTCTGACAATGAATGAATGAATGTGTAAAGCCACGATTCGATCATTTTAAAATAAGGAATCATGCACCAGTTTTAGTGCAATGTCACGGCAGGGATAAATATTGAGAAACGTTTTCCCACGTTATGAATTTATGCATGAAGTACATTGCATGGAAACTAACTCCGTTAATCCTCGTCAAACAAACCAGGGGGCGATAGTGGATGGTCAAAATTGTAAACTGAAGGAGCAGAACCCACCTTCTCGGTCTTCTGTTTGATGGCGGTGCTCACAGAGGCATCGAGCTGCGTCTGTTTGGCCTGGGCCTCGGCCTGTAGCTCGCCTAGCTTGCTCTTGGCGTCGGCGAGCTTCTTCTCCACGGCGGCGATGAACTCGGGGTCGAGGCGCTCACGGTTCTCATCGAGAAAGCGCTGCGTGCTGCGGACCATCTCCTCCATCTCGCCCGCGCGCGTCGCCAGGTCCCTCTGCAGTATCTGGGAGTTCGGACCACGAGACGCAACGAGTCAAACTCCACGACCGAAGATTAATGGCAGGGAACCCAGAATAGGAGCCAACGGTGAACTGACTACCAAGCCGGACAATGGGTATTGCTGGGGGTTTTAACGGCTTGATGTACAAGAATTGCGCTCCGGAGCTGCTCTTTGAGTATAGCCGTGTCGAGCATTCCTCCTCTCTCCTTTGTGACGTTTCACATCCCTCGGTGGCAGCAGTGTCAGGAAAATGATAATTAGGCTGATGCCTCCAATGTGAGAGGGGAAACGTCGCGAAGGAGAGAGGAGAAACGCTCGACACAGCTATCACCAAAGAGCAGCGCTTGAGAGAAATTCAAATTCGGTCCTGCCTCAATAACCCGTTACTTCCATGATGCAACTCTACGTTCACATGGAGTGACTTCAATTATACAGCTTTGGATGTGTTTTTGGATTGCTTCTCTGGTTTTTGAAGGCGCTCACCGGAATGAAAGGACGGAAATCATGCCAAACAATTAGAGGGCGATACTGCACTACCATGAAGCCTTACGCAATACTTATTTTGTTTTTAATGTAATCAGTGTATGTATTGATTACCTTTTTAACTGGCCACCGTCTGCAAATACACTGACGCAGAGACAGCTGCACTGGGAGTCCACTGGGCTAGACTGTCATGAGGTGCTTTGAGTTGGCCAAGGCTTTTAAGCGCCCTATTAAATGCATAGCCATATTCTTACTTTATACCGGTAAGGGCACCGCCAATGCCGAACTTCTGACACAGACGTACGTAGGATATAAACACAGCTGACGTCGCACCCAAGCAGTGTGATTACACGCGGCTTGCACCGTAACATAATGTTCACCAGTGGCGCGCAAGCCTGCGACTTGCCTGGTGCTGAAGCTGTTGCTGCTGCAGGTCGTCAAGCTCGTGTATGTTTTCCTGGGTGGAGAGGCCGCTGGATGCCGTCTCCAGCCAGGACTCCAGGTCGCTCAGCTTCTGTGAACACTCCTGTTGCCGTACCTCCAGGACTTGCTGTAATGGCACAGGTGCTCCCGTTTAAATCCGGCCACGCAGCATACACACATCTATATCTTTCACGCGGTTGCATAAAACAAATATCTAACTGCCTGACAGTGGGGTTATGCACCATAGAAATAAAACCGATGAGCAGTTATGGAATTTGTCGAACACTGACAGACAGGTCTTGCACCGCGCAGCGTACGGTTTTTTTCTTCTTCTCCAAACGCAACTATTGTTTTTGAAACAATGTTGCCCCATAAGAAGTGTAAGTGATGAAGTTGGCAGTAATGTCAGCGCATGCGCAGCAGTGCGATGGATCGCGGTCCCCCTAGGACCACGAGAGACGATGACAACGTGGAGAGGCTTTCATCCATCAGTGGAGAGGCAATGGCTGATGACGTTGATGAAGCCTGTTAAATTGTGTAAGGACTCATTTGGAAAACAAATAAATGTCAATTTTATCGTGTGCCAATCTAAAACTTTTGCTCATTTTCAAATACATAAATGTGTATATGTTTCCCCAACGTAAACCCTCCAATAGCAAATTCCCTTGATGAAAATAAATGTGAATAAACACTGGTTTCTAAATTAATGCCCATGGTTCTGAAATGACCCTTGTGGATGAGCCATAAACATGCACAGCAGACCATCTGTTGTAAATTAGCGGCAAACTGCAAACGTCAGTAAAACAAATATGACAGCATACCACGCATATTTCGACCACACAAAACTTAGTCACACAGTTCCAAAACGGCTTTGCATAAACACGCTGCAAAAGCAGAAGGAGAACCACTAAATTCGGTAACATAAAACCAAATCTCTCCATGCAGTTGAAAAACACAAATCAGCAAAATTAACACAACCACATAGGCCTCAAATGCAATACAATACATGGCCGAGGGAAAGCCACCTGCTGCATTCTGACAAGACGCAACAATCCAGGCAATGTTAGCAACAAAGGCGCGCACACGGACTGCAACTGTTAACGGCTGAAAGAAAATTAAAATTAACGGGCAAACAAACAAACTAAATTCACATTCGCTATCCCAGGCACAGGATGTGACATGCGCAGGCGGCCACGATGCGAGAGTAGCAGCGGAGTGGGGGATACATCTTCCTGGCACTAAAACCCAGACCTCCAGATCAGTGACGGAGCCTTCATCACGTTTCACATCCTCTTGTTCACAACCCTCCCTTTCTGAGCGGGGCTCAGCCAAAGCCTTTGAAAGAGACAAATAACAAGCAAGTATGAGTCAAACATCACATTGTTTATTCATTTAAGAAATACGTCGAACATTTTACATGAATGCGATGCTACGAAGTAGAAAAGTGCGATCGCAATTTATTTACGAGTTACCTCATCGGTAATGGCGATATCCACGTTGATGTTGCTTTCCTCCGGTTGTACATCTGTGGCTGTGGTGGCTGTCGTGGAAAGGTCGCGTTCATGAGGTACAAGCTCCTCTTCAATTTGACACGCTGCCTGTACTGACACCTCATCTAACGGTCTTTCTTTAGTCTCACAAGTCTCACGTAAACAGCCGTCATTTGATGGCAAAGGTATTGGCTCTAACACAGACAAGTCTTTTCCAGGCAAACTACTCGCACCATTAGGCTCCTCTTTCATTTGGTCTTGCACTTGCTCAAGAATTTCTGAACAAGGCACGTCGTTCCGGCTATGAGAAGGATCATCTTCATGTTTCACAATCTCTCGCTCTAGCTGGCTTGCATTAGAAGAGACATCTTTCGCACTTTGAGAATTATCTTCAAGCTTTGCGGTGTCTTGTTCTGGTTGCCCTGCATCAGTGGATACATGTTTCCCACTTTGAGACTTTTCTTCAGGTTTCCTAGTGTCTAGCTCCTGCTGACTTGCAGCAAAAGAGACATCTGTCCTACTCGGAGACTCATTATCGTCACGTTTCACTGTGTCTGGCTCTTGGTATTTAGCATTAGAAGAGGCATCTTGGTCATCTGCATGAGAAGAGTCATCTTTCTCAGCATGAAATTCCTCATCTTTAGGTTTAATCGTGTCTCCCTCTTGTTGATCTGCACTATGAGACGTTAGATCTTTCCCACCATGATGATGGTCATCTTCCTGTTTCACTGTCTCTGACGCTTGTTGATTCGCAGTTGGAAAATAAACTTCTTTCTCACTGTGAGAATCATGATCTTCACGTTTCCCCATCCCTCGATCTTGCTGACTTGCATCAGAAGATACATCTCTTCCACTTTGAGACTTATCTTGAGGTTTTCCAGTTTCCACATCTTCATACCTTATAGCAGAAGACACATCTTCTCCACATTGAGAATCACCTTCATGTGTCAATGTGTCAATGTCTGGTTGCTTTGCATGAGAAGATGCATCTTTCACACTTTGAGATTTCTCTTCAGGTTTCCCAGTGGCTTGATCTTGTTGGTGAGTATCAGAAGATACTCCATCTCCACTGTGAGAATCACCTTCATGTGTCAATGTGTCTAGGTCTGGTTGCCTGGCACCAGTAGATACATCTTTTCCACTCTGAGACTTATCTTCAGGTTTTCCAGTGTCCACCTCTTCATGCCTTATATCAGAAGACACATCTTCTCCACTTTGAGCATCACCTTCATGTGTCAATGTGTCAAGGGTTGGTTGCTTTGCATAAGAGGATGAATCTTTCACACTTTGAGATTTCTCTTCATGTTTTCCAGTGCCTTGCTCCAGTTGGCTGGCATCAGTAGATACATCATTTCCATTTTGAGACTTATCTTCAGGTGTCCCCTTGTCTTGCTCTTGCTGGTGAGCATCTAAAGATACTCCATCTCCACCGGGAGAATCACCTTCATGTTTCCGAGTGTCTAGCTCTGGTTGCCTTGCATCAGGAGATACATCTTTTCCACTTTCAGATTTTTCTTTAGGTTCCCCAGTGTCTCGATCTTGGTGAGCATTAGAAGATACATCAACTCCACTTTGAGAATCACCTCCATGTGTCAAACTGTCTAAGTTTGGTTGCTTTGCATGAGAAGATACATCTTGTCCACTTTCAGATTTCTCTTCATGTTTCCCAGTGCCTTGCTCCAGTTGGCTGGCATCAGTAGATACATATTTTTCATTCTGAGAATCATCTTTACCTTTCACTGTATCTTGTACTTGTTGACTTGCAACAGAAGAGACATCTTTTCCACTTTGAGGCTCATCTACACGTTGCCCAGTGTCTCGCTCTGGCTGAGTTGCGTCAGGAGAGACATCATTCCCCGTGTGAGAGTCTCCATGATTTTGCTGTGCCTTCTCTTTTCCTTGCTTTACTTCGCCAATAAAATCCGTTTCAGACTCCACTTTCACATCATCAGGTTTTAGACTGACTGGCCCTTCATTAATTTCAGGGGAATACACACCTTTGCTATTTTGACATTCTTCATCACTACTTTTCGCAGCTTCCTCCTCACGCTTCCCAATTTCACCAGCCAGGACATCTTCTCCAGTTAGAGACTTCCCATGTGGGCGGTCATCACCACCTTGTTGCTTCTGAACTCCGTGAGTTCGAGAAACGCTCTCCTCACATTCACTCGTCTCCCGTCCATGTTGCTCGTGATCCTGTTCCAACTTGTCAACGTGAACTGTGTGGTCGGGTTTGTCACCCGAATGTTTTGCAGTGGTTTCCATTGGATTAGTTTGCTCGCACTTCTCACATTCATCCACCCCTGAAGTTCGCTCCACCACTTCACCAGACCGTTCACTAGGCACACTTACAATGTCTTTCTCTAATGGAACGCATGTTCCAAACTCATTGCTCACTTCCTCCTCACTTGCAACCGCTTCAAAAGGCAACGTTGAGCCTTTAACAGGACTACCATCAACTGGTTCCACATTTAAGGTCACATCTTTAAGATTAGACTTTTCTGGATCGTGAATAATTTTAAGTGGAACTTCAACATCATCCATTCGGATTTCCTCCGTAAGATCTTTCTCAGTCACCTTCACATCTGTCTCTCTTTCCTCTCCTTCAACATCAATTTCACGCACCACCTCCTCACCAATCTTCTTGACCACCTCTACAGCAGGCAATGCAGGAGCGGGTTTTGCCTCAGAGCAAACGGAAACCACGTGTTCATCATCCTGGAAACTATCTAAGCTCACTGTATCACAGGGAAGTCTTGGACCATCGCTAACCATTTTGTCTGCGGAAGACCCTTCCATTGCCTCTTCGGCAGGTAACAACAATTCTGCATCTGAAGAATCCACCACGTTTTTCACCTCATTGCTTGTGGATACATTTAGTTCACTATGGGTATTATTTTCCTGTGCTATTTCTGAGTGTGCTTGTAATGTTTCATCCGCTGCCTTTCTGTGAGATTTGTCTGTAGCTAAATTACAGCCGACTTCGTCATTTGGTTCGCTTTGATGGTCAAAAACATCTGAGGCCATCTCAGACTCTTGCACAGTATGGCTCGACTTATAGAGGCTCTCTCCAACCTGGCTCATGTCATCAGTGTTAGACGATTCAACAACACTATGAAAAATATCCTCAAGCTCTGTCACATTTCCAATTACCTCAGAGGTGGTTTCATTTACATCATGAGTGATAAACTCCTTCTCCTCATCAGTATGTTTTAGTACCTTGCTATCTACATTTTTTGATTTGGTTAACTCAGGAGGTTCATTAGGCAGACTTTCTGGTTCAGTACATGGGCCTACAGGTTTCTGCAAGTCCGCTGCTTCATCAATTTTAGAAACACGCACATCTTCTGATTGCTGTGTTCTATCTTCGGACACCACTTCAGCAATTTCCGAAAATTGCCCTGCACCACGACCCAGTTCCTTTTCAACCAAGCACTCTTCTGTCAGGACATTCTCTCCTCGCTCATCTTCGGCGTGGTGCTCATTTAAATTCCGCTTGACGTTGCCTGCATCTTGGCTACAACTTGCATCGTGCAAATCGGTATTTTGTGTCTCGTCTTTACCGACATCAACGTGCATCTTTGGAACATACATTTCACCACTGGCTACATCCGCTTCACTCATTATACTAGGCTCATCTGCCCTGTTTTGATCAAAGGCACTTTCAATGTTTTGCATAGGGGTTAGGTTTTCATCTCTCTCAGAGCGCTTGTGATTACCTTCGGCTTCTAGATTCAGCCTTTGCCTGTCTGCGCCTGCATCTTCCAACAAATCTGCTTTGATAATTTCTGACGATTGCAGCATTTCCTCCGGATGTTTTTCCTCGATGAAGATGGTCTCATCGGACAGCGACAGGACACTCTCAATAATTGTGTTGTCCTCAGTCGCGTCTACAGACCTGTAGCCTGAATCTTTACTCAATGGAGATGTCTCTTTAGCCGTCAATGCGGTGCTCTCTTCCTTATCCGTTATGCATAGGTCTATGTTGCCCACATCTGAAAGTGCTTTTGTAAGGGAAGCACACATTTCAATCACCTTCATGTCACCCATCTCATCTGCGGATCCACACTGCTGGCTATCAACATCAGTGCTTAATGTAGATTCGAGTGCATTACTTGACACCCGTGGCATTTCCCCTTCATCACATTCTTCCTGTAACGGCGGCACTTCGGTCACCCTGTTGTCTTCGCGAGCTTGGCTTTCCTCGGTAACGCTTTCTTCGTAAATGTCCACCTCAACATGGCTTCCTTCAATGACCTCTCTGGTCAGGCATACGACACCAGCGTCCATCACTATGAGACGCTGCCCTGTTTTAGTGTCCATATAACTGTGATCCAGCACGTATTCAAGCAGAAGTTGTTCTTTATCGGCTTCACTGTGAGGTTCCTTTGCATCTCCTACAGAAGCATCTTGCTGATTTTGACAGATCTGCTGCTTCAGGAGTGGACTTCCATCTGGCACGATCATCCCTTTCAGGCTATCGCTAATCGCTATGTCCAGTACAGATCGCTTGGCAGACTCCTTTAGCGACAATACACCACCAGCCTCCGGTACAAAAAGCCCAGCCACATAATGCCGGTTTTCCAAAATTTTAAGTGCCGTCTCCATACTAATGGCGTCCTGATGTAGTGCAGTTGAGACTGGCATCAGCTCCCCTGACTGCACCCAAATGAGACCTCTAAATGCCTGCAGAGACTCCAAAACCACCAGGGCACTTGTTGGAGAGATTACGTTTTGAGCCACAGCCTCGTCCACGGAGAGTCTCTGACTACAGGAGGGATCCACAATTCCACCAGATGTGACTTGCTGCACTAGCAGCGAGCACATTGTCTCGTGGTCTATGAGGTTGTGGTTAACGGCTTCTTCTGCTGTCATCCTACGGCCTGTTCGAGGATCAACAATTCCTCCCGCGAAAAGTTGGCATTCCAGAAGACGCAGCATCACCTGCCTGTCAATAAGCCCTTCGTGAACCGCCCTGAGCACACTGACCTTCCTGCCAGACTTTAGAGAGATCATTCCTGCTGCTGTGTGCCCGACGGGCAAAAGCTTTTGACCGGTTTCTTCATGATAAATACATCGCTGCAACAGCTCACAGAGGGACACTTTCTCCAGCGAATTGGGATCAAGCAGACTCTGGCAGGTTTTGTTCTTCTCCAGCAGCTTGGAAAGAAACTGTGGTGTTATTAAGTTCAGCTGAGATGCCTTCTCTAGCGACAGGTCATCGGCAAATGCCTTGTGAATTAATCCTCCCGTTGCAAGCTGTGCTTCCAGAATCTTCACCCCAACGGATTCTGGGATCTGTCCTGTGTCCACAGCTGTGACAACAGGCAGGCGCTGTGTTTGGTCAAGTGGAATGCCACTGACCACTTGTCGATGGAGCTGAAGAACTTCCAAACAACCGTGAATGTGGTCATCAATGAGCCCCTTGTGCAAGGCCTCTTTCAGCGAGACCACCTGGTTTGCAAGTGGATCAACTAAATCACCCAAAATGACCTGCGTTTCTAACAGTGCCAGGCCAGTCTCATGATCGAGGAGCCCTTTCTTGATGGCGTGATAGATTGAGAAGACTTCTGATGTACCTAGGTAAATTATCCCTGCAATTGCCACGTTGCCCTGCAAGCCAAAAAGAGATTAAACAGGATCATTGAGGGAATTACGCACATAAGGGCACGCACAACAGACTGGTTTATCGAAAGAAAACAACGGCAAAATATACGCAATGATTAAGCGGCACAACATTCATTAAAGCTGCCAAAATATTATGCAATTGATATAAATGAATGCAAAAAAACCAATAGGCATTTGTAAAAAAAAATCTGAAATAATAATGCAAAATAGACAACGTAAGTACTTACCAAAACAAAAGGATGTCACACAAGCGTTGCAAGCATTTTTGTCAAGGGTCAATGCCAACAGCATGACAGGTGAAAGGGGATAAGAAAGCTGGTCCGGCATGCTTCTTTAGAACTCACAACACAATGACTTTGTGACACAAGAGCATCAGTTAGTTAACAGCGAGTAATAATGTTAACTTGAACCTTGAGATCAATGTGGGAACACGCACACACGTTTTGTCCTTCGCAAACACGTGAAACATATCTTTGTTAAAGCTCAGACCATGCTGTGCATGTTTATGGCAAGCCATACGATGTACTTGTGAAGGTAAGTAGAACACCAGTGTCCTGCGGTTTGTTACTTCTGCTTCCAGTGTAAGTTGGTGGTGCCTGAATACAAATGTCCCAGTGGTGCAGTGGTGGTAGTAGGTGATTCATGACATGGTTTTACTCTTTGCCTACATTGTTGTCAATTCGCATTTCGTATACAATGCAAGGACCACACCGGTATGCAATTAATAAAACAAAACTCACAAAAAACCACACGCGTACACAGGATTAAAACCTATGGTGCAATAACCCCACCATGCATTGTTTTAAAGGATAGCAATGCAACAAATTTTAAAACGCAACACAAAAATGAACGTGCCGGGCATGCGCGCATCAACACAAACACACGTTAAGATGCAACTAAAAACACACAATGACCATTTGAAATTCCATTTAAAGCAAATGCAGCATTTAAAAAATGTACATTATTAAAAACCGTATAAATGGCTGCAATGCAACACAACCATGCTGTCTTCTGCCAGCCCAGTATGGCTGAAACCCAGCAATACCCATACCTTGCGCTGTGCTTCCTTATGAAGCTGCTGCAGCTCCTCCGACGACTGCTCGCACAGCTGCTGGTACGTTTGCTTGAGGTTGCTAAGCTTCGCCTGAATTTCAGCCTTTTGTTCTTCAGATAGCCTACGTGCATGGCAAAGGAAACAACAGCCTTTAGTTTTCCACACAGCAAGTTAGTTGTGCAATTTGTGATATTTATATACATTTAAATGTAAGACAGCACCTCAATCCCAAAAAATTATTGAGTTAAAATAATATGCATCCGCCCCCCCCTCTCCCCCCAAACTGACCTGAAACTTTCAACGATGGCAATGGTTTTGTGCGGTGCACTATGAACCTGGCTACCCGAGTTTGGTTCTCAGAGACAGCCAAAATCATGGATAATAAGATAATACAACCAGCAGGCTATGCATATGCAAAGTACAGCTGAGCTTCCTAATATGCATTTTCCCGTTCGAATTTGCCCCCTAACCGGTTCTTAGATTTGCCTTAGCTCGTCCATTTGCTAAACCCGTTAACCAGGATTGAAACCCTTGCAATACGAGAGGGCCTGCTATAGTCCCACCTCTGCTGAGTAAAGAGGCCAGGATTATTAAAGCGTCATCGCCATGCAGAATTTGTACACTCACTTGTTGCCGTTTTGAGCCAAAAACAGCTCGGTCTGTCGAATGGCCTCAGCAACAGCATCCTTCTGGGACGACAGCTGGTCAACCAATCTCTGAAAGAATGCAACAATATTGAAGAGTTAATTAGCAAGGACAAAGGTTATGCTATGTGCAGTTATACTAATTATGGGTTATACAGCATTTATGTGGAAAAAGCATGCAATTCAAAACACTGAGAATGATCCGGAAAATTCAGTGATATTTTTCAAGTGCCATATTTGAGTAGTAAGCATGTAAAAAGGAATGCAGTAATTACTACCACGTTGCCAAATGGTGAAAGTGTACAAATCCTTGACCTATTATTTATTGTGTGCATATGTTTATTGCTTTAAACATGTCCTGTCTTAGTTAATCCGTTGCTGGATGAAGGTCTCCCCATATCTTGTCAGTTATGAGGAGCTGTATGACCATACATCATCACAATGTTCATTGGGGGCTGGTGAAGGGAAGTCAAGGAATGGCTCATGACTATCATTGGCCAATAATTTATAGGACGCAGTGTCTGGCAAATGTTGACGGCTGCTAACTGCGGGGCTGCCTTTCCCCCCGCCCGCTTCTCTTCAGTTTCCTCGCGTCTCCGAGTCGTTCCCTCTTCAAATTAAATGAAGATGTACGCGATATAAATTGTATTTATATATATTTCTGAATGTGCTAAAAGCCACATTCAGCCAATGCATCGACACCACTCCCAGTGTAATGCTTTACTGCTCACATCAACATACATCCGTGAAGATGGTCAGTATTGACTATTGCTTGTTGTCTCCTCTCATGCTTGGAGGAACAACCGCCATGCATTAAAAACACTGTTGTTCGAGGGTGCCGGGGGGCTATGTTATCGGCAAAGGGTGGTGCTGCAAAATGCACATTGCACTGCACTATGCTCTAGTGTCTCTGTTCACCACTGTCATCAATCCACATTGAGGAACGTGAAGTATGGCCATATAACTTTCACGGCCTACATGATGTGGGGAGATCCTCAACCGTTAGTGGAATACATTAATAAAAAAAGGACACGCACGTACGTGACAACCAATATTGCGCAAATTATAAAATACTAGCAGAGTACCTGTCCGATGTGTGAGCTTGTTCCAAGCATGTAACATGTCCTTGTGACATCAAGATAAAGGCAGTAGAGTGTTTCAGTGCGTTGACGGTAGGGCTATACCCATGATAGGACGCCAATCACAGGGAACAGGGGGGGTCAAGGTAGAAGCGTTCACGTCGCGATCCCTGTCAGGTAATACTTGGTATTGCCTGCGAATTCTACCAAACACTTCGAGACCAAGCTGAAAGACAACGATGTCTAGAGGCTGACCATCGTGCTGCTTCGAAGAATCGCAAAGAAGAAGACAGGGAACAGGGGGAAATTTAGTCCGCAGACCAATTAACCTATGCAGCAGCATGTCTTTGGACTGTGCTAGGAAACCGGAGCGCCCGGCGAAAACGCACGCAGACACGGGGAGAACATGCAAACTCCACACAGAAAGGCACCCAAGACGGGATTCGAACCCGGGTCCTTCTTGCTGTGAGGCGGCAGCGCTACTCACTGAACCACTGTGCCGCCCGCTCCATTATATACAGATTATTATATACAGATTATTATATGCAGATGTGCACGTGTCATCCTCACCTGCTGCTCACTGCAGCTCTGGTCCAGCAGTGCAGAGCTGGGGCCTTGCCCAGTGGACTGTGCCCGTTTGCTCTGGAGGTTCTCACCGATGCCCGACACCCATGAGAGAAGCTCGTCCACCTTCGACAGGTGACCTTCTCTGGACTGTTCCAAGGACGTCTGGGCAACGGAGCCAAGAATCCGGTTAGTAGCGGAAATGACCGGTTTGTTCATGTAATCGGTGTTCTTATACGGGTTATCCAATTCAACATCAAACGCCAGCATCTGAGATGGTGTTAAGCTGCATCGAACAATAAATGCAAGGTTCATGCAGAGTTCACACACAGATTTTTTAGAAAGTGTTAAGACCGTATGGTGCTATAAGTTACACGTTCCCAACAGTTAGTATTTGCAATGACTGTACTTTACGATTCCAGATAAATTTACTTGAAACACCATAGAGTAACACACTTTCAAATTGGAAAAGGTGCCCTTTTCACAATTGTAGGCAGATAAATCGCGACCATGCATACCAAGCAGCTGCACAACGCGTACTCTTTCAAAAAAATTGGACTTTTGTGATATTGTTGTTTGCAGATAATTGAAGGAGACCGTGAAATGCGTATGTTTAGCACCTTGCAAACACATGTAAATTGTTATTATCAATGTTTAGGGTTTGACACCTGGCAAGTATATGGGAAATATGCAATAGTTTATATCACAATTTGAACGAAGAGCCTTTGCATATCTTAATGATACTGCTGCTTGGTATTGCACTTTGATCAGGATCAAGACACCCAGCTACAGACATAACACAAACATTCACAGCATCACCCCCAACAAACACCACCAAACTCTAGGCCGCTGAAGCAAAACATCCAGGAACTTAAGCAATGCAAAACAACAACAAAATGCAATTGCCACGTTGGCTTGTGCCAGTTTTTGTCCCCAATTGTTGAAACCTCCATCATTTGGATAAATACGGGTGTAAAGAATACGTATGGCACATCCCGATAAAGTGAATACACGTGAGTAAATAAAGAGACTCAAACCATCACACGACGCCGACACTGGCACTGGAAACCCCTACTGTGGAGTTTCCATGTTAAAAGTTGCACCTACTTTGTTTTAGGAGCTGAACGTCTAAATACATAGGGTTGGCTCTGTACACGACGCAAGTACTGTACACACACACACACGGGTTTGGTTCAACATTGTACTCCACACAGATGTTGAGCACTGGTTTTTAATAAAAACACTGCACGAAGCTTAGTGGCTAGAGAGGGACAGCATAGATGTAGATGACCTTGAAAGTGAAACCACAGCAAGAAAAAAACAGGAGAGACTGCATAGAAGCACCCAAACCAACAGTTTTGCCAGGAGGAAATAAAATATTACATCTTTAAACATATTCCAATGAAATACTGTAACTGAATGAGTTGCTTCCATACATGTAGTTATTACTAATATACATTTATCAAATTAGCTGGGATACTACACGTCTACGGGGCACGTACTTTAAGGAATTAGTGTTCTTCCTTTGCTTTGTTAATGTATGCAAACTAATAATACGCAAAGTATCACAAAGTGATTATTAAACCAGTAACATAGGCAGCTCTGAGTGCTACGCACCACACTGCAAGTTGCTTGAGCTCTCGGGCTGTTATCACAGGAGAGGTCATCATCATCGCTGTCCCCTAGCAGTGTCTTGTCCAGCCCAAAGTACACAGCAACCCCATTGCGAGGGCACTCTACCAGGTCATTCTGTGGCACCAGGCAGCCTTGCTCCTTCTGCCACCTTTGTGCCCAGGAGAAATTGTAGAAGTTGTTTTCAGACTGTGAGGGCTTCTCTTGTTTGTCATTTTTAAAATAGGGCCCTTTATCACCTTGAGGTGGAATATCCTCAGATTTCAGGGGGCTTTCGGCGACATCTCCCCCGTCTTCGTCGTACAGTTCACTTTTGCAGATAAAGAGAGGAGCACACCATCCATCTTCATGATGCTGGTTTGAAGCCTTAATGCCTAGTTTTGTGTCAGTATCAACACACTTTAATTGCTGTGTTGACAGAGCCATAGATGCATTTTTGGAGCCATCTACACCCACGGTGTTTACCACGTCTGTGGTTGTGGGAATGACACTTTCTTTGCTCTGTTGTGTCTTATAATCAGCCAAACTTAGAGAAAAATCAACTTCCGATGAGACAGCAACATCAGTTTTGAAACTGTAAAAACAACTATCTGACATCTTATTAGGAGGAGACCCTGGTGGTGACTTTTTCAAAACATAATAAGTCACATTGTCATCATCTTTAATTTCTAAATCTTGTTTTTCAGGAAAGGTAAGGGAATCGTTTTCATGGTGATGCTCAATTAATTGGTTCGGGATATTCTCGAGAAAGGACCCATCAGCTGTAACATGTCCATGGGAAATGTCAGATTCAGGTAAGTGAGAGGTTTGATATGTTCCAGTTGGATTAGGCAGGATGCCACTGGTATCTATCTGTTCTTTGAGTGAAACGCTATCACAGGGAGGGTGGAGGGATTGGCTGGAATCTGACTCAGCAACACGTATCATCATTTCAGGAGCCTCCGTGTCCGAGAGTAATTTAGAACTCTCAGTCACGGAGCCCACCCCTAAAAAATGATGAGATGGCTCATTAGAAATCATCGTAGGAGAAGTTGCAAGCCTTTGACTTGAGCTGAAACTAGTCTGACCAGAAAATGTATAAGTGCTAAACCCTGTGCTATGCCCACCACTGTCAACAGGACTTGAACCTGAGCCAAAGAAGGAACTGCTGCTTCCAAAGCCTGAGCTAGACCCAGACACGGAAATTGCCTGCTGGGCTGACACTCCCATGCTGGTCAGCGTAGAAGCTTCCAGGAATCTCAAGCCGGTTGGAGCATCTATCTTAGAGCGGTCCATCGCCTCTTTGTAGGATATTTTTGCTTTTGTTTTTGGGCAAATCATGTATTTTGAGTAAGCATTTACATTACGCAGTTTTTTTACCATTGCCTCATCAATTGTGCCCTTCTGAAGAGCATCAGCAAGTGACACTCGGCCTTTTATGCCCGGCTCAATGAGACCTCCTGTTAAGTACTGCACCTCAAGATATCTCTGCCCTGCCTCAGTGTACATGGAACCTTTTTTGATGGCCTGCGCTGTGGAAATAACTATTCGACTGCGGACATCTTCAAACCCTTTGAACGCCTTCTCTGCAAGTAGAATCCTTTCTTTCACTATTTTGTCAATGAGATTTTTTTCAACCGCTTCATCAAGGGAATATCTCTGACCCGTGACTGGATCTATAATTCCTCCAGTGCATGCTTGAGCCTCAAAAAGCTTTTGACCAGTTGATCCATCTACTAAATTTCTCTTGATTGCTTCTTTGATCGTAATGTTTTCCTTTTCATGAAGGTCTAAAATTCCTGCGACTGGAGTGGTTTCCTCGGTGGGGTCACTGAACGAACACAAGTTGCCAGATTCCATAGACGCGGCGCTACCGCCAGTCTGCGGTGACTTTGGAGACGGTGCCTGGACATCATGGGAGGACGTGCTTGCACTCAGTATCCCGGCCAAATCTGAGATGGACATAGATCCTTCCCTGTACTGTGTCAAGCTAGCCTCAGTTAATATGCCTTTGGCCAGTGCTTCGTCAATGTTGAACTCTTTTCCGGACTTGCTGTCCATCAAAAGAGTGGACACACTGCCGTCCGGCATTATTGTTACAGTTTCCTTCCACTCACCCTCCTGTTCTGTGAGCTTAAAGTACGTGTGCACGTCGATGAAACCTTTTCGGTATGCCTCATACACGGTCATTTCCTTCTTTGTGTCGGGATCTACGATAATGATCCTACGGGCTCGTACGGATGATCTGGACGAGGGTCTCCTCTCTTTTTCTTTTTCTTTCACTGGCAGCAGAGAGAAGCCAAATTCTGAATCACACACACATTTGCCCAACAGCTCTTTGTAACTGATTTTGTCATCGGTGTCTGGGTCGTGAAAGCCTTTGGCTTGCTCGCCGACACCCGACAAAATCCGGAACATATCCGTGTCTATGAAGCTGTGCTCATAAGCCATTTTTAGAGGGAGGCGAATGCTCGCCTGTGGTTCAATTATCCCACCTGTAGCTGCCTGTACCTCGAGCAAATTAACAGCCAGGTCCTTCAAATCAGGTCGCTTCTGCAACACCTTCTGCAGTGTAAGACATTTCCCAGTTAGCATATCTGTGAAGCCTGTTGCAATCTTCTCAGCAGTGAGCAGCTTTTCACGAAATTCAGAGCCCACCAACCCTTTCCTGAAAGCCTCATCGACCGTCAGCTTGCTATTGTTAGCCACGTCTATTATGTAGCCAGTGGCAGCCTGAGCCTCGAGCAATTCCAAGGCAGTGCTTGGACTTATAATCCCTCGTTTCAGTGCACTGAAAACGCCCACCTTCTCATTTGTGGACTCAACAAGGATCCCAGCAATTCCACCACCGCCCTGTAAATGTGTTTTAAGGGACTGTGATATTTCTTCGAGGGTCACTTTTCCCTCCAGGACCTGAGTTACTTTAGCATCGGTCAGCAAACCAGCGTTAACCAGTGCCTCCAGGCTAACTGGGCGTCTCACTCCTTGCACACCGATTAGCTTTTTCCTGTCAATCTTTGGGCCCTTGCCCTCAATGATTTCAATGATTATGATGATAATTGTCTCCACAGTTGTGACACCCTGTTTGTACGATGTCTTTAGCTCCTTCCTCTTTCCTTCTGAAATTATACTGGAATTAAGAATTTCCCAAATTGAGAGTGTTTTTCCTGCCAGTACACCCGATGGTATGGTTAAAAATGGTTTCTTAAGAGCAATTTCCATTTGGTATTCAGTGTATGTTTCCGTGACAGTTTTGCCTGAGGCGCTGAGTAACGTGGCTGCAACCTGGCTGTATCTCTCGCCAGCACTTTGTTGCCGCCCATCTGTTTGGCTGCTGCTGCTGCTTTCGGTTTGAGTGACACCTGACCTAGTTACGGCAATGTTGCTTTCGGCAACGTTGCCAGTTTTCATCGTCAGCTTCTGCAGAGCCTCCATCTCCCGTTTTTTGTTCAGCTCTAGCTTTTCAAGCTCGAGCTTTCTCTCCTTTTCTAGCCGCTGCATGTCCAATTTTTTCTGCTCCTCCAGGACCCTCTGCTGGTGCTCTAAATCCCTGAGTCTCTGCTGCAGCAGTCGGTTCTCGCCTTCCCATCTGCGCTTCTCTTCCTCGGACTTTTTCTTCTCCATGTCCATCAGCTCCTTCTGCTTCTGCTGTATCTCTGTCTCGCTCTTCCTCTGTTTCCTCATTCCCTCCTCAATCTGCACGCGCAGATTTCTGTTCTCTTCCTCCTGTTGCCTTCTCTGCCGCGTCTCGACCATCAGCAAGGCCTTGGCCTTGTTTAGCTCCTCCTCGTACATCTGCTCCAGCTTCCCCTTTTCCTCATCGAGACGCTTCTGCTTCATTAGCAACGCCTCTCTCTCGGTCTTGTGCTTATAGGCTTCTTCCTCAATTTTCTTCTGCAATACCTGCGTCTCCCGAGATATTTGTGACTCGTCTAATTTAGTCCTCTGCGGGAAAACAAAATTGGCAAGACATATTCTTGTCAGGCCAAGGTTTCAAAACGCTTTCTCCCCATGGCTCTTTCACAGCAGGCAGGCTCTGTGGCTTCAATGGAGCATGCATATTGTAAGCAGGGATTGATGGTGCTTTTGTAATATAGGTGGGAGGGAAATCTACTATGATGATTTTTCGATTACGGAAATTAAATTATACTTTAGCTTAAAAGCATGCATTTTTATGTCCTGCATAGCATCCCAGTAAACAAGCAACGGTGCGTCAATGTTGGTTGACCCAGTGTCAACCAACATTGGCCCAACATCTACATGTTTACTAGGATACATGCTATTTAAATGAACGCTATATTTCAGTATACGTTTAACTTTAAAATGGTCAGTACTATATGATAACATAAGGTTAGTAGTATGTGGTGAACATGCAAATAAATATTGATGAAGGTGATTATATGCCTAGCATATAACTGAAAGAAGCCATGGGTTTCATAAAATGTTCAAGAACATGCATAAAATGTCTTTGTTCAGGTAAGGGTTTACGTAACTATACTAAGGTTTTTGGTAAATTAAGACATTTAAGTATGTAGAAGGCTACACAAACAGGTACAGGTCCTCTGTATTCACAGTGACAGAAGGCAAAGTAGAAAAGTCAGGGTTTTGGAAACAATGGTTTGCAAGCTTTACAATAACAGAAGAAATGAAGGCTTCTACTGAGAAACCTGAACGGGAATTATATAGAAAAAAAGAGAAATAGTGAAAAAACCCCAGCAAAAGGCGTGGATTTGCCTTAGAAGTTAAAGCCACCAAGCAGAAAAAACGAACGAAAAATAGAAAACCTTCAGGGGAGATAACACAACTGTGTGTGTGTAAAGAATGTTGTTACATGCTGGAGTGTGAAGCTGCGGGGGAGGTATTCTAAAAAGTAAATACCCGCCACCAAAAATGAAAATTACTAAAAGTCAGTATTTTCAAGGCACTCATTATTTTTTGCCACATTCATAACACTCATTTGTCAGCTAGTTGGCTTTCTTAGTTTTTTTACGCAAGGATAGGGCCCCTACACAAAACCAACTTACCCACAGTAAGCAGCAGACTGTGATGGCGAGTGCCAACCTGAGTTAGTCAAATAAAACAGAGCTGTGACTAGCATAGTGAAAATGTTCACTCTCCACAAACAGGCATTTCGAACGCTCTGTCAGAACACAGTGGTCACAGTAACGTCAGATGCAGTGCATTAATCGGTAATAAAAACAGTGGGGTACAATATACCTGGTTACGTGCAACTGGCTACGCCAAGGATGGCATTAACACGTTTGAATTACGCATCGCGCTTTTCACACAAAGTGCTGGGACAATGGTACCAAGTAATTCTGATGTGGCAAAACTGTTAGTAGCCTTGGGAAAAGCTTATTTCATGCAGCCTTGTGAGGATTGTGCACACACACACACACAAAAATGTTTTGTTTTTACCACCACCAATAGCTCCCAGAAAAAAAAGGTTCAGCTATAGAAAAGTTTTGAAAGAGAATACAAAGGAACACATTCTGATCTGCACATGTTTGCCTTTTTTTCAATTTGGAAATAAATGTAGTTGTTCTACAAATCGGATATGCAAATGCTTACAAGCCAGGCCATTACTATTCATATACTGCAATGCATTACATTTCCAAAGTAAATTAGCAGTCTCTTCTACATAGTATTTGTAAGAGTACATTTTGCATTATTATTCCCTAATGCGTATGTTCTTGAGAACTATTGCCTATTCACCGGAAAATCTCTGTCCAACAAGTGCCACAAAACATATGGGAATAAACCCACTACAACAAAAGCCATATGTCCCCAATGCAGCACTTTTGGGTTTGGTCACGTAAAAAAAAGGTGTTGGAAAATTGCCTCCACCCGACACAGAAAATTAGCGTCGGGTGGAGGCGGGTTTACAACACATTGTTAACGTGACCCAACCCAAAAGTGCTTTATTATAGATAATATTGGTCACAACAGGCTTCATATTAAATTTAAAAACTATATATATCCTCTGCTACTGATGCAGTAGCATGTAGCATATATATATATATATAAACAAATCCTGTGCTACTGGTTAATATGCCAATCATTATATTTTTCATGATTATTCTGCGACACCCTGTGCGTGACTGGCAGCCCTGCTATGTGATGAACATGATACCTCTGCCATTTTTTGTAAGTGCTCAAGCTCATCCATGATTCGCTTCTTCTCCGCGTCAGACATCTCCAGCTTCCTGCGCATCATGTCCAGCTGCACTCTGAGAGCTTCCTGTTTCGTCTTCTCCTCGGCAGCCAGCCCCTTCTGCCGTTCAGCCTCCGCCTCGGCATTGCCTTTCTGCTTCTCGAGTAAGTCGCGCGAGCGCCGCTGCTCCTCCTGTTTCTGCTCCAGCACGCGCAGCTTCTCCACCTCCTGCAGCAGCTTCTGCTCCATCTCGCGCTCCTGCTTGCTGCTCGCGCTCGGCTGCTGCATTCTCTGCTCTGACAACTGACGCTTGCGCTCCGTCTCCACCACCGTCTGCTTGAGCTTCACCACCTCCGACTCGTACTCGCGCTGTTTTCGGATGGCGTCCCGCTCGGACGCCTGCTTTATCTGCATCTCCTTCTCCATCCGGCCTTTCTGGTTCTTCAGCTCGTCGAGGTAGGCCTTCTGTTTCATGATCTCCTGCTCCAGCTTCAGCTTGTCACGGTCCGCCAGGTCCACCTTCACCTTTAGGTCCCTCGCCTCCTTCTCCGCCTCGCACTTGCTCTTCTGGATCTGCTCCGAGTAGTTCTTCATCTGGACGACCTTCTCGTCCAGCACGGATCGCTCTCTGGCCAGCTCGTCCAGCTTCTGTTTGAGCTGCATCTCCTTCCTATCCATGGATATCTTGGTCGCGGACTCCCGCATCACGATTTCCTGTTGCGACTGTTCTTTCAGCTTCTGCAGCTGATGCTCGTACTCCCTCTTCAGTTCCGTCAGGTTACCGTGCAGGCTTTCGGCCGATCGCTTGCTGCTTAACAGCTCCTGCTCGAGGTTCGTGATCTTCCTGAGGTACTCGTTTTCCGCCCTCAGTTTCTCCTGCGTGAGCTCCTCCGCCTTGCGCAGCTTCTGCGTGAGCAGCGTGATCTGCTCCTCCTGCGCCACGATGCGCTTCTCCGCTTTCGCCTTGTCCAGCTGCACCACGTGGATCTGGTTTCTCAGCACGCCGAGCTCCTGCTCGGACATATTCTTCGAGCGGGAAAGTTCGTCGATCCGCTGCTTGAGCACCGCCATGGATTTCTCATCTTTCTCCTTAACACGAACGAAACCTTCGATGTCCAGCAGCAGCTGCCTTTCCTTTGTCGCCATGTCCATGTGCCTGACCGACTCCTTCTGCAGAGCCTCCCTCGCTATGGCCAGCTGGCGCTTGGCCTCTATCTCCGCTACCTCACGCTGGCGAAACTTCTCCTCAGCCAACGCCCTCTGGCGCTGCAGCTCCTGCTCGGACAGCTTGCACTGCATGCTCAGCCTCTCCTCCGTCCACGTCTTGCGGGCCACCTCCTCCTCTGCCCTCTGCTTCTGGGCCATGCTGTCGTGCAGCTCCTTCTCCCTGTGTTTCAGTTCCTCCTCCAGCTGGTGCCGCACAAGGTGACCGTCCTGTATCTCCCTCTGCAGCAAACCCAACTGCTCCTCCGCCACCTGCTTCCGGCGCTCCGTTTGCTTGCAGCACGCGCGCATCTTCTCCAGCTCCGCCTCCACCGCGTCCTTCTGGTTTGTCAGCTTGTCCACCTGGACGCGCAGGTACTGCGCCTCTTGCTCGGCCTGGTCTTTCTGCCGCTGGACGTCGCTGGCGAAGCGTCTCTGCCTCCTCAGCTCTTCCTCGGCGTTCAACTTCAAGCTCATTATCTCCATTTCGGCAGCCGACTTAATCGCGATGTTGTCCGCCAGAAGGGCCTGCTCGTGGATGCTGCTCGTCTGCTTGCTCCGCGACATGTCACGGCCGCTCGACAACCGTCGCTTCTGTTTGGTTGGCGAGCTGGGCTGCTCGCCACCAAATAAAACATCAGATTCCCTTCCGAAGGCATGCTGCGTCGCTTCGACTTGGTATGTCTTTCGCTGCTGAAGAGGGCTACCATTTAGAACCTGCACAGTCTCTTGTCTGCCTCCCCCCCTCTCGGGCGACACCTCTGCTGCCATTGCACGTTTCTGTTGCTCCATTTGTTGCTGCTGCTGTTGCTGTTGCTGCAACAGTAAGAATGCACGCTGTTGCTGCTTCTTCTGCTCCTCTTGCAGCCTGTGTTGCTGCTCAGTCTGACGTTGCAGGGCTGCTTCTGAAAGATGTGTTTTCTACAATAAAATTAGAGTCATGATCAGACTTGAATTTTGGCAAGGGACATCATCTTGATGAGTTGCAACAGGCAGGAGGGGTTGCACAGCAATGCAGCTTCCAGCCCCAGCAGGATGCATCGTGGGATGCACCCGTTGCAAAAAGCAATTCTCAGCAAGGCCACCTTCCCCATCACCAATTAAAAAATATATGAATGAATGTCTGCAATGGACATTCATTGGCACGAGGATTCGCTGAATCCTATCTAAATGCATATTTATATTTCAGTACTTTGATGCAAGACTGGAGTTTTGCATCATTTGCAAAGCATGCAAAATAACTACATTTGAAATACTCATAATCAATAATTAGATGCTCCATTTTAAACCCTAAAGTATTCGTCGTGTGGCCAGAACTTAAACTAGCTGGTAATGACTGGCCTGTGATGATTATACAGGAATAAACTTGTAAGCATTTTCCTCAGAACACATAGTTAAAAGAAAGACAAAAGGATAGTAAAGTCATTACCTACTCTGAGAGAAGTCAAAAACTTATTTTAAAAGTAGTCAGGCAAACACATGTTCTATTTCATTATATGAACTGATATCATAAGTGAAATAACCCAACCAAATATAAAGAGATGCTTGGTGGTAAAAACCAAGAGCAAAACGTACAGGCACAGGCACACAATTGCACGTTTAAAACAGCACGAGGTTTAAACATGTAAACGTTTGTTCTTGAGGTGCATCCTAGTTATATGTATATAAAACTGCATTGGCAATGCTTGTCCCTGCTTCAGTGTCAAACAAAACAATTTGTGGGGCTTGGTGTGTTTGAAGATCAAACTATCTGGACTAAACACGAAACACAGTTTCAAGATGAAAGGAATGTATGTGTAAGGGAGGCTTGGTGGCTTTCAGAATAATTTCAACAAAACACGTATTGAATGTAAAAAAAACGGCAGTGAAGCTTAACAAATAAAAAAAAATGACCCTGACTTTTTCACCAGTGAAATATACCTTCTGTGTAAGAACGAGAATATTCATGGTACTACTATGTTTGCAGAGCACACGTCTACTGAATGTCAAGGATGACCGATACCTCTGTGAGTTTGGCGTCTGCGATGGGCTCCGTCTGACCGCCTTCTGTACGCTCTGTTATTCGAAGCGTCATCTTTTCCTCAACCTCCACCAGTCTTACAACGCTCAGCTGCGTCTTGGCATCGACTTCAGATTTAGCCCCTGATGCAGTTGCTGTTGAATCAGAAGGTCCTATTGGCTGAGCACTACCATCGACAACAGGCCTCTGATCACAGCCAGCGCCCACAATTTCTGATTGTGAATCGTGAGCGCCACTATGCATGGTAGACGTCGTTTCTAACTGCTGTTCACGAAATGACGTAGCAGCATCAGGATTAGTGGCCTGCATTCCTGCGTAGTAATTATCGGGGTATTGCTCTGTTACGATTTCGCTAGGTTTGTCCGTGGGCATCTCTTCAGCCTTGTATGTTGGTTCAGCTGCTTCAAACTTTAAACCTGCTTCATCGCCAGACTTCAGATGGTCATTCACGTTCATAATTTCTGCGCTTGGTTTATTTTTTTTGTTTACAACTACTCCACTTTCAACTTGGGCATTCGTTGCCACTAGCCTGGCATCATCTTGCACGAATTCTGTTGCACTCGTCATTTCTGCATGTGATGCTTTGCCATCTACAGTTGCAATTGGCCCAACCTCTGTGCATGGTTGGTCAGCTTTAAAAGCAGTTTCTCCCATTTCCAGCACAGGATGGATATCTCCATGCTCAATAGCAACTGATAATTCCTCAATTTTTCCAAGATGAGCTTCCCCTTTGAGCGCTGGAATGTCATCAAAGCCAGCTGTTGAATCCATGGGCGCCTCGTGGATTACTAAAAGATCGTCTGCTTTGCACGTCGAAACTTCAACATTAAATGGTCCTTCTTCTCTTTGCGTCTCATCTTGCACGCACCGAGATGGAACATGCTGCTCATCCGGAGGCGATGTTACTGTCTTGCTTGTACTAATCTCAGCCTCTTTCATGAAGGACCCATCTACTGATGAAAGTAGACCAACGGTGCCTTCATCACTTAACACATCTCCTTTAGCAAGCCGCTTTGGCTCTGTCGGATACACGTTGGTATTGTCTGAACTAAGATATACCGGCTCAGTCTGGACTGACATTTCTAAACGTATTTTGCTGCCAGCTTCTAAATCATGGCATGTGCTTGATGCTTGTCCCTGATCGACCTCCGTGTGACGGATGGTTTTCTCAGTTGTCACCATTGCATGGGGCTGAAGCTGCTTTTTGCAGCCTCCCAAAACGACATCTTCACCACCTCCCTTCGCTATCACAAAGGAGATGCTCTCGCCATCAGACACGTGTAAAATGCCACCCTCACGACGACGGTCAGTGTCTGATATTATCTTGGCTTGTCCGTCTTGCCAATGCTGACCGTCTTGCAGATGCACCTGTACGCATTTGTTATCAGACAGAAAACCGGTGTCGGTGCCAATGTTTTTTGTTTGCTTGTGGAGGTCGGTCTGCTGCCCGGCATCTGTGACCAACGTCGTTACTTTGTCGGTCCGTGCTTCGGCATTTGCCGCCGCCGCTTCCTGAGCTTGCTGACGCACTTGCAAGGATTCATTATCACATGGAAAAATAGTGTCGGTTCCAATGTTTATCGTCTGCTGGTGGAGGTCGGTCTGCTGCCCGGCATCCGTAACAGACGCCGGTGCTTTGTCAATCTGCGCTTTGGCGTCGGCCGCCACTTTCTGAGCTTCCAAGCGCTCCCGCATGAGCTGCTCCACGAGCTGACGGAGGTGATCGGCCTCCTCTAGCAGCGCCTCCTGCCGCTTGTGCTCCTCACTGAGCGTCTTCTTGAAAAGCTCCGACTCGGACACGAGCAGCTGCTGGTAGCGGTCCTTGTCTTCGGCGAGCACCTTGAGGTTCTCTTCCGCATTCTCTCGCTGCCGCTGCACTGCCTCGGTCTCCCGCTGTAACCGCAGTGCTTCGAGAACGGCCTGGAGCTTCTCCTCCTCTATCCTCCCCGTGAGCTCTCTCTGATTTTGTAATTCCTGCTCCGATTGCCTTTGCAGCCTGGCGGACTCCTCCGCCTCTGCACGGAGGCGCTCTGCTTCCATCGTGGCCGCTCTCAGCTTCTCCTCTTCTTCCAAAAGTAGCGCCTTCTTCTCTTCGTCGGCTTTCTCGTAAAGGTTCTTGATTTGCTCGTCGGTGCTGCACATTTCAAGCACCTTATGCATCTGGGCTTTAAGATCTGCCAGCTCTTCTTCTACAACGCTCTTCTGATGCACCGCTTCTGCCACTTCAGCTTTCTGAGAAATCAGCTCTTCTTCGACAGCCTTCTTTTGACATTCAGTGTTATCTAACTGGGAGCGTAGCACTTTCAACTCCAGTTCAGTAGAGGCCTTTTGTTTTTCCGTCTCCTGGGCAATGTGTCTTTGTCGTTCAATCTCAGCCTCCGCAAGTGCCTTTTGCCGCAAGGCCTCAACCTCAGCTTGTGCGCATCTGCTCGCGTTATCCTCTGCTTCTTTCCGACGCCGTTCTGCCTCCTCCTGAGCCTGAGCAGTGCACACTGCCGAGTGCTCAGCTTGAGCTTTCAGGTGCTGTGCTTCTTCGGCCTGCTGTCGAAAGAGAAGCACTTCCATATCCGCCTTCTTCCTCACCAGCTCTGCCTCCACAGCAAGCCTCCTGGCCCTGCCGGCCTCCTCTTCAATCTGCAGGATTTTCCCCTTTTCCTCAGAGGCTAATTTTTCACTCTCCGCGCACTTAAGCTCCAGCAGTACCAAACTGGCCTGCGTTTCTGCCTCGATCTGTTTTTGAGCGGCTTCCTTTGCCAACGCAATCTGTCTAACCGCTTCCTGCTCGGACTGCTCTTTCAGAGTCAGCGCCTCGCGCTCCCTCTGCCGCAGACGTTCGAGCTCGTCGAGCGCACACTTGCACTGCTGCGCCGCGTCTCGCTCGGCCTTTATCAGACTCTCAACATGATCCTCGGCTTCTTGTTTCTTCCGCGCCTCCTGCAGGGCAAACTCTCTCTGCTGCTGTGCCTCCAACTCAGCCTGTTCCTTCAGCCTGGCGGTTTCATCGGCCAATACCTTCAGCTGCAGGAGCTGTCCTTCCAAATTAACCCTTTCCTGGAGAGTGTCATCCACCTTGATTTTTAGCAAGTAGATTTCTTCTTGTATCAGCGTTTGCTGTAAACGTGTCTCCTGGACAATGGCCTGCTGTTTCCTCAACTCGTCCTCTGACTGCAGTCGGATTTGGACCTTCTCCTCCTCTATAGCCTTCTTGTCCCTGGCCGCCTTTTCTTCAATCAGCTGCCTTTGGTATGCCTCCTCTTCAGCCAGAGCTTTCAGCTTCTCTGCTTCCTGCTCTTTTTCTCGGAGCGTAAGCTCCGATTCTTCCTTCAGTCTGCATGCCTCCTGAATGGCAACCAATTTCTCTCTGAACATTTGCTTCGCATCTTCCCTCTGCTGAGCCAATGCCGCCTCTGCCTGCAGGCTCTGCTGCATCGCTTCCTCGGCCACAGCTCTCAGTTGCACGGTCTCCTCCTCCATGTCCTTCAGCTTTGCCGCTGCCTCTTCCTCGAAGGCCTTTTGCATCCGGCTAAACTCCTCTTCCGAACATCTCCTTTGGTCGTTCTCGTTGCGCATCTTGAGTTTAATAAGCTCCTGGAGCTGCGCTTTGACTTTGGCGAGTTCTTCCTCGAGGATTCTCTTCTGACGCACGGCTTCTGCCGCGTGAGCCCTGGTCCGCGTTATCTCCTCCTCCAGGAGCACCGAGTGCTGCGCCGTTTCTTCCATGGATGTGCGCAAACGCATGAGCTCCGTCTCCGCAAAATGTTTCTCCTTCGCGGTTTCCGTGGCCAATTTCCTCATTTTCTCCAGTTCCTCTTCAGCGTGCTGTTTCTGCCGGAGAGCTGCCTCTTCCGACTTGGCGCATTCCTTCGCATCCTGCTGGGCGAGCGCTTTCTGGCACTCGGCCTCCTCCTGTGCGTGGGATCTCTTTCTAGCGGTTTCCTCCGCCAGGACTTTTAAGTGAAGAGCTTCGTCGGTCCGTTGTCGCCACTTTTCCAGCTCCCGCTCGGCCGTGTCCCGACAAACTTCTGCCTCATCTGCCAACCTTTTGCACCGTTCCACTTCGGCTATCAATGACTTCATAATTTCTTGCTGCTCCATGAGCAGGTCGCCTTCCTCAAGCTCATCGTGAAACGACGAACGCTTCAATTTAATTTCAGCTTCCTGTTTGTGCTGCACAGCCACTTTAGCCAATTCCCCTTGTTCTCTCGCCTTGGTCTCAGCCATGTCATGGTGCTTTTGAGCCTCCTCGACTTCCTTGCGCACTTTGTCGAGTTCATGCAGGGCAAACTGTGTTTGCTGAGCGGCCTCCTGCTCTGCTATGGCCGTCGCCCTCAGTTCCTGCTCGGCTTTGTGCCTCTTGCAGGCTTCCTCCTCCGCCAGCTCCTTCAATGTTTTGGTTTCGATTTCGGTGCGCAGCTTCTGAAGCGCAGCATCCTCTGCGGCCATCCTGAGGCGCATCACCTCCTTCTCGAAGGCCTCCTTCTGCAAGGACATCTTCTTGAGCTCGTGCCTGAGCCTCTGGACCTCCAACTCGGTTTGCTTCTGCTGCACGAGAACGTCCTGAACGATTGTCGTCTGCCGACCAATTTCCTCCTCAGTCTGCCTCTTGAGCTCCATGAGCTGTCGCTCGATGGACAGTTTCTGCAGGGTCACTGTCTCCGTGTAGGAGAGGCGGTTCTGAGTTTCTCGATGCATCTGCCGCCGCAGTTTGTCAGCCTCGGCTTCGGCCTGTGCTTTCTCCTGAGCGTAGGTCTGCGAGATCTGCTTTTGTTTCTCCAGCTCCGCTTCCATCTTCGCTTGCTTTCTGAGAGTTTCTCGCACAGTTTGCTGCCTCATCTGCGCCTGCTTTGAGCCAGCCCCACACACCGCACGCACACACACGATCGCAACCAAGAGGAAAGAATAAAGAAAACAAGTGAGAGGGAAAAAATGAAATGGAAAAATGGGAAAACAAGACATTGAAAGGAGAAGAACACTGCAATGAAATGGGGAAAATAAGATATGAACAATTAGGGTATTAAAAGTCCAGAAAATGCAGTAAAAAAAAGCTTATGAAGTCACACATGAAGAGCACACATCACACGTACTACTTCTAGACTTTTGCAGCGATAGAAGCCATTAGTTCTTCAAGTCACACGTGGAGTTTCATTTTAATGAAATGTGTGCAGCAGCCAGCCAGGTTGATGATTTTCAGTTACTTGCGTGGCAGTTGGCAGTCACACAAATGCCCCTTGGGTCAAGGTTTTATCCATGAGCTGTGGCAGCAAGAGAAGTCCCTCATCGTTGCTGAGAAGCCGGCTTGACGCTGCGTTGACTTCCATTGGCGTTAACAAGTTCTCAGTGAATGCTCATGACCCCCATTTCCCCTCTGTCCGTTAAATATACAAACGTTTATTTTCCATTGTCAAAAACTCCACTCGTAATGTTTTTCGTGAACGAAAAACTGCTTTTAAAATGCGTAAAATTAATAGTGTAAAATGTATTAAACCTTGCCATTATTGTAAAAACATGCTCAGTGATGGTCAACAATAGCTCTGAGACATGTTCAGATTGTATTGCGTCTTATTCGGTCGGAATGGTGTCCAACGTTTCACTCCCCATCTGGGAAGCTTCCTCAGGAACTTAACTGAGCCACCCACTTTCTTCCTTGATTACAGCGAGTGCCTCAATTCATTTGCTGAAGAAACTCCAAGAACATGGAGTGAAACATTGGTCATCAAGCTAGGACTTTGTACTATCTGAAAACACATTGGAGAGCTATGAGCACAACTGACAAATTCTTTAGAAATGCTCAATTATGTTATGCCATGTTAGTTATGTTATTTATTTTTATTAAACTGTTCTAAATTGCGTCACCTTGCTTAGTTAGGAACATATGCTGAAAGCCACCAGGGTTTGCCTCTTAAAAACAAAATGAACAGAGGTGTGTTAGTTTTTGTTTTGCAGAATGAGTAGGACGGGGTGAAAGCTAGTTTTTCAAATATCAGCCAGAAAACATGGTTATTACTGAGATAATTCACAAACACAGAGACGTGCAGACACTCACTACTACATAAGGGCACTGCAGAAAATACAGGAATTGTGTTAAACGCACACAGTGGCAACTGTGAACATGAGCTCAACAACACAGAGTGATTCAGAAAATTGGCGATTCCTTTCACCTGTACGAAAGGAATTCAAATTAAGCAAAGGATAGTATCAACAACCAATACATAAATTCTGCAGTCGACTGGGTTTTGAATTCAAGACATCTCTTTGTAATGCTCACATCATGAGTGAATATATTATAAAAAATGAATGTATGTGTGATGAGTTAAAGAGGAAGACAGATGGATTAGGTTACACTGATTCTCCAAATTACAAAATGGATAAGATATACACACACAAAAAAACAAACACACACACACACACAAATAGATAGCAAAGTCCTGCAGAATAACCAGTAAAATGGAAGCTATTGAAAGTCTGGAAGTATTCAATGGAACGGCATTGCCACGAAAGAAATTCACCTACTGGCGTGCCTTAAGTTCACCTGCTCTTGGTGTTTATAAATGCCGTAATGTTCAGCAATTAAACAAAGTTAAATTGCAATCGACAAAAAACACTCTTTAAATGGTAAATTCACCCATATTCACTCCACTTTTACGACCACCAATTACACGTTGCCTTGGCAACAGGGTGATGCAATGTAAAAAGAGACAATGAAATAATAATGAGAGAGAAAACCACCAAAGACAGGAAAACCACATCACATATAAAATATGTGTCCATTCATGTGCTGGCCGTCGGCTGTAGATATCTTGTTCCACCATCTTCCATCGCGAAATCTTACCATAACAGTTGAAGGAGCTGCAAATCACACTGTTAGCTTGATTTAGAAAAAATAACTTTCCTTCGAGTATAGCCAACACCTGTGTTGCTCAGTACACGATGCTGCCACCACAGAAATATTGTGGGAATATTTTGTTTATTAGCCTGGCCTGCATTGGGATAGCTTTTATCGTATTCAGGAAAAAAGTAATTTGTGTATATTCGGGCTGCCACAATATCATTTTAACGTGTGATATTGCACTTCATGATGTGACAATTATCAAGATAAAAGTTTCGCTTAAAATGTAATTGTATTTCACGTTTGTTTTGTCAAATGTTTGTGCTATGATGCATTTCAAGTACAAATATAGATTGCTTAACAGTTATAAAACCGCATTTTCCGAAACATGATGATAACTTTATGATTATAACTTTACAATCCATAACGCTTATAATGCGCACTGTAGAAACCGATGACATATTTAACCATCATGCTGTCAATTTATCCAGAAAATATTTACACAGCACAAATTAAATTGCTAACTAATTTTTCATTGAATCATTATTTTATCCTGAAGTGATATATTCATGTAAAAATATATTATAACAACACGCTAATCACGAAATAATGGTGCTATCCAAAATATGATACCTTTATCATGGGCTTTATACATATCGAAACTACTGTATTGCCACATCTAAGCTACCCTCGTGTATATATATATATTTCTGCATACACAGGTGAAGGCAAATAATGAAGGAAGGGTATTTGGTTTTTGGAGATGTCGCACCATATTGTCTGTCACAGCTCGTGTGTCGCAACAACAATAAAACAGACCAGTTTCGCGCAAGAGTCTAAAGGGCTTATCGGGATATGCCATAGTATTTCTTTAAATTGCAGTCAAGCAAGCATCCTATAGCACAACAAAGGTTTGTTTCAAATGCTTGAACTCCCACACACACACACACATAAAGTGCAGTGAACAACAGTTCAGAGCACTTTATATTTATAGTCAATAAATATTAGTACTGTTAGACACAAAAGCTGCTTCCACAAATGACAATCGTAACAAAATGGTTTTTTTATAATAATAAAAAAAGCATTTTGTTAATTGCTGCAGATATCAACAGTTTGTCTCTGCATTAGAGAGAGAATCTGTTAGTCGAAACAACACTGGTTCACTTTTAACCGAGTGAGAATCATTCAGTATGTAGCAGCGTGTGTCTAAAAGGCACACAGCGCCCGTCCATTACTCAAACATTTAATGTCACACTATGCATACACTGCTTCACAAGGCGAGCAGTGTAGTGGTGATGGGTGCTGCACTGCTAAGCATAGACCGAGGTGTCAGCAACTGCATTTAAAGATACGTGATGGAATAACATAGTGGCCTGTTCACACTATTTACATCTGTTGGAGAGTAAAATAAACCTATTTTACGCAAAGCCAATTGTACACACAAACAGCGACTTTTGGTAAAAATCAGCAGACGGAACGCTGTCCAATGGGCACTGTTTGTGATAGACTCTGCCATCAATGTCAAATGATATGTGCGTACAGGCATCTACTATAGATGGGCGTAAGTTTGCAAGTTAGCAAATGCAATTCTAATGCTGTTCTACAAGGTTTATCAGGTTGAACCGAACACATTCATTCATTAAGGAAAATTGAGCTGGGAAATACTGCAACTATTGTGATGAACAGTGCTGTAGGGATGTTTGTTTTACCAGATACTTTCAAAGGCACTAAATCCGAATACGATATAATGTTGCATAATAATCAATTCTTCTGGTACTTTTTGCAAAAAAGTGTGGCGTTACTTGCGATAGTTGGTGATCAATTTCCACTACCAACCACTGGTATTTACATATATGCCTCTCGCTTGACACTGCCAGGGTTTTGCAAGTGTGACATTAACTGACAGTTGTGGGACAATCCCCACTACCAACTACTAGTACATATGCATCTGCCTGTGGCATGACACGACCAGTGTTGTTCGACACGTCTGCGCGCGTGTTAGTGAAACTCATTAGCGATACTACCTCTTCCTCCTGGGCGCGACGGAGCGTGTCGCCGATGAACTTCTCGTTCTGTCGAGCCAGAGTCATCTGGCTATTGTAACGGTTACGCAGGTCCATGAACTGTGAGGAGGGCACCATTTCAGAAAGTTATTTTGCGATCCGAGCACACGTGCGCAGCGGTAAGTGAGATTTTACACAATCCGCTGCATTAATGAGCAGCGCTCGCTTGGAATTGCCGAGGGGGACCCGTGTAAAGCAAAAACAACTTGCATAATGCGGGAGTGTGATTGATGGTAATGCTGCTGAAATTAAGCGTTGTGCATAAAGTGGCTGATTCGAGGTAATTTGATTCGAGTAAACTAGCAGTTATGCTGCTAGTTCCAGATGCTTACGTTCAAAAAAGCCTCACATTTCTTGCGCTGAAATTAACAAATATTCAAGACAATAGGGGCATCGCTATTCATGCTGATTCAGTTTATGCAGTGATAGGTGGGGTTGCCATCAAGGAGGCGCACTGGTATTAAAATAAACGGCAATATTGCCTAAAAGTTACCAGTCCATTGTTTAGCAAACTACTTTTATCACCAGGATAATTTATTCAACTGATAATGGGGGGTGAGTTATGTACAAACATACAACTAGTATTGTACCAAATAAATGATTTGCTGTCGACAAAAAGGGAACGTTTAGCCACGGGCGCACTTGGTGTTGATCATCCATGCCCAACCGTGCACTACTCCACAGCAGTGTGATCAATACGGCAATCCCCCTGCTTAATGCATGGTCCACTTCCGTGACAGGGAGCCCCTGGCTCCGAATCCCTACTACCTGCTGCCCAGTAACATCGGCAGAAGACTGCAGCATCCTCTTGCGCACTGGAGCCTTCTCCACCATGGCTCTGTAGGTCATCAGCTGCATCTCGTAGTCCTGAATGGCGAGACAAGGGGGCAATAATCCAACACAGTCTCAGGGGCTGCACAGTCAGGCGCCGCATTGCCGGTTTAAACGGCCACTATCCGGGTTGACCTTGGTTGGCCGTTTTCCTGCAGAATTTTACGGCTGGATGCCCTTCCTGATGCCAACCTCCTTTAGCCGAAGTGTCTTCGGACCGCTATTTGTCTGCAACTTCCTCCCAGAGCTGTTCACCACCAAGGGAGACCCTACAGGAGTGCTACACTTCAGCTGACATAGCTCTGGGGTTCATTTGAACTTGCAAACGCCTCCACCACGAAAGGTTACAATCTACAATGGGGTACTGAAATGACCGCTGATGTGATGCTGGATTTGAGTATACCAAGTATTCTAATGAAACATGTGGATAGTCCGAGGCCAATCATCGACGAATGCATACACAAACAGCATTTAACTGAGTCATATATAACTCTGCAGGCTCTAAATTACGATCAGTGCATACTGGATGACCTATTTGACGAGCCACTCTTGGTAAAGCATAGTATAAAGCTGCCTAGTTGTAGGAAGAGACCAGAATTAGTAATCTGACTCCAGAATTAGTTCTGCTGAATCATGCTACGAGGCAGCTACCTGACTGAAAGCGTTCTCAACTGTTATTTACCTCAGCCTGACTCCAACGGGACTCATTGGTTGAGAATGGTTATTTGAAACAAGCAGGAGTTACATCTCACCTTGACTCCTATGCAGAACTGGCTGGAGTATTCTTGGCACTCGTTCAGCTTGGGAAGATTCTTTTCCAATTCCAGGACCAAATTCTGACACAAAACGGCAACCTCCCAATATGAGTGTGATTTTTTTTTACCAACAATTCGAGCACGAGCACGTTTGCCAAGCAAAACATGACAAGCAAGACATTATACGGCTTGGTGGCAGTGTGTATGCTGCATGTTATACAGGTTCATGGTTTAGAGACTAGTGGCCACCTTGGTTAATAATGCAGGATGTATTTAGACACTGTCTAATTCCAAGTTTGTGTGATGCTAAATGAAAAAAAATATCCCATGTATGCAGGTGCCATGGTCCAAATTTGTTATATTTCAAAAATCATGAATAAGTTACTAATTAAGGAAAAAAACACTAAACACAGGGACAGCTGCCACTGAGGGTGCCCTTAGCTAAACTATAGAAGGGCACTGCAATGGTTCACATGAGGTATAAGCCACTGAGAATTGCTCTTTCTAGATAGCCATGTCAAGCGTTCCTCCTCTCTCCTTCGCGACGTTTAGCCTCCTACGTGAGAGGCACCATCAGGCTAATGACATTACAAAGTAGAGAGTAGGAACGCTCAATGCGGCTATCACGAAAGAGCAGTTCTTGAGAGCAATTCGCATACAATGAGCTGTGAAAACCTTCACAAGTACATGTAAGGCACTTTCAGTTCCTGGGGCATGTCAGCAAGCGCTTCTCATCCTTACTATAGACAGACACTCCTATGGTAATACAACTATATAATTACAATATTTCTTAGTGATGTGAAGAAAAAAGACGAACAAATGTTTGCTCATTTTTATCCCACTTCTAGAGTCTGCTAGAGTGCCTGACACATCATCGGCATTGAAAGGCCTGACCGTGTGAGCGGCAGCCTGTACACACACACACACACCTGCTGCTGGTGGAGCTGTTCAGCTAGGCTGCGGCTGTCGGTGGCCTTGGTGGACTGGAGATTTTCCTGAAGCCTCGAGGCATCCTGCATGAAGCCGTCCAGCCACATGTAGGTCTCAGTGTAGTAGCTGAGCTGCTTCTGCAGCCCCTCCAGCTCCCGCGCTCTGCAACATCAACAATAATAATAATCAACAACGTGTAACACGCCGCGCAGTTAACATTCACTCTCAAAGAGAGAGGAGAACGGCTCAGAGGCAAGAAGAACCGCAGAGAACCGGGGGATGGGAAAGGCAGTCATGCAGTAAGCTGGCGCCAACATTTTCCATACACTGCGTACTCTATATATTAAGATGTTATCAGTCAAAGAGTGAGTTTTTTTGTGTTTGAGGAAACTGGAGTTTATTTAGCAGGACAATTAACTCGGCACAGAAGGCTCCCAAGCAGGTCCTTCGTGCTGCAAGGCGCGAGTATTACCGCTGCACAACCGTTGCCGCCCAACACAACAGGTTCACGCAAAGTCCCCCACAATCTTCAAAAAAACTTTAAAAAGTCACCTCTTCACCGACTCACAACAAACCGACTGAGCCAGGCTCTGCGCCTACGAATCAACGGGTGCAACGCGCCCGAAGAATATGCACGCGCTACAAATATAAATTATCATTATTATTAAAGGACCGCGCGTCACTTGTCGCAACACACGCTGGACGTTTCGCTCTCCGTGCGTGTTCGAGCCCGCTACCCTCCGTGCGGACAATCACTCATTCACAAAACACTTGCACGAGAACCGACAATGGGGGACAGGGGGCGGGGTGGCGGCACCTGGCGTCGATCTGGCTGTGGACGCTTCGCCAACGCTCGCACAGCTGCTCCGCCTTCTCCTTGAAGCGGTCGACGTCCGGGCCGCGCTCGCTGTGCGTGCGGAACATGCGCTCGTTGACGGCGCGCGCCCTCTGCACCTCGTCCTCCAGTGAGTGGAACAGCTCCTGCTGCTGGTCCACCTCGGTGCGCCATTGCTGGAGGGGGGTGGGGGGGGCGACAA
>JAZEWU010000002.1:29035763-29081123 GCA_036362915.1 Geotria australis
AGCCGTGTCGAGCGCTTTCCTACCACATTGTTCTGTTACCTTGGATTGTATATATTCTTTGCAATGGTTATTTGGAATGTTTGTTGTATCGCATCCAGAGCTTGAAAGCTCACTAGGTATTTGCTGCTGCAATAATAAACATCCATCTACCTATCTCACGGCTTTGAAGAGCTGCTCTTTCGGCAGAACCGTGTCAAGCGTTTCTCCTCTCTCCTTTATCATCAGAAGGCTGACGATGCCTCCGACGTGCCAGGTGAGATGGCGCATTTGAAAATAACTGAGAGTACCGAGACAAAATACATGCACATGACGACATAAAACTGTTATTCCAAACTAGGAGGCCAGCAACCTATTTTCTTACTAGCAAGAAGGTGTCTGGAAGATTTAAGGTTTCATCTCTGCATGTGATCCATTAAGCCAGCGCCGAGCACGGGCGATGCAACGCATTTGGTAACACCTGATCGAGATATCACCTTGAGAATGCTTTTATAGCGCTGGATTTCCTGTGGATCCGTGGGAACTCCCTCTTCCTCAGACAGCCTGCTCTCAAACGTCTTCACGAGACCTTCGGCATCTTGCACAGACCTTATGACCAAATCCACAGTCTTCAGCCTAAGGGGACAAGGAAATTACAAAAGATCAAGTTAACCCCACGAAAAAATGAAGACCCAATACTCGGTGGTGAAAAGAAATTACAAACTACAGGGCGATCCATTCAGAGATATCCCATTGGGGGGGCAACGAGGCAACCTGGGTGAACCTGGATAGCAGCCGTTTAAAACCGGCAACAACAACATTTCTAGTATGGTCTCTACAAATGGATTACGCTGTATTTTCCGAGCAGTACAATGTCAACAAATAAAGAAATAAAATGACGTTAAACGAACAGCTAAGCGGTACGACAAGAAGTTACAGCTTTTGCGTGCGTGATGGTTGTGTGTGTGCGTGTGACGGCGCCCTCACTTCTCCATGTAGACGGACGAGAGGCAGTAGACCTGGTCCATCTTCTGCAGCGTGACCGCGTGCTCAGAGCGCAGCTGGTTCTGGCTCGGCACGGGCACGCCCTGGCTGAGCACCGACTCGCAGCTGTCGCTCGTGCGCTGCAGCCCGGCCTTCATGTCCTCCACGTCCCCTTGCAGGCGCTGCCCAGTGGGGGGACGAGGGGCACAGCACGGAAGCGACGAGCGGTTAATGTCACAAGCGGGGTACCGGCCAAGCCACGGGCGAACTTATGCCAAGCGCATAACACGCGTTGTTCCGACGTCTCTCTTGTTTGATCCGGTTCTCTGCCGGCGTGACTGCTCTGAACTGGGTTTCTTCCCGGATCAAGGCAGAAGAGTGCTTAAGAGGGTTGATGGTACTAGGAAAAACGTGGGAATTGAAAGCTGGAATGGTGTTAACGTTTCAGAAGAGTAATCAATACGTGGCCAGTTTGGCAGATAAAATGTTAATTACATGTCGTATTGAAAACTTCCAAGATACTAAACATACCAATTCACAACTGTCTAACAATAAAGCAACCTATTCATGATGAAGGTACATAGCATGTTTTCAGAATATGATTTATAAAGGACGTAGATGCTAAACGTTGAGCCGTTAACTAGCAGCCAACTTTTCACATTCTCGCGAAGGCCGAAGAGCAATAACAACAATGAATAACTGATGAAAAATGCTGACATGCCAAACAAAAACTCAGAGCTTCTTGAGAAGCATTATAACATTGCAATTCATTCTTGCCTCATCAAATCATGTACACACAGGCCTAGATAGTTAGCATAGCCAAGGGCAAGCGGTCCCAAGGCTGAGAACATTTTTATCGTTCTTACACGCCCCCCGCTGCGGTTATATCGCTCACGCCACCATTTAAATTCACCATTTAATGTCCAGCTTAGCTTTGATTATACCGCATCGTTCGTGAAACCTACCTCAATGTAGTTATCACAAAAAACATTATTGTTATTAATGATGTAAATATATATTCAATACAAAAATGACTCAATTTATCAGAGACGGAGTTGTATTGATGTAGATTTTAATGGCTCAACGTATGTGAATTGCTCTCAAGAGCTGCTCTAATTCTCACAGACAGTGATGCAAAATAAGGAATATACACGGTAAGTAAACTCGTCAACAACTGGTCGAGTTATATTATGTCCACTCCAGAAAGTAGGTTGATTATCACGTCACAGGGCCATGAGAGACAAACATGGCTTGGGTATTCCATCATCCAGCATCGGATTGATCATGGCTAATGATAATGCAGGAGAGGGAGGAGAAGAGGGTGAAGAATGAAAAGAAGACGGATGAGAGGGAGGAGAATGAGGAGGCGGAGGAGGGGGAGGAGGAAACGCAGCCAGGCGGTTTTGCCAGCGCCACATTGCCACACACTGCTTCCTATATATTATGATGTTATCGGCCGAATAATTAATGATTATTATTATGATTATAAGCACAATGAGGAGGCTAAGAAGACGATAACGACACTGCCGAGGACCCTGCCTAAAGGCAGGCACTGGCACCTAGGCCGCACTGCTGGCCTCGCTCGCGAGCGAGTGACGCATAGGGGGCCATGCACCTCCTGCTCAGAGATGCGGTTGGCGTTGTCCTGCAGCGCGTCCTGGTCCAGGGGGGTGCGGATCATCCGCACCATGCGCTCCTCGCAGCTATCCAAGCGCTGCTGCACGCCCTGCAGCTCGGCAATCAGGCTGCGACACGCCGTCTCGTCCTGGTCCTCTGTACGCCGGCCAGACACGCAACGAAGACGGGCTCACGTTGTGAATACGGCGAGAGCGATGTCGGCGCCGCGAATACAATGAAACTGACACGGCTGTCGAACGCGTCGGCACCTACATCAACCGTACGCGCTCTATCAGTAACGGAAAAAGATTAAGTGATGGAGATATGCAGACACCGACTGGCACGCGATTGCCGCATGTGCATGCATCGACGCGAACATGAGTGACATTGCACAAAGGGAATTGTGCGTTTAAATAAGATGGAATAAAAACACTTTATTAAGTCGCCGACATATCGGCAACATCTTAGAAAAACGCGAGATGTGTTTTCGAGCCAATAAAAGCGATGTGCCGAATTAGCCGCGTCAACGACGCATCAGCCGTTCTCCTCGTGTTACCTTTCTCGACCGTCAGAAGCAGTTCCTCGTAGTGCTGTCGGCAGAAGTTGAAGTCGCGCTCCAGCTGAGAGAGTTCCGAAGGGGTGAAGACCTCAGACTCCCGGCTGTTTTTCAAGAACTCCTCGTAGTGCACCGTCAGATCATGCATGACGTTGGCGTGCTCCTCCGGAGAAATGTTGCGGAACTGTGGTGGAACGTCGGCGCAACACGGCTTAACATGGAGCAAACTATGTCGCGGAATTCTAATGAGTCTAAAAGGTCTGACGGGAGGTTTGTGTCAACAACACTAACACGTGTACATGTGCCAAAACTATCAAACGATAATAACTTAGAGCGATCAAGTTTGCCTATCAGACTTTACGGTGATTGTATGACTGCACATTTTAAAATCTGATTTTTAAAAAAATCACTTTAAAGTTTATGTTCTAAACTCACATGTCTATAAAAAATAGCTCAGCATTTTCACAAGGTGTGTACTGTATCTTTATAATGGCACTTTGTTCTATTGTCACAGCGAGCCTTACCATGTTGGTGTTCCAAGCGCGGATGATGTCAATGTCGCTCACAAGGTAGTGCCAGGACAGCACGCTCTGCATGTTGGTGTACAGTTGGTGCCACAGTGTCCCAATGTCATGGTACAGCTGTTCAAGTCTGCCAAGGAACCGCATGACCGCTTATCGGTTAGAGAAGTATCGGAGAAACAATAACACAAGGCAAACTCATCATCGTGACGACTCTTAATCGTGAACAAAAAAGAAATCGGTAAAACCGTGAAAAAAACGTTACTTGCATTATATAATGTCTTTAACAATTTTAATGATTACAATTACTAGCACATATCCACTTAAACCCAGGCAGACATAGTGAGAACATGCAAACCCCACACATAAAGGTACCCGAGTCAGAAATAGTTTTTGTTCTAGATCTGTGCCTTGTTATTGTCCCTCCCCCGACCCCCAGCTAAACTTAACTTGTAAATATAAAAAAATTGTAAGTATTTTGGTTTTTTATCCTAGTATGTTTAAACCCTTGTTGTTGTGTTCCAGTCCATGTATTGCCAACAACGGGGTCTGAGAGAAATGGCATTTCGATCCTCTATATGTCCTGTACATATGGCAGAATTGAAAATAAAGTTGAATTGAAATCGAACCTATGTCCTCATTTCTGTGAGGCACCAGCCCGACTCACCACGCTACCGTGCCACCATGCCGCCCCTGACCACGATATTAACGGTGGTCAGGAATCGAACTCTGATCGCCGAGTTCACAGCGCAGTGAGTACTCAAACCACTGTGCTGCTGGCGCCGCTTCATCTCACATAGCATGCATTTCCATCCAATCACCGTGATAGCCAAACAGAGGTAACCCCCTGAACGTTCACACCCACGGGGACACACCTGCCGGCTAGGTCGATCGCCTCCTTGTTGGGCGCCGGCACCGAGAAGCACACGGAGGGTACCATGGCCTCACTGCCGCTCGAGTTGATGACCTTCCACCTGGAGCGCTGCGAGTTGTCCTCCAGAACGCACTCGGAATTTTTATGCAGCGTGATCTTTAACACACACAGACACAAAAATACATCCCCACTTATTGATTACTCTTTTGAAATGTGAACACAATTTTCAGCTTTAAATTCACACGCGTTTGCATTAATACCATCAACTGTCTTAAGCACTCTTTTGCATGTATCCTGACGTCATAAGAACGCGTTACATGCTTGGAACAAGATCGCCCATAGGGCGGGTCCTCTGCTAATATATTGAATCGTAAGGCTGTACGTACGGGCAGGTCTGTGTACAATGTTAATATCCCCCAAGCAGCCTCGTTGACTGCCGATCATGTGCATGTACAAATGTACGCATACACAAATTCACACGTACTGAATGTATTCAAGTACACACTGCCATGCTGAGCCTCCCATGGATCGTAACCTTATTGTGGTGGAGGAGTTTGCGTGTTCCAATGAACTCCAGAGCTATGTCAGCTGGAGTATGGCACTCCTCCTAGAGTCTTCCTTGGTTAACAGGTCTGGAGTCTAGCGCTCCTATTAGGGTATATCTCTTGCTTAACAGGTCAGGGGGGAGGTTTCAAACAACTAGCGATTCGAAAACCGACTAAAAGGAGGTTGGCGTCAGTAAGGGCATCCGGCTGTAAATTTCTGCTGCAATACCCCACCACTGGGGGGCAACCGGCCAACCCGGGTCAACCTAGAGATCGGTTGTTTAAACCAGCAACAAGGACAACATTGCCATGCTGAAGGCGCACGGACCTCCAGCTGCTTGTAATCGCAAATAGCCCGGATGGGGATGGTGCCGCGCAGAAAGTTGTCGGGGTTCCGTGGCTTGAGCTGCACGACGGTCTTGGCTCTGCTCGCGAGATTGTTCACACGGCTTTTGTAGTTTGACAGCTGCTCCTTTTCCTCCTGGAAAACACAAACACATTTGCGCCTGATTAAACACATTTTCAGGTGGCACGGTGGCACAGCAAGTAGCGCTGCCACCTCATGGTAAGAAGTTCCCACGGGTTCTAATCTTGGCTGGGGTCCCGCATTTTTGTGTGGAGTTTTCATGTTCTCCCCGTGTCTGTGTAGGTTTTGACTGGATATTCGTTTGCTCCCACAGTCCAAAGACATGCTGCTGCTGCCTAGTTTATTGGCCTGCTGACTAAATTGCCCCCACTGCCCTGTGATAAAGTCCTGCCTTGTGCGCTGTGTCTGCCGTGATAGGCTCCAGCACACTGCAACCCTCTACAGGATTAAGCGGGTATGGACAGTGAATAAATGAATAACCACATTGTATTGGTAATAGCAAGTGGTCATGTACTATAAAATACGAAGGGTAATGGGAAAGCCCTCTTAATGTCTTTCTCATTCCACTGCTGGCAAAAAGGGCCTCCACTAGAGGGAACTCTAGACAGCTCTTCTGGACGGTGATTTGCATACTGCTCAACGTCAGCGAGAGGCAAGTCGAGTGTACTAACGATTACGCCATGGCAGCATCCATTCATTATCACTAATTTTAGTCCAAGATATTTGCTCACAATCTACAAGCCAATTGTAACACATCTTAGAGATACAGGTGACTTGCGAAATGTAGTTTACATTGTGGTTATGAATACGGAAAAGGGGAACACGGGGTTAAATACTGGGGTAAGAATTGCTCTTAGGAGATGCTATTTTGGGATAGCCGTGTCGAACTTTCCTCCTCGATAAGGAATCCCAAAAGAGCGGCTCCAAAGAGCAATAATCATGCATCGAGCTGTGGAAACCTACGTGAATATTTCTGGGGTAAGCATTACAAACGCATCCAGGATCTCAGAAGCAAAAGGAGCGAAAATACTCACGATGGCGTCCTGCAGGAGATTCTCTAGGCGCGTCAAACTTGTCGACTTGTCGCATTTGTACTTCCTCCAGATGGTGTCCTGAAGGTTGTTCAGCTGCTGTTCCACCTCCTTGGCATCTTGAAAGAACTATGAACACGTAAGGAACATTTGTTGTTATCACACATCCTCGATAGATTCATTGACGGTCAATTCCATAGTTTAGAAGCATGGCGTAAAAAACAGCTGTGTAGGCGTAAGTACATTGCCTATTTCTCAAGATAGACGATCATAGAACCCCCCCCCACCCACCGAGGATCGTAACCTTATCATGGTGGAGGAGTTTGCATGCTCCATTGAACCCCAGAGCTAGGCAATCTAGACACTTCAGTTAGAGTCTCCCATGGTGAACACGTCATATTCTGCTCCGATACCCCCACCATTTGGGGGCAATCGGCCAACCAGGGACAACTTGGATAATGGGCGTTTCAACCGAGAACAACATAAACACGGCAGTTATACAGGTACAATAACGACCTGCATATGTCAGTGCGGTAAGCGTACCTGGAAATAGGCCGTGTTCTCGGCCAAATGTGTCTCCACGCAAGAGCACAGCTGAAGGACCCAGTTCCACTGTGTCTGCATAGCTGCAATGTAGGCCTGAAACACAATTATAAGTTAGCTTCCAAATAACACAATTCCAATGCAATGTTCAGTGGTCACTCGCGCCAGGTGTTGGTGGATCTCATTCATTTGTGAAACTCCCAAATCCGCTGAGCTATGATGTGGCTGGGCGATGAGAGTAAAGCAAATGAGTTACTGAACCAGTGTTTGCAGACACTGAGAGCAACAACCTCATATATGTGGATATTCACCAGGTACTCTGGTTTCCTCCCACATTAAAAACACTCCTCCAAAAAGGAATTGGCAAAACACCCCAATGACGGATCTTTATGACAAAGAGCGCCAAGACTCAGAGAGGTCAAATTAATATATTACATCATTACAGTTGTTCTAATCATCACATGCCCGTCTTGACACAGAACTTCGTACCTGAATGGACTGCTTGCCAGGGTGGGCATCAGCCAGGAGTTGCTCGCCACTCTCCTGAATACTCTTTATTTTGGACTCCCTCTCCTCAAGCTCCCGCATAAATTCCTACACAAACAAGAAAACGTTAAGACAATTATATGGCTTGCTTCAAATGTAAAATTTTCACATCAGCGTTGCGAGCCACAGATTTCTGGACCAAGCCAGAGACCGATAAAACAATGCATCTCTCCTGGTCTACAGTGAGTGCGAGTGACTGATGGTCGGTTGCTAAACATACACTGTAGGCCTCCTTCTTCACGGCAGTGCTGTTGTTCTTCTCACTCCAATCATAGGACACCTCGTCTTCCTCCTTCTGGTTGAGCCAGATAAGCTCCTTGGTGGCCCGTGTGATGAAGCTGTGCAGGCTGTCCAAGTGCCTCCCTCGGCTCCGTGACGCGTTCTGAATCCAGGCAGAGGCACAATGCAACTTCTCAGTATTTCAATCACCCACTGTGCCCTCTGAATGGCTATAGCTGACCTCGTTTGACTATGAACATTGCCCGTTAATTGTAAACCGAGCTATTAATGGTTCTTATAGGGAGATCACCACCTACATCATGGGTGAAAGGTAAGGGTGCAGCCCTATGATTTCTTGGCCATTCCCCGAGGAAGCTCAAGAGCCCCTCTAGTGGGTATTACACCTACTCTCTCATGCTAGCTAGACGTCTTGGAAGTACCTACACTTTACCCCACCGCCTGGCACTTGCAGATCTACTTAATATGCTGTACCTGTTTATACTTGTGGGTGGAAAGGGGCGACAGCCAGTGATGCTTAATTAGGGGCACTCATTTTGCTTTGACATTGCCATCGCTCGGCACAGTGGTGCGATGAGTAGTACTGCTGCCTCACAGCAAGAAGGCCCCGGGTTCGAATTCCGGCTCGGGTGCCTTTCTGTGTGTAGTTTGCATGCTCTCCCCATGTCCGCGTGGGTTTTCGCCGGGCACTCCGATTTCCTCCCACAATCCAAAGAAATGCTGCTGCATAGGTTCATTGGCCTGCTGACTAAATTGCCCCCGGTGCCCTGTGATTGACTGGCGTCCTATCCTGGGTATAGCCCTGCTTTGTGCCCTGTGTCTGCTGGAATAAGCTCCAACTCACCGCAACCCTGTACAGGATTAAACAGTTTCTGACAATGAATGAATACGTAACCATCGGTGCACTGTGTGAAAGCACAAAGCAAGATACAAACCATGAGTTTCGTGTACTTTAATTCCAGGCTGTTCACAAGCCCGATGTACTCTGTCTTCACAGTCGACGACAGCTTGCTCTGTAAAAAACAACGGATATTGCACGTACGATTCATACCACTCACGTTTTCCGCTACTTAAAACACAACAACTCTCTGTGGAGCGCGGAGACATTGAACGGCAATACACAATCGAATGCTGCGGCGATAAAGGAACTGAAGGTGCACGCACGCAGTAAACAATACCTCGTTGGCTTTAGCTTCTTCCACACTTGACCTGAAGTCCTCAATGGATTTGTGGAGAGTTTTGTGGCTTTCCATATTCTCCTCGACAGAAGGAAGATCAGAGCCCCAGCCACTCGTGTCAATTTGCGTCTGCGTGTAAGAATGCAAAAGAAGCACCAGTTTGGTTATACAAATGTCATGGGTGAGTCAGTATTACTGTTTGCGCGTTTATATGTGTATGTTTCGACTTATATATGTGAAGCTGTTGGAATAGCAGAATTTCAACGCTGTTATTAAGCCGTCGTTTGTCAATGTGGAACGTCACACCTTGATGCAGGCAACAATTTACCACCACACACAAAAATACAATAATTTACAGCTGACATAATAATAATACATTTATAACGCGCGCAAATTCCGCGGCTGATTATGGACGAGATATGAATATGGAGGTGTGAGAAAACCGCAGAGAGGGGGAGTCAGCCAGGCAGTCAGCCCGCCAGACACTGCATCCTACATATTCGGATGTTGTCGGCCAATTATTTCAGGAGTGCTTTTTAGTTGTGGGAGAACCCATAGGAAACCCACACAGGAGAAGGAGAGAACACACAAACCCCACACAGAAAGGTATCTGAGGCAGGAATCAAGCTGCCTCGGGCAGGACTTTCTTTTTTTGAGGCGCAGATGTTACCACCGCGTCACTCTGCCCCCCAACATTATTTTGCATTTACACAGCAGGAATTATCGCCGGCACAGCGCTGAATTAATCGCCAGATGCTTCAAGACAATCACCCCGAGACAAACACGTGGCACAACAACACAACTCACAAACACAACGGTGCGACGATCAGGATCACCGCTGAACGGACAGCCTCCCGGCTCAAGCACGGATTTTTACGCACGCCGCGCCCCAGCCCGCGACCTACCTGGCTGTGCTCAACCCAGGCGAGCAGCTCGCGCACATACTGCAGGTTGGAGTTGTCCTCGGCTCGCACGCGCTCGGCTTCAGCCACCTTCGAGGCGGCCGCGTCCCTGGCCTTGTCCTCCAGCAGCTGCTGCACCCTGCCCAGCAGCTTGCTCTGCTCGGCGCGCATGCCCGTCAGCTGCTCGTGCAGCTGCAGAACCCTGTGTGCCGGCAAGAGGCGGACATTCGCGCTCGGACCAAGACGCGGAGGCAAACTCTGCGACATCCATAAAAGTATTGTGTTGTTTAAATTTCGCATGTCAAGTAAATGAAAGGTACCAACGTGTCATACCTGGAGTAGAGCAGCTCTGAGTGTGGGTATTTGGCTTCTCTCAGACTCTGGATGTCCACGAAGAGTTTGCTGATCTTCACTTCGGTTTCTGTTAAATACTGCGCGATCTCTGCACTGCTCTGCGGTTGCTGGCCGGAGGAAATTCGACTCGCGTCCTGAACATGCATAAATACGCCAAGCAAATACATGAACTTATCATACTGCTCCTACAATGATGAAAAACAAAGACAAGGCTATAACGTTTCTGGAAATAATACAGGTGTTAAAATGCTCCAACCCCAAATATATACCTTTACAGGATAAAAAGCTTTAACGCTCTGGTGGCTTTCAGAGAATTTACTTCTTTGCAAACACCACCTACATTAAGATTAAAAGCCCGCCGCAGAATCCCACTGGGATTCGGGACGACATTTAGACAGGCGCCAGGCGTGGATCCTGTGTCGATAAACAGCGCCCGTCGGCGTGCCGTTGCCACCAGCAGCCCCGCGTGCCCTCCATCACGAGGCGGGTGCCGTGTCCCTTTGTCCTCCACTGCTAAGCTATAAATACAGACGCACGGAGAATGCGGGCAACACTTACAGCCTGCAGAGCCGACGACGCTTTGGCCAGGAGGTCACCGCACTGGCTCGTGTCCATCTCCACCGTGCTCGCCAGCCTCTGCAGGGCCTCGAGCCTGGTAGGCAAGGGCAAGAGCGGCGACATGGCACGTGACGCAATAAGTTAAAGGTGCTGCCCTGCAACTACCCGCTCGCACGACTGCTTGCGGAAGAGCCTCCCGCTAGAAAAACGCCCGCTAACGGAGCAGCATTTTTGGCCTACTTGTCCACTTCTGCCGGTCGTCATGGAAGAGGCGGGGGTCGGTATCCACACTTTACCCAACCACACGCCACATGCCGCTTGACAAAGTGTGGTGGTGAATATTTATACTGCTGGCTAAGTAGAGGTGGGGGGTGAAATTTAGAACTTGCACCACCGTTACAAATGCCGCAGCGGGAGGCCGATTCGAACTGGCGACCTCTACATTGGAAGTCCAGTGTCCAAGCCATTACACAACGGCAGTGTACACATGAAATACAACGTGTGAAACGACCCTCCCCGTTCCAACTGGAACTGCGCGCCAGCTTCTTGCCACGGTGAGAAGTGGGCAAACCTCCCCGTCACCTTCTCGCAGCGCATGAGCTAATGCAGCCCGGCTGCATTGTTGTTACTGTGCCCGCGATACAGCAGTTTACCGACTTCGTCAGATGTATTTATATTCGGTCATTATTCAAAAACAAAGCGTAAATTTATCCCTCCGACACGTGCTCGTGCTTCGTGTTGCTTTGAGCAGACAGGGCTCGTGTTATAATACTACGCGTATTATTGTGAAAGCATGCAGTTATATATCCAAATAAAGAGAGAATGTTATTACATTTTACATATTTTTAATTCGCAAATTATTTCAATTAAGCGTAATTGCTGTATGAAGTGTACAACTGAAATGTGTTACCATATTTAACTTGTCATACTAAATAACAATACTTACACAGAATAGTTGTAGCAGCTTGTATTATACAATTACCATATAGACATCGACCTTGAAAATAACTATCCGTAAACGTATGCGCAATATTAACAACGCTTAGAGACTGCGAACAACTTTACTCACTCACGCGATGTAATGCAGCACGCATGCATTAACACGAATGAACCTATACGACCGTGCCATAAAAGCAAACAGTGGAATTTCACACCGGCGCTAACACACGGTCGGTGTCACCACGTTACCTGACCATCTCTCCACTTGCAGCCACCGACTGACCGTACACCTGCATGCCTGTCAACCCGTGCCCACCTCCCCCTCCGAAGCTGACTTGAGCCATCTGACCGGCGTTGCTCAGGTGAGCCATGCTGCTGAGCCCACTGCCCATTTGCACCGGAGACAACACCTGGCTGCTATCGACTATGCCGATGTCCGACGACAGCGTGAAGTCCCTTCTCCGTTCGCCAGCAAATGACGCCCCGCCGCTTGTTTGAGTCTGCTCGGTAAGAGTCGACGTGACCTCGCTGCTGAAGTGCGACGGGCTCGCCGACTGGCCCCTCAACATAACATTGCCAAACTGCACCGGGCTCACCACCTGGCTACGGTCAACGGCAGCCGGACTGGGAGGTCGCTGGCGCAGGATAGGCGCTGCGAGATCGGCACCGTATTGCGCAGAAGGCAAAGGGCTCGCGGCTCTGCTAAGTGTTTGGCCTTGCCCGCCAATGCTGCTGTAAGACATGCTTCTGTACACATCTGCGTCGTCAAAATCATCAGCAGAGGCCCTTGCAAAGGACACACTTTTGCCCGTGGCATTGTTGAGGTGTAAGGATCCTGCAGACCGGCCTCCATCAGGACCGTGAACGTTTGAGCTGATCGACTGACTTCTGATGGACATGCCGCCTCCAGACTGGCTCCCACTAGCAACCATTCCATATGATGCACCGGACATGGACCTTGGCAGAGATCCATACTGTACGGTGCCTGCGGGCTGACCGCTGTAGGACATGCCACTACCAGACTGTCCTCCAGCTACAGTCATGCCGTACGAGCCACCAGCAGTCGACTGTGACAAAGAACCATACTGCATAGCGTTGGCAACCTGGTTGCTGTAGGCCATGCCACCACCAGCTTGGCCTCCATCCACAGTCATGCCATACGAGCCACCACTACCTGCCTGTGACAGAGAGCCATATTGCATAGTGCTGGCAGCCTGATTGCCGTAGGACAAGCCAGCAGCAGACTGTGCTCCATCCATTGCCATTCCATATGAACCAGCACCACCACCACCACCAGCAGCAGAGAATGATCGAGGAAGAGAGCCATACTGCACGGCGCTCGCAACCTGGTTGCTGTAAGGCAAGCCAGCAGCAGACTGCCCTCCATCCATTGTCATCCCATATGCGCCACTACCACCGCCGCCGCTGCCACCACCGCCCGAGAATGATCGCGGAAGAGAGCCATACTGCATGATGTTCCCAGCTTGAGTGCTGTAAGACATGCCAACCGGAGACTGCGCTCTATCAAATGCCATTCCATATGAACCACCACCACCACCACCGCTACCACCACCGCCGGAGAATGACCGTGGAAGCGAACCATACTGCATTGCACTTCCAGCTTGTCCACTATAGAACATGCCACTGGGAGACTGTGCTCCATCCATTGCCATTCCATACGAACCACCACCACCCCCACGAATACCACCACCACCACCACCTAAGCTACCACCACTGCCGGAGAACGATCTTGGAAGAGAACCATACTGCATGGAACTCCCAGCTTGAGTGCCATAGGACATGCCCACAGGAGACTGCGCTCCGTCCATTATCATTCCGTACGAGCCGCCACCACCACCGCCAGTGCTGCCGCCACCGCCGCCGCCTCCGCCACCGGACAGCGATCGCGGAAGAGAACCGTACTGCATGGAACTCCCAGGGTGGCTGCTGTAGGACATGCCACCAGAAAACTGGCCGCCCCCATTCGTCACCATGCCATGTGGACCGCCAGCGTATGAGCGTGGCAGGGAGCCATAATGCATGGTCGAGCCATTAGACATACTGGCTGGTGTCGAGGGAAGTCGAGCTTCCGTCTCCCACGTCAAATTTTTTTTAACGAAAAATGTCCCCCTTTGGCAAATTCCTGTATTGTTTCCCCTTTCCTCAGGAAGGCTGCAAACGACAAACTGACCTAACGTGCTACCCCATCTCAATTAAATGTACTCATAATGATGTAAGAAAATAAACAAAATAAAAAAACAAGGAGAATGTTTCTCCACGGAATCCTAAATTACCGCCACAGTTAAGAACACATTTATCACAACGGCAAGTCAAGATGAAAATCCAAAAACCAAACTTTTTTGGAGCAAGCGCACGCTATTTAAGGTGTCCCTCGGCCATGAGAAAAGCATTGCTCTCCAATCAGGTGAACAGTAAAACTCCCGTGCATCGTGATAGGTCCGGCAACAATGGGCGTACCTGTAAAATTTCGCCTCGAGGTCTTAAAGGTTGGCTTAGTGCACTGAAATTAATCCAGACCACACTTGCCATGTATTACTGTCAGCCTTAACAAGCCACGACATGGCAAGTACTCTCGGCTCGTATTTTTGACAGTTACACCACATTCCTAAACCTGTTTTGTTTTCCCGCCCCATGCACCCCCCCTCCCCCCCCATTTTGCAAAAATGATTTAGAGATTAATACAGTATTATATTATGACAAGAGCTACTAATAAATTGAAAAATAATTAACAATACTGTTTTCCGTTACTTCCATCCAAGTCATGTTGTTTAAACACAATAAAAAGGACGCAAAAATACATACATCTAAAAAAAATATTCCAAAACAAAAAAGGCTTTACCCTTTATGCCAATAATTTAGGTGTTAAGATGTTCAAACACCAAATAGATCATTACCAACCTCGCTATTTCAAATCGTAGTGTCGTCTCCCGCTCGCCCATGACTTTGAAGAGCCGACTCCACTCCCGCTCCACATCCTCGGGATGACTCTTCTCTGGCAGTTTTATTCGACCCGACTGAAACCAGCCCTGCCATGACAACGGTACAGAAGCCATCACCACAACTGCATGCAAAGGATAGAGGACAATTTGAGAGTGTAATAGCACGTGGGAATTAGTGTACTGCTCTATGTTTTCAGGGCTCGATGTGTGAACATTGCTCTTAAGAGATACTTTCTTTGAGATAGCCATGTCAAGCGCTCCTGTCTCCTTCACGACGTTTCGAGGCAAAACATCTTCAAGCAGTATACTGTATACTGCCTGAATACAGCATACTTCATGCAGTATAGTGTCTGAAGAAGCCTCCAACGTGGGACGTCGCTAAGAAGAGAGGACGAACGCTCGCCACGGCTGTCCCGAAACAGCAGCTCCTGAGATAAATTTTAGTTCGGTTCAAGGCGCGCCATGCCAGCCATGTAGTCCGTACCTCCAGTGTCTTGTACAGCTCGTGGATCCTGTGCTTCTCCGAAAGCCTTGTTGTGAACTCAGTGTTTTTCAAATGAGTGAATTGTGCATAAAGTGCCTGCAGAGAACAATGTGAGGTAAAAAGTATTTCAGAATGTAGTTACAACACAGCCTTTTTGTCACTAAGTTACATTAATAACACAACCATCATGAGCATTCCTTTAAGATTACACTGCATATATGTATAGGATATCCGCGAAATGAAAGCTAGAAAACTCCAAATTATAGTGCATGCAATTTAAACCAAAGCGTCTTTTTGGAAACACCCTGTATGTCAGTAAAATCCACCATGACTCAAGTACTTAAGAAATATGAGATGCATATTCACATAAGATATTCTAAACAAAGATTACACAGACCTAGTAACAATTTTCCAACATCTGTTTGTCAACTTATTTTTTCGCTCGTGTGTTACAGCAGGTGGTGGTGGGTTAATTAAGCCACACGGCAGAGGCAACAGATGCAGGGGCAGTGTCTCACATTCAACTGTTCCAAGTCATCGGGGAATGTTCTGTCCTCCATGGCCTCAGTCTGCCGTGAAATCCAAAGCAGGAGTGACCTCACCATCTCCCGATACTCCAACCCCTTCACATCAGCCTCCTGGTGACATAAGAAAAAAAACAAGTCTCCAGTTACAAGTGTTTGTTTCAAATATCACTACACAAACAAATACATATAGCAAGATTCCCCCGTGTAGTCTTTAGCATACTGCTATGAGGCCAGTGCTATGAAGCTGACGCCCGAGTGTGTGTTGCCAGTTTAAATGGCCGGTATCCAGGTTGACCTGGGTTGACCCCCAATGGTGAGGGTATTGGGGCAGAATATTATGGTCGGATGCCCTTTGTTATGTCAACCTCCTTTCGTTAGGGATCTTTGGATAGTTATTTGTCTGGAACCTCCATCCCCAGACCTGTTCGCCAAGGGAAACCATTGCAGGAGTCCTAGACTTCATTTGAGATAGATCGAGGGTTTATTTAAACAAACAAACCACGAAAAGGTTACCATCAAGTGACAGCACACAAACATAAGCATTTGCAAAAGGAAACCATCAAACAAAAGCATGCGCGCATCCTGTGTGTGAATTTTCATCTGAAAACGTTTAAACTGCTTTGCCAATTCTCAATGGATGCATACATTACATGAGGTATATTACTTATGCATGGCAAAAATAAATACTTACATCCGCAGTGATTCCATTCAACCCATCCGGGACAACAGGAATCGCATCGTAGAGCGAAGACACATACGTGATGATAGACTTTTCATCCGGAGACGCAACATCAATGTCTGCAGCAACAAACAAAAAAAACCCATTCCGTTAAAACCTAGACTGAGTGGTGTTCAGTCTTAATTTGAAAACATATTCAAGCGTAGCTCTAAAGTAGAATTTCCTACAACAGCTGCTTTACATTAAAAATAACCTGGTTACAACAGTAATTAACTTGAAACAATTAGTATAAGATAATAAATCCCACATGGGAATGATACATTTGGTTTTTTTAATTACTGAAGACAGATTCACCTTCAGGGTCCAGTAGACTCGTGACCCCTAGTTCCTTTTCTGCAAGGGCAAACGCTTGCGCCAGATTGTCCCTGTTGCTCTGAATGTTGACTCTTTCCATGTCCACAAGATCCGGCCTGCAAAGTGTGAATCGACAAACATGTGACTGTTAATCCCATTGGAATTGGACAGGTCAATATCAACATGAGGGGTGGCATGGTGGTGTAGAGGGTAGCGCCGCCGCCTCACAGCAAGGAGCTCCCAGATTCGATTCCCAGCCCCGGTGCCTTTCTGTGTGGGGTTTGCATGTTCTCCCCATGTCGGCTTGAGTTTTCACCGGGTACTCCGGTTTCCTTCCACTGTCCAAATACATGCTGCATAGCTTAATTGGCCTGTTGACTAAACTTCCACCAGTACATTGCAATCTACTGCCATCCCATACTGGGTATAGTCCTGCTTTACGCTATGAGTCTGCCGGGATAGGCTGTGGCCACGCGGTGACCATGTAGATATTAAGCGGGTACTGTTAATGATGATGACGAATATCAATGTGGTTGTAATGCATCAAATTTCGGGGTGGTGCTGTATAGCTCCTGGATGTGCTATCAAGTTGTACCGCGTGTTGTTTGGCATCGTGCCCAACAACACTCGGCACAACCAGAAAACCCACTTAACGACGTCATTATTTATTTATGCTTAATCTACACCTTGGGTATCTTAAGTGTCATATTAAGAAAAAATAATGTCTTAATGTAGGTGTTCACGCCTCTATGTATGAGAACTCCTATTAGGAACTATTCTCTCAAGATAGCCGTGTAGAATATTCCTCCTCTCTCCTTCGTGACGATTCGCCTCCAACTTTGGAGGCATGATCAGGCTTCTAATTCAGAAACTCGATGAGGCCTTTTTGTATTTAAAACGTGAATGAGACATTTAAAGTTTGTAGAGCATTGGTTGAAATTGTGATATTATTCATTGGCCACTACTGCTGCCAGTAGGGCACCCATGCGTGCACATGTCAGTAATATTACAGTTAACTCTGGATTATCAGTGAGCGGATTATCTAGGTTGCTTAAACTTTATGAGATATGTTAATGAGATATACGTGCTGGATGAATTATAAGCTGCTCTTCACTTTGTAAAAGGTCAGTGACTCAATTCGATGCAGTTATCCTGAGACTAAGAATCTATTTTTATTCATGAATTAGAGCACTGTTATTTGCAATAACCAATTAAACATTCTTATAAAAGAAACTGGCTCTCGGAAGAGTCATTGCCCCAAATATTAGATAACTGTATAATTTGTTATGATTTATTTCGAACTGTGCTACCCTTGTTTAAAGTTGTTTGAATTTACATTTTCCAACAAACTGCCAAAGAACGCAATGTTATGTAAATCCCAACAAAAATTATATTGTTTGGGTCTTTTACTCAACTTTAATCCAATTATGGAATTGCCATCACGTCATAAGACGAAGCATCCATTTAAAAAATATCGCAGAACAGTGTATCACAGTGTATTGTAAATAGCCCGCTCGAAGCAGATATCACAGAACTAATTTGAGACACCTTCAAATTATAGCTTAATGCACACACTGGACGGCACATTTTTCAACATGTGCTGGTATGCAGAAACCTTATTTGCAAGGCAGTCGAATAAATGTAAAAAAAAGTCAGAGCTGGAATTCAGCCAAAAACTACACAATTTCTACGGAATGTTTGATTTGTATTTATAGGTCGCCGAGCTGTTACCATAAACTGAACAACCGCCATATATGAGGACCTCGTTAACCATAGCTAGGGGCCCAGATTCTAACCCGAGACGTCAGCAGTGGTAACTAAGTACTATGACCCTTGTGCCAGTTTGGTTTCTCTGATAATTCCACCTAAGTTAAAAGCTCTAACTCAGGGGCAGCCATCACAGCAACTGTCCAAACTGATGCCCCCCCCCCCGCCAAATGCTTCACCAGCTGCAATCGCTCACCGCGCTCCAATCTCTCTTGTTAAATCACCGCAAATCCTTCTTGATTGACCCCTCGTGTTTGGGTCATCTGCTTGTTGCTTTTCTTTAATTAGTAGATTTATCTACAGATAGATTTACAGATGGCCACCCTTTCTAAAATTAATAGTAAATATATACAGAGTGCACAGGTTTATGCCTGAAGCAACCTCAGTACAGAACTCCCGTTACATCCATCTGTTTTTACTTGTCATTAAATATGTTCTTCTTAACACCTAAAGGTATTTTAATCTACGAATAAAATTACTCTCAAAGTATAATGGTGCAAATATAAAGTTCCAACAGTCAAAGATATTCAACCGCAGGTAGACAAGAACCAGACTGAACGCTAACCATTTGAGCCTTTAGACAATTAGCCCATTTATTCGTGGCATTATACCGAGGCCATAATGTGTGGCATTAACAGGCCACTAATATTGCCCAAGTCACAACACCTACATAATGGAGAGGTGTATGTGCCTACGAACATTAACATTTAACGAATGTCAATAATATAATCTACCAACATAATAGCGACAGACGCATATAGTAGACAATCATAATAAAGCACAAAAAGATTAAATCCAAGGAATTGTGGATGTGAAACTTATGATTTGCACTTGTGTAAGTAACATGAATAATAATAATGATTTACAGCCCTTGTTCAACTCATTGCTTAACAAAGGCCTCCTTACACAGTGTCAGCTTTGGGGATCGTATGTCCATACTTCACCACACTGGTTAATGCAGGCTGGAGAAGGGGTGCCCACAACTGGTTCAAACTTGCTACGGATATTAGCCACAGTTGGGAATCAAAATCGGCTGGCTGGGTCTATAATCCAGTGCGGTAACGACTGTCGCACCATACCGTCTGTCGCACCATACNNNCAAGATCCTCCTGCTCACTTACAAGGCTCTCTCTGACGCAGCTCCGACATACATCCGTGACCTTCTTCAGGCACCCTCCTCAACACGACAACTACGTTCCTCCAATACTCGCTCGCTGCAAGTTCCCAGGTCGCACCTCCACTCGATGGGAGACAGAGCCTTCTCACGCGTTGCTCCAAGACTCTTCCATTGCTCTTCCATTGGAAATTCGTTCAGCGGAGTCCTTGAACATCTTCAAATCTCGTCTTAAAACTTACTTGTTCAGTAAAGCCTTCAAGCCGTCGTGCTAGGACCACTTTGCGGCTCACCGCTGTCTGATTATCGTTCTCTGTCGTTGTTGGTTTGTCGTTCTCTCCGCAGCCTTGTGCAGCGCTTTGTGACCCTCGGGTGAAAGGCGCTTTATAAATGCTATTATTATTATTATTACTGCATAATCCCATATACAAAGACCTCCCGTAAAGCCTTAATAGAATGTAGGGTCAATTGCTATTGGAACCTATGAAGGCCACGTTTGTCTAACTAGTTGTGATGTTTACACACCACAGAAGGTACTCATTTGAGGCTGAATGGACCTTGGGGAAAATGTCAATAAGTGTTGGCCAGTGAGCGGAAATCGAACTCGGGTAGCCAGGTTCATAGCGGAGCGCTCTATCTGCTACACTACCACTCCCCAATCTCATATACACAGTATAGTTACACACCCCAGAAGCACATACTCGTCAAGTAGCACATCATTAAAGTCTGTTATTCAAGTATTCACTGCATTGCGCAGTGGTTATGCTGAGATAATTGTGGATTTGGTGGTGGGTGCTTAAGGCTTTAAATACAGTTCCGCCCGCCAAAGATCGGCTGTTAATTCATGTCTTTACCTGTACGAGTATACTCAGTTCATCCAGTACCAATTTTATAACGGCAGCTTTATACCTGAGATTAAACCCATCAATTAAAAACACCGTTGAACCCATCCAAGAAGAAAAAAACATCTCGTAAAACATGTTCTGCTTTTCTTTAACAAAACACAATCCTTAAAATATAAAAATAAATCTATCCAGTCACGTTTGTAAATATTGTTTGCGTTGGTTAGTTTTAACGTTTGTTGTAGCGCAGGAATCCCGCTTCCAGACCTTGCAAGCTCACTGGATATTTTGAAAAGGCAGAAAACATTCATCCAAATGAGTGGTGGTAGCTCAGATGGAATTAGTAGTGCAGAGCAGATGAGAAAAATGACACCTCCAAGAGTGCCCCGGTTATAAACGGGTTCCATTGCGAGAGTACCGTTCGTAAGTTGATAGAGTATTCAATGTTATACTGTACTTTATAAGAAGAAGTAATGCACGTCATGCTTTCAGGACTTGGACATTATGTGTACTGTTGTAGATATGTATAGTCGGAATACAATATTTAATGCTATACTATATACTGCATGCACTACACTGTATATTGAAAAGAATAGTACCTTATGGGAGCTTGTTCATAAGGACAAGCGGTAGACGTTCGTAATTGGGGGTCTGACTGTATTGACATGTGTGCAACACTGACAGCCGCACATAAATGTTTTGCTGGAATGTACTGCGGTCTGCTCAGGACAGTCTTTGGCTACGGTTATTTAGGGTTAGGATAAAATGGGTTATACTGCAGTGCAGAATGTTTCAAGAGTGTGTTATATTCATTTTAAATGCAGGATAAACAGAAGAAATGGCAAAGGCCATTTTAACATCTTCAACATTTTTATGAACATATTCACGTATTTTCAAGACATTTCCAGTAACCTGAATGCACCGTCAAATCTGCTATCCAGACATCTAACGTGTCCAAACCACTTAATTGCATGCGGCTGGCTGTACTACATTTCAATTTGAATTAAGGGCAAATCACTTCCAAGCTTACATAACCGAAGAAAGCCATTTTTCATGCGCCTTTCAAACCCTCTCTCACAAAAGCAAATTCCACAATCTGCTGAAATTCTATCCACTACAAGCGAGTCAATTTAGTGGCCTCACATTGAAATTCCTGTCACGTGTTTGCACCGTGCAGCTATGCTTGTGATGACTTGAAAAGACACCCACTCATTCAGGGCCCTGAATTCCTGAACCTTAGCCCAGTGGCAAAGGCCGGTCCTGTCCCGACAAGCAGCAAATCCACACCGAGACCATCAACGTGAAGCCACCTCAACACAGCAGGGACTCTGGGACCCATTGGATCAATGGGTTAAACTTCAATTCATCGTCTAAATGTGTTTTTTAAAGCTACTGACCTCTAGAGGATTGCTCTCATGAGCCGCTATTTCGGGATAGCCAATGCAAGCGTTTATCCTCTCTCTTTTGCCATGTTTTGCCTCTGACGTTGGAGGCTTTTTCAGGCAGTACTGGGGAGTGGGGAAAATGCTTGCCACGGCTATCCCAAAAGAGCAGCTCTTGCGAGCAATTCTCATACATCAATAAATCGATCACTTGTCAAAAGTAACCCATATGTGACCGTACGCAATGTGGCGGAAACTTGAATTACATCAGTGGCAGTCGTTGTCCTATGGGTAGACTCATCCCCGTCACAGGAACGTGGAATTTATTTCACCACTGGCTTATGGCTGTAAGCAGGAGATGAGTGCCACCCTATGCTAAGCTTATCAGGAAACCCCTTTAGAATTAGTGTTTTTAATTTAGTTAATGTACATTAATGAAAATGTACACTGTATTGTTATTGTAAGTGTTATCCAATGTCTAAGGATAACACGTACAATAACACCATGCAAATGAAACCACTGCGGGAATGTGATAGAAATGCAATTGCGTGCACGTATACAGATATCGCCGTCAGCTATAATCACCCTATGAAGACGTCGGTTCAGTAAGACGTAGAAGCATTGTGATTTCTGGGGATTCTTGGTGAAAGAGTCAATATTAAGCTGTCGATTCTGCGGTTGAACAGCAATGTGACTTTTTTCAAAATCAATGCTACACCTCACTCTGAAGATTGGCTTCCCCAGCCAAATACTTGGCCGTGGACCAGCATACCACACTCATACAACAAGTCTGAACTATAAATCCTTCAGGGCTTAAATAAGTGGTCAGCAGAGGACACGCCTCAGTCAATGCAGCCAACACACATCGGCGGCAATCTACATTTTTACTGCAAAGATAGCGCAAGAGGTTTTATGCAAAATAAAAAATTCAGGGAAAAATCTGTAAATTAAAGCTTATCATACCGCCTTTATTTTAACGGATGTGTGAAATTAGCTGATACCTTAAAAAGGATGCTACCTTTTAATTCATTACCTTTGCCGGTTATACATGACTCACACGTTCAGATAAACATAACCAGGAAATTGAAGTGATGAACCTTTGAACAAAGTTCATGATCTCACAAACTCAACTGAACCTTGGAATTAAAGTACAGTATATTTTTACGCCAAAGAAAAGTTATGCGCACACACACACAATACTGTTGACATACCCTGACATTACAAGTCTAGACTAGCAACTGCCAATGTCAGCAAAGGTTGATTTAAACTGACAGCATCTGAATAAATAATCCGTTTCACCTATAAATGGCTTGTTTTACTTCTGAACTAATGCAGTCCTTCATTCTAAAATCCAAACAACAATGAACTTAAAATGCTGGCTTTGTCCCTAAGTAGTTCTTGTTTCTGGTACTAAACAAACTAATATCAAATAGATGAACACATGCCTAGCTCTCCTAGCATAAAACAAGTAATAGTTGCAAACCAAAAAATAATAAATAATGTGAAAAGTCCACTGGGCTATTTTTACTCCGATTCTATAAGCAAGAACAACTTCATTGTGAATATAATCACACTGTGCATCTGTGCATTCAATCAACATTTAGATACAAATATAAGGAGGTAAAAGGCATCATTATAACTGTACAAATCGCTAGACGAGATAATAACCGACAGAGTGGCAGCTAAGGGTATAAAACATGCCCGAGAGAATATCCACTGAGCAAATGGAGTGATGTCAAGGTTCATACACAGGCTCTGCGTGGATTGTTACATTGCTAGATCTGAAGAGGCGACAATGGCTTGAAAAGGCCTTCATTTAGCAGGGGATTGACCATGGCTGATGATCATGTTGCTACCAACGACAATTAATATTTAAATAGAACAACATGTGCGAAGAAGAGAGAAAGAGCGCCCAACATTTCTATCGCAAAAGAGCAGTTCTGAATAACAGCTCTTAAGAGCAATTCTCATATGTCGAGCCATGAAAACCTACATCAAAACAAAGATGGAATCTTTAACCCACTCAAAAATTGTGACTTCAAACAAAAACTACAAGCTTTTGAAAACCATAATTAACATGAGAAGATGGCCAAATAGCATAGAGTGTAAACACAACATGTTGGTGAGTGACGGCTAAGCAAGGCTTGCGGTCAAAGCTCTAGAGCCTACCTGTGTCGATGGATGATGGCATTGAAGAGGTGGCCATCCCGCCAGGCAGTTGAGAAGTTCTGGCACGAGGCGGCAGGATAGACCTCCACCATTCGCTGGGACCACAGCAGCAGCTTCTCCTTGGCCGACATGTCCTCCGACTGCCCTGTCACCTGGATCTCCGAGATCTGTCAACAACACCAGTCAAGAGGGTCAAAAGAGGTCATGAACGCATTCCACCTTAACAAGGGTATTCAGAACTTCGGGTTGCAGGCAACAGCTAGGACTCAATCTTTACACTTTGAACACAGACTAGGTAGTGAAAATTGCTCTCAAGAACTGCTCTTTTGCGATAGCCGTGTCGAGCATTCCTCCATTCAAGTATTTGGTCAACGTATAGTGGTAACAGCTCCCCATCTGCATTGGACATTAGGTGAAGGATGCAGATATCCACGGGGAAATACTTGACAATCTATAATAAATCAATCAAGTATTTGCATGTATATACATATGTATGTCCGTGCTACGGGTACCAGGTACGAATCCTTCAGGAGCGCAATTTTTCTTCTGCACAACATCGATGCTTTTGTGACTTATTTCAGCTTTACTTACAACTTGCTGATTACACTTCTGATACTTCAGACAGCCAGTGACGTTCCCAAAAGGACATCTTATGAAACTAACACTATTTCGCCTTTAAAGTCTCACTTTTGCACCAGTACCATCAACCCTCTTAAGCATTCTTCCGCTTGTATCCTGACATCAGAATAATGTTACACACTTGTAACAAGATTGCCCGTAGGGCGGGTACTCTGCTAGTATACATTACATTACGCACAACCATATCTTACGTACACATCACTCAATGTTGTGCATATGAAAATTACTATCGTGTAAAAACAACTCAATGCCGCCACCAAGTGGTGCATACCTGCTAATAGTCACCCGGTATTTACATAGCGAGGCGAGGATGAAACGATACATTGTCCATAAATAGCACCTTGTTCCACAATGAACATAGCCCTTTATGGAAAACTAGGACGAGCTTTCATCCGACTCGACTCTGCTCACAGTGCCAACACTGAATCAACACCTCGTCTCAATATGTCACTGGTGTCCATAACTCTTAAAGATATGATTTCAAAATGTGTAAACGTATAGGGTTTAGACATTTCTTCAATGCGCAGTGCGTATTTTTACATGGCATATGTTTCAACGGTCACGCATAACCGTTAAGTACAATTTTTAAAATCCTAAAAGACTGTGCGAGCAGATGTACGATGAGTGGAATTATGTCACTGTATTTCCAACATTCCTTTAGCACTCGACGGAAACGCAACCTAACGGTACAGTTCAGATTTTTTTTTGCATTCAGAGAAAAGGAAAACCAGACATCGCTAAAAACTGCCTTCCGGACTGCCGATCAAATTGCTGCTCTGCAGAATTTCCAAGCATACACTGAGCCAATGAAATGCTCACTATTTTAAATGTAATACCTTTGCACCACTGGCCTTTGTGAACTATACGCAGAATAAATTTATCTCACGAGATACGTTGAAAACACTTCAAATGTATACAAGGTAAAAGTGCGGTCCTGCACTTTTACGCTTCAGGCAGAAAAGTCTCTACTAGGGAGAGCCTTCTAAAGCCCCACTAAACAGATATCTTGGCCTATTCTTCCATGCTTGCCAGACGTCTTGGAAGAGGTGGGATTACCCACACTTTACCCCACCTCATGTCATCTGCCGATTGACTTACACTGGTTGTTCCCAGTTGTAGGGCTGCGTGAACAGAGGTGCTGGGGGGATTTCAGAAACCTGCACCATTGTTTTACTACCACGCCGGCGCTTGAACTGAGGGCCTATGGAATGCATGTCTAAGGTGCACTAACCGATACAGGCATGGCAGCATCCTCCCACGCACACATATAAAATAAAACATTTGACAGTGGAAGGGAAACAACACGATGGGAAATGCCCCACTGAATATCCACTAAACATTTCAAAATATCATGCCCAGCGCGTTTTAAAAAGGAAAATATTCCGTGCAAAACAATGACACAAATTAATGCTGGAAACAAATGACCTACTAACGTGGGCATACAGAGGACATTGGAGCTGTTTGCAATTTGACAGCCAGTTAAGCGCTCTTCCAACGTGCCTTGATAATGGGGAAAATTGACACTTAACATTCCACAGCGTTACAAAAACAATCATACGGTGCCGCCACAACGACAACCGCTATCAACAGTGTGTCAGAGCATATGCCAAATTCCTCATTTCGTCGAGACAATCATATCAGCTCTTCACACGCTGAGCCATACACACGGTATTGTTACCGAGGGCCACGTGCGTGTTATTTCAGTTCACGCCATGAGTGAAAATGTTTTAGGAAAGGTCAACGCAGAGGTAGTGTTGTGGCCATTCAAAATAAAAAACCAATGACAATTTGTTGTTGTTTAATAATAATAGGATTTCATTACACTGAAATAGCGCCTTTCACGCAGTTTAAATAAGTCAGTGATTTTTTTTTATCTGGAAGGAACCGTTGAGCTATATAGCTCATTTTAACAGTTGTCCAGCAGGGAGGGATAAGCAGGTTATAACATCGCAGGGCACCGGGACCAAATTGAACAAGGAAAATTAACCTAGGCAGCATGTCTTTGGACTGTGGGAGAAAACCAAAGTGTCCGGTGAAACCCATGTGGACATGGAGAGAACGTGCAAACTCCACAGAGAAAGGTCTCGAAGCCGGGAATCGAACCTTCTTGCCATGAGGTAGCAACACTACTCACTGCGTCAATATTACGTTATTGACAAATAATTTAACATGTGTTTTTGTAGTTGTGGGAGGAAGTCGGGGAACCCGAAGGAAACCCACGCACAACGGGTAGAACACCACACAAAAAGGTGCCCAAGGTAGGAATCGAACCGCCTCGGGCAAGACATTCTTCCTGTGAGGTGCAGATGTTTCCACTGCACAACCCGGCCACCCTAGCTTCTGTAAGGTGTGGTCTCTCGCTGTTTCAGACTAAATTTGGCAACAGGACGGTTGGGTGATGCGCATAGGCATTGCAAAGTGTCCCTTACGTGTACACAAGCTCACCGTGTTTATACCTCGGAAATTTACACAAATTCTACGACATCATCAGCGGACCTCACACAGATCCATTTAAGTAAAACATGAACAAACTGTGCAGGAACACGATTGAAAAACGGTGGTAATTCTAAGCCAGGTAAACTTTTACAAGCGTCACCTGCATTAGCAATTTGTGCATCCGTGATTAAAAATAATCTGTTGGATTTGCAGTTGGCTGCTCGCAGATGCTAATGATGCCTCATTGCTACTGGTCCACTGAGCCCATTTGTTTAGAGAATTGAGACATTTACACAGAGAACATGATTTTTTATGAATTGTTTGGAACAGCTGCACGACCATCCATGAAAAAAGACTGCAAATAAGGGACAAAGCACTTACATCCAGTATGGCTTCTGCAAGCATTCACATGGGGCTATGTATGTTTTTTTCTTCAACAGACAAAGATCCCCCATATGTCCTTTAGAGAGAATGCTGGGGCAAGTGCTGTTCGCAAGTACTTATTCTGATTCGCCGTCACTCCTCGTGAAGTGTCCTATCCAAGCCTACTTGATTTTCTTAACAGTTAAAATAACGTGTTAAATGTGTTTGTTCTCTGATATATGCGTGCCTATATCCGCCTCTCTGTGTAATTTCAAGAATGTACCTTTCCTTATTTATTTCCGAACGTTCAATATTTTTTCCGTTCTTTTTGTCCATGTTTTCAATCCATAGGTCACATCAGTTAGTGAAAACAGATTCAAAACGGAATTTTGTAAGGATTTTTGTAAATTGCATTTCTTTATTCATTTTTCCAATCACACTCTAACTGCACTCCAGCCTCCCCCTTAATTTCCTCGTTTGATCCGGAGTGACTTGAACTACGTTACCGAACTTTTACCCTTCTAGCCCATGTATATCAATTATTTACGAAGACCACTGGCAACAGAATGGTGGGCAATTTAAAAGCCAACCGATTACGTGAGCAAGATGAATTTAGGAAAGGGTTCTCAACCATTGACTACTTCCAAACTCTGAATCAAATCCTGGAAGAGACAAAACATTATAATGTAAACTCATGTCTCGCTATTGTCGACTATGGAAAGGCATTTTACTGAATGAGATGTTCTTGCAGTCATCCAAGCCCTCACAAACCAGGTACTGTGCTAAATGCATAAACAGGATGAAATAAATTAACTACAGATGACTGGCCTTTGGCGACCTAGGCCAGGTTCGTTTCTCACAATCACCGCTATATGGCGATGATGCGATCAGCTCCGAGCCGAGAGAACAGCCTACAGCTAATTGGCGAGATCCTCTGTATAGTTGTAAAGTGACACAACTAGCCAAAAGGAACATTAAAACATTCTGGAATGACATCCCAACTGCCACATTAAATATAGACAGGGGAGCCTGCCTAGGAGTTACACTCACCAAAATTGTTCTCAGAAACATCAGAATAACATTTTCTCTAATTATATTGGAAACAAAAATGTATGGTCGTAGAGATAAGACTACTCTCTCAGGCCTGCTGAATACACTAATAATAAATGGAAATAGACTACAGCAAGAAGATTCCCGGCTTGGGTGCTGTTCTGTGCAATGTTTGCATGTTCTCCTGGTGTCCATGTGGGTTTTCAGAGGGTACTCTGATTTTTGCTCACAGTCCAAAGAGATGCTGCTGCCTAGGTTAATTGGCCTGCTGACTAAATTGCTGCTGGTGCCCTGCCATGGATTAACATCTCAGCCTGGATATAGTCCTGCCTTGTGCCCTGTGTCTGCCAGGATAGGCTGTGGCTCCCTGCAACCCTGTACAGGATCAAACAGGTACTTCTTATTCTTTGCGATTCATTATCAGTACCATTAACATGTACTGATAATGAATAAATGATGGAAGAATTTAATAAATAAGGGTGCAGTTAGGCTCAGGATAAAATAGCAATACGTGTTATGGACAGATTAATATATTTTTGGAGGGAACACAAATGGAAAACAAATCAATAATACAAATACCATAGAAAGTATTTGAGGTGGACGATTTGCTATGACGTTATTTGAGTTTCAAAGGTTATTTGTCTAAATAATTTACATTCGTATTTTAAGACCTATAAATCTACAGTCATTAGCAGTTGTATTGTTGTCGCCTGAGCAGTGGCGGGCCGTGTATTTTACACCTAGGCCTTCAGTGCTATCCTCACACCATACGAAAAATGCTGACGTAGGCGGCTAGGCAAGCTAGAAGGCTCTGGCATGTCAAAGAATACGCCCAATATGGCAAACTTGAAATCTGATTGGTTAAAGAATATGACAATCAACAACTACGTCCCCATTTGTTTCAACAGCGGCGAGGATTCACTCGAAATTCTGAAGGCCTCAGGAGTAGATTTTTCACCTGGAGACAGCACAGGTGGAGAATCTGATTGGATAAAAGCTCTAATTTATATGAGCTGCACTGGAGGCAGCACCAATCTCTAGGCCAGCAGAGAAGGCCTTGCTGGACCTGACGGCCCGCCTCTGCGTCTGAGGTTCTCCAAATGACACAACTCAAAGACAGCTCCATTCAAAACAAGGCAAACAACGCAAATACAGGTCACGAACAAACGACAACAAAACAACGAATGCTGTTTTTAGCAAGTGAACAAAACGTCCTGTTCACCACAGCTGCCTCTGCTACAAATCAATACTACCATGGGTTCAATAAAAAAAGAACAACAGTCCTTGAGCGTGTGCACGGACACTTGCGTAGGGCCCCAACCCAACCATAATGAACACATTTTCAACATCTGCCAACCATTCTGGAATAAAGCAACTTAGCCAAACAAACGTCTTACTGTACGGCTCTGGCTACCTTAAGAACTTAATCTGCTGAAGTAAATTACCTCCTCCCTTACAGTCGGTTATTCCAGAGCTGAATACATTGCAGCATGGTGCACACTCAATATTGAATTTATGTATAAAGGAGCAAGTGTTATTATGTATATATATGTCTGCACTGAGAGTACTGGGTTCGAACACTTCATAAGCGCAAATTATTTCTGAACAACACCAACGCTTTTATGTATCATGTCAGCTTTATTCCCACTTATAAATTACTCTTCTAAAACTTTAACACAATTTCATCTTTAAATTTGCACTTTTTCAATATCATCAACTCTCTTAAGCCCTTTACCACTTTTATCCTGACGTCAGAAGAATGTGTTATGCACTTGTAATAAGATCGCCCGGAGGGCGGGCTCTCTGCTATTATATTGGAGTTAAAATATTATTTTAGGTATTTTTTCCCCACACAGCTTGTACTACTTCAACAAATATCTATTGAACAAACCTTTACGTGCACACACATATGGGCAGCAGTAGTGCTGACACAGTTTACATTTTTAAGATGTGACCATCTTTATGGGACTCAAAACATCACCGGTCACTAATTTGAAAGTGATTAATTTTTAAAACGGAAAAGGATCCTACCTCTTCCCCGTGAGCAGCCTTAATTACGCTGCTGGGATGAATTTGTCTTTCACATACTTCACCACCACTGGCCGAGTCATTAATTTCCAAGGATGGTTTCCCAACGATAGAAGTGGAATGAAATGTATTACAAGCCCCTTCTTCACGTGGCGTTGCCTTATCATCAACTCCTTGACCTCTCGCCCAGCCAGGCATAACGCTGAGAAATTCACCGACCACCTCCACAACCGGCAAATGTTCTTCATTAATATGTAGAACTTCATCGCAGCTGAACATTAAATGCTCCTCGAAGGCGGGAGAAGAAAGATGTTTATCCTCCCCTAAATCAGATTCATCATCACTGGCACTATCCGCAAGCTCCGACGAGCCATGCTGGTGGCTGGATAACACGGTTACATTGTTGTCTGGTTCTGAGACATCTGCGACTGGCTGCTCAAAGACGGCAGACCCAGATGTAAACATTCCAGGCACGTTGCTGTCAACTTTGTTTTCGCTTCCGGAACCGGTCGACAAAGTTGACAGGGATGGTCCTTCGCGATCTTCTTCGATGTCTCGACGTAACGGTGGTGAGCTGCCCTCGTTTGTAGGAAATCTATTATTAACATGCTCCAGCGAGCCGTGGTCGGCCACCACAGAATCTGGTTTCAATGACTCTTGCCTGTACAGTTCTGAACCACCACTGGGCTCAACCACACTATTATTACTTGAACAATTTTCCAGACGACTATTATCTGTCCCACTAACAGGCAGTGTCTTCTTACCAGCTTCAGCCTCACATCCATATTCAGCAAGCTCACGTTCAGCAGGATAAACTATCGGACTTTTTAACATCCCGATGTCATCAACATGGTCGATATTCTCTGCTGGCAAAATGCTTCTGTTGCTAACGTCACCGACCTGCCACGGGTGATAAGCTTGCGCCGGTGCCTCGGCTTCTCTCGGCTGCGGGTCGATGTCTTGCGACAACTGCGACTTCACAGACGCCGCTTGCCTCTTGCTCCATTTTTTCCACCTCCTCCTATTGGAGGAGTCCTTCTCCTTCGCCGGATCAAAGTCCAGCGGCGCTTTGCTCGGATCAACAACCTGATCTTCCTTTTGCGCACTCACGCAGCCGCACGTATTCCCCATGGCACCGATTCGTAAGCTTGGTGAAGTTCATTGATATGACCGTAATCCAGGCCGGGCAGGCGGCAATTCTAATCGCTCTCGGCCATTAGCGCCGACACTAAAGTCTCGACACGCACTACTGCAGTGGCACAGCGCTTAGCGGAACGGCCATCCTTTACGCTGGCCTCTACGTACGTAGACGGAGGCAGACGGCTCGCTTTGGGATCAGCTGCTTCACGACTGCTGGAGTGAGTGTGGCGAGCGGGGTCGGAAGGGGAGAGGCTGTGTGCGAAGGGGGCTCCACCGCAGCCAAACACGCGAGCGGCGCCCATAGGCTGATCGCTGTGCTCATTGTAATAATTTGCCCAGCCCCAAGGGCTACTGTTCCAAACTGCTGGCAGGCTGGGAGAATACATTTCCTGGATGCCTAGACAACACCAGCAACTCAAAGCCTGTAACCCATTTACAGCCTCAATCTTGAAGTGACTAGTGAGCTAACGCGTAACAACACGCGTCAGGGCACGTAACGCCATTTCATACGGAATTCGGAAACAGGTACTGGTGTCAAAGTGTATTGTTGAAAATGTGTAAGCCGCCATATATCGGTGAAGGTCATGCATAGCGCCGACCCCTCTCGCTGGCTTGATTCGCAGACAAAAGTCTCACCTGACAAGTATGAAAAAGTGTTATATGCTGGTCTTCATGACAGGTATACTGGGACTTCACAAGGACTAAATGTGTTCTGTCTACATTCCACTTCCAAACATTGGAGCATGTGTGCAATGTTCCCTTCTTTGATCATAAATCAGTTATTAGGAATCACACAGGAAACTGTGTGTAACTCCCCCACGAATGATTGAAGTAACGTGTGCGCACCGTACAATTTACAAATCACTTTTAACATATATGTTGCAAGTTCAGTCAATAATAGTAATGTACATATAATGCTGATATATGCCACCGTAAGTTTGGGAACCTATTGAAACAAATGTCTCAGAATCATATTTGTATAAACTCATAAGGCGAGCTGATGTAAATTAAAACTAACGTCGTTTTTCACATGCGTCATTCAGCATAGTGTCATGCTTTGGAAGGCCATAATAAATATTAAACACTGCTGTTGGCTTGGCATCAGCTTTGGAAAATACCAACTGGAATAGGGGAGACTATAAATGGATAAGTATTACTATGACACCATGTTTTAAAACTGTTGAGAATGTCTGTGGGGTCGTGTTACATATTTAAACATTTATATTTTCACACGATAATGTTCAGCGTTTAATCGCCCTGGTAATGGCTGATAAACAGATATTCACTTCGAGCATTACAAAAAAGCCCTTGAGAAAAAATGTTACGCAAATATTTAGGGCCAATAGCACCCCAACATCTGAGACCTATCAGTTTTATCACTAAGTGTCAAAACATATATTAAACTACAAAATCTCGACAATGATTCATGTAATGTTTGTACTAGGGGCGAGGAACCATCAACAGTTGTACAGTCGCTACCTTAGGCATGTGACCAACGGTGACAGTACACATATAACGTTACGTAGATACAAACAAACATTATACGTACACACCAACAGTGATCAGCAATGTTAATTTGGATAGAAATATACGTGTATCGTAACGCAACTGTGTGCAAGCAATCATTATAGGGGCTGTTGACTTTACAATGCCAACAGACCTTCAGTGGTAAGTAAGCAATAGAAGTGACCTTTGGCATAGCCACATCCAAACGTGCACAGACATTCCCCACGCTGTCATACCAGCACGCCCTCTGAAGGCAGCCATCTCCAATTGGTCAATGGTACCCAATCACAAGTCGACACCCTTCAAACCATCATTACGAAGAAATCCCGTAAAAAAATTACCGCTGCACCCAGGGTTCGAGTCACCTGTGAATTTAACGAAACGATTCCCTACCTGGAAGTGGAGGATGATGGTCCATATTAATCCCAGCGTCAACTTGGGGTTTCCATCTGCAATGTCATCGCTTCTGATGTTGACGAGTTTTATCTGTTGGTAGCAAACAGGAGGGGATACAATTTCATGAACATGCATTGATTCAGTGTAATTTAAAAACAAGCCTGTTGACTGTGATCCATGTAGACAAGACAAGTTGAGACAAAACAGACAGAATTATGATTTGTAAGATTAAATTAATATTTTCCTGGACCGATCCAAGTGCTGAATGGATTTGAAACATCATATTTAGTCCTTTAATACAATTTCCAAAAACCTGTATTAGTGGCAATTGACGTTCTAACCTATGTTTGAATAAATGTACACAGACAAACAAAGACGCAATCAAAAATAATGACCAATACGACTGTCTATTTGGAGCAATAAAAACATATATTCCTTCAATGTTTTTGTCTATTCTCCAATTATATTCTCACTGTGCTAATGGGAGTTATGCCATGAGACAAACGATAAATGATACATTTGGATCTCTAATGCAACTCAGTGTTAAAACTTGTGTGTGGAAGCAGATCTCACTGAGCTACATCATTGGGTTGCGTGACAGTACTTTACCACCCTGGTCATTTCTGGTAAGACAGCCCAGGGCAGGTTCAAATACCACTTTACACCGACTTTAGCTACGGCTAGGAATACAATTCAGGTGACCACGTTCATGATGACGCAATGTACCTTTGCTGCACCCTATCTCTGGTACTCAAAAAATAATTTACTCGACATGTTCATGTTTCATTGCCATTATTATAATTACTAAAAGCCCTCGTAATATTAAAGGTTCGGAACAGTGTTATTGTTGACCTTTTATGACATTACTGCTGTGCTATGGCTGAATCTGGTCTCACTTCAAATTCATAGTCTCAAATGGCTTTTACCTGGTTAAATACAATATATATATTCGTAAATACGAATGACTGAATGATAGCAATTATATAAAACTTCTCCTGGCATGGAATTTGAAAGGGCTACATTGACACACTCGTGACATTTAGCCACATGTCACAGGGCCTTGTGAAATACTCATACAGTGATGTTGACCACCAGCTGAACAACTGAATACTCTGACCCAACATCCAAGTGCGAATTAAAAAAGGGCACGAAATGAAATGGATGTGTGTCACAAACCTGGCGGCGCCGCAAGTATTCAAGTGCAATTTGAACATTTTGAAGTCGATGGAATCGCATCCGTCCCTTTTCCCTTTGCTGTTGCATTGAGAGGATGAGAATATGTGACACAAAACAGGCATTCTGATCAATATCATGCATAAATACACATTATATGTATATTGTAAAGTGTTACCAATAACGAAAATTGTACACGTTGTCACATTCAAAGCTCTTTTTTTTCTTACAACTGACGGATGTAATTTGAGGGATAATGCATTTGAGAAATGAGGCCACAACATCCCAATATACAGTGATAATTCAAATTCACCACTAATGAACGGTGAGGTATTTATATTTGTAGCTTCAGATATAAATCTACAGAACATTGACAAGGTAATTGCTCACAAGGCAATTGGTTCATAAAATCTGAATCTTGAAAAACCTTCCCAAAATCACATTTTTCTGTTAATATATGTATAAAACTACACGTGTCTACCACCAAAACTAACAGTCATCCCATCGCCAGCTGTTCACAGACCTCACAAAGCATAACAATGACGCTGGTAATAAATCTCTGAATTAGCAATGCTTCAGACACACGCAAAACAATGAAGCACCGGTTAATAATAATAATACATTTAAAAACGCGTTTTCGTGAAGAGACCTTCAACCAATGCTGGATGAAGGCCTGCCCGTGTCACTACCCCCTTCCCCCCCCCAAAGTCCTTGGTTGCTTCAATCCATCTATCTCCTGTGCATGAGCTGATCACCTGATCTAATCACCTCATCTCTGTGGCGGTCTCCTCCCTGGGATTTGTTCCTGCCTTTGGCTGGCATTCTATATTCAATCTCATTGATTGCCCATTATCCGTTATATCCATGAAATGTCCCTACACGAGCTTGCTTAATTTTCTTGACAGTAAAATGTATGAGAATAGCGCTTAAGAGCTGCTTTCCCGGGATAGCCATATCGAGCGTTCCTCCTCTCTCCTTTGCGACGTTTCGCTTCCCACTTAGGAGGCATCATCATAATATTTATGCTTATGACTAACAGAAGCCTGATGATGCCTCCCAAGTGAGAGGCAAAACGTCAGGGAGGAGAGAGAAGGAATGCTCGACACGGCTATTCCGAAAATGCAGCCCTTAAGATCAGTTTTCATATATCGAGCTGTGAAAACTTACATCAATACAGTGATATGTTTCTAGTTTGCATTTCTCATTGGATCGTTTGTTTCTCTTTCCATGATTAAGTGCAAGTCCCAGGAAGCAGCTCTCCATGCTAATTTACATTCTTTAGTGTTTCTGTTCTGAGCTCGTTGTTAAAGTCCATGTTATCAATCCATGCCATGGCAAGTAGATATGCAATGACCGTTAACGTCAGGCCACGTTTTTGTGCTTATTTTACTACAAAAAAGTCAAAATAATCGTGAAAATGCATTTCCCAGAGTCGTTTGCCGCTACACTAAAACCGGACATATTTTTTCTCATAAACCCACAGTGGCTGGGTATGTTATTTTCTAACACCCTACTCGACACTAATACTTAATTCATGTGTGAATAAAATGTGGTGGTTACACAACCGTAGAAAAAGAGATAAATCACGAGGCTTACCAGTGTGTCTCCAGAAAGCACCTCCAGTAACGTGATTAGGTTATGCCCATCCCGCATGTCTTCATAGAGGTCATTGACATGCTTTCGGACCTGCATGATAAAAATATACGCACACCCACACACACACATAGCTCATTAGCACAGTGCACATTAGGAAAAATGCTAACATGCCATTGCCAAAGGGTTAGGCTACTGCAAGGCTGGTTCATCACAGGATATAATTTACATTGTGATATGGCTATTGATCCAAGTCCTTAATCCATAATCACACCCGCAGCTTGTTTACAATGGCATGACAGGCAATGTTCTTTTTTGTAAAGATAGAGGAATCACTTTTTCAAGTTTTCATCTGACCCTGTAAAGATATGGCCATATCCACATGTGAATTAAGATGGAAACGCACAGCAATGGAGTGTGTGGTTTGAACATGCGCATGCTCACTGCGATGTCCCACAATACGTGTAAAATTAGTGGTTCCTAACATGTGCTCGGACGATCACTACTAATCTGTTGCAGAGTAGTACTTTTCTTCACAAAATTCCAAGGCAATCGTTTAACTTGTGGCTCTTTAACGAACATTTCAGAAAGCTTTTGGAATATTTTCAAACCTACAGAATACGTTGTTGGTGAATGGCAGTCCGTGACCAATGTTGAGGGTTGACAGTGGGTTCACGGGTCTAGAAATGGTGGAAACCCCTAATCTAAATTACGTGCTGTTCAGCGAATTTTGTGGCCGACCCAACTGTGACCACTGTGGAAACAAGACGCACGTCGATACATGCTGCTAACGTGGACAATGCTGCATTCAAGAATACTACAACAACCAGATAATAATTTCAGAATTTATTGGCCCTTTTAAATACACTGCTAGATAAAAGCTTCACCAAGCCGCTCTTGTCACCGGGGTGGCTCAAAGCTGGTCCATTGTGGGTTGGTAAATGGGGCGGATTGAGGACTGGTTCAGATTTTTGCTCATTGGGACTTAAATTCAGGCTGCTGGGTTCACAGCAAAGTATGTCAAAAGATGAAACCATCATTCGACCCCCAATAATTGATGAAGAAAATTGTATTTAATGCAAGAAACGTTGCAATAAAAAGAGTGTTTTTTAAGATGTGCCGAATCCTACTAAGGTGAGGCTGTCAGATGGGAGCCACTGTGGTACATAATATCTTATATTAGGAGCTCTCAAACTTTTGCACCTCAAGGCCCACTTGAGCCTGATCTCCACGGACCACTAGGTGGCGCTCGCGGCACCCTGATGGCTCAAAAGACACCGGTTGAGATTGGTGGTTTTATATCGTGAGCCGCAAATTAACACATCTGTCGCAAACTGTTGTTGCAGAGAGCAACAACAGTTTGCAGTTGTCCATGCATGCCACCACATGCATGGACAACTGACGGAAGACCACAAAAATGTATTTCGTTTAAGTTTCAGACTTCATATTTTAATACTTCGGTTAGAAGTGGAGCATATTTATTTAAAAGCCGACGGAGATAGGACTATAATTTAAATGATCGCATATGCACAGTATATAGTACGTGGTCATTGTTTATAAGAGGGAAAAAATAGTCATGCGTGATCCTGAGGTGGACCCTTGCCACCAGCAGAGGGGGGTGCTCGATCAGGCTAAGCCAAAGGCCACGACACAGTGCTGGATATAAACTGAAGAATGTTTCCCACATCCCCCGAGACTAAACAAACCAATGGCCCGAAACAACCAGGCTGCCCGCAGACGCCTCCCACCCAACCAATCCCAACAACAGGATGTGGAGGGGTTTATGTTGTTTGAATGAGCCGATCCAATGTGTGTTTCAGCCACACTGATTTATGATAAGCCACTACAGTTATTTTCCGCTCACCGCTCAAGGGCTTATTTTGTTTGATTGTTTACATGATAATGCAGATGTTTTCTATGAATGCCACCGTAATATATATCTGCTGCCGGTTGTCTTTTAGCTGCACGTTGTGTTAAATGTACTGTAGTGTAAGCAATGCGATGCCAATTACTCCAAATTAAGGATACCTGGGGCGTATGAAATAGACCTGTCATTGCACGAAATAAAGATTTTCAGGTTGAGGGACACCTTGGCAACTAGAGCAGTGGCTGCAAAGCTCAATGACGCTGACAATTATGATGTGGATGTATAATTGATTACAGAATCGTGTGTTTTGCATTAATAAGAAAGTACAATAGAGAAACACAGTCGCAGTATAGGACAGGAAGGAATAGGTGCCTTTAGCCAAAATGAGACTTCAAACTAATTCATTTGCACAAATGGTTGTTTGTTTCTTGGGAAATTTGCATCATCGTGTGAGTGTTGTGGGCGGCACGGTGGCGCGGTGAGTAGCGCTGTCACCTCATAGCAAGAAGCTCCCGGGTTCGAATCCCGGCTCGGGTGCCTTTTTGTGTGGAGTTTGCACGTTCTCCCCGTGTCTGCGTTGGTATTCGCCGGGCACTCTGGTTTCCTCCCACAGTCCTGACTAAATTGCCCCCGGTGCCCTATGATGGACTAGCGTCTCATCCTTGCACCCTATGTCTGCCGGGAAAGGCTCCGGCTCACCGCAACCCTGTACAGGACTGCGCACTTTCTGACAATGATGATGATGATGTGTGAGTGTCGTGTGGCCACTGTGGTAGCAGAGCAGCCAGAGAGCGACTTACCTCCTCCCTCCAGTGCTGTGCAACACGGCGGCCAGAAAACAAAGCAATGAAGAGAGAAACCAGGGTGCAGGAGAGGAGAAAATGGACAAGATTAAAGCGCAGCAATGGAGAAAAGGGCAGAAATCATATTCGCAGGCAGAGAAGGCCCATTACGTTAACAGAAGCCTCTCGCCATGCGAATTCTCTCTCATTAATGCAGAGGGAAAGCGAAGCGAGAAAGCTGGCGTGGGGATTATCGTCTTATGAAAATATTATAGGGTGGATGTGATTAAAGTTTATAATAAGGAATCTATTTATGATGTGGAAGAGCTGGGACACTGATCAAAACCCTGACTGCTGGGGTGATTAATATATTATGGGAAACACGAGAAATGTTCAACTATTAATACAGCATCACTGCAACACACCTACGGATGTAGCAGCCAACATTAACAGTTTATTAATGCTGAGTTCTCCACCACAGAATGTTAGTATTAAGTAAAGTGTACACAAAGCCATGGGTTATTATATGTAAGAAAATACACGTTTGTTTCAGGTTAATGGAAATCATTAACGAAGAATACAATTATGGCATTGCATAAAAACGTGCATTTAAGATATGGTACAAAACCAATTGTGTTTCATGTAACACAAATATCGACATAATGTAACAAGTCATACACCATGATTCAATTCAACATTCAAAAAATCTTACTGGAACCAGCTCAACAAGGACTATACTGACTAACTTTCCACCTGATTCTATGTCACATTCAACAATTATTTCCTTGTGGAGCACTGGTGAACTCAAGACATACTTGGAGAAAATGTGTCTGGCACGCGCGAATTTGATTTCAGAACAATACACAAACATACGTATATCAGAGCATTAAAATAATAATTGATCTAGGGTTTAGATATTAGAGGCCGACCCAGGACACATTGGGGGAATTATATCCTTCGGCTGGCCTGGGAAAGCCTGGGAATCCCTCAGGAAGAGCTGAAATCTGTTGCTGAGGAAGGGATGTCTGGTCCACTCTCCTTGGACTGCTGTCACCGCGACCCTCGCCAGGGTAAGCGGTTTAAAAAATGGATGGATGGATGGATTTTTTTAATAGCAACCTCTAATCTTGCTCTGTGGAAATCTTCCTATCAAAGCTCCCTGCCAAATACATCTGACACGTGGACATTTTTTCAAAAGTTACCGCCGTACAAAATAAAAGCATCAGCGAGCAGAGAATACATTTTCATTTATTCTTTGTCATTCAACGCCGGCTGAATCATTCAATTTCGTGAGCTGCATTAACACGAGCCTACAACGGAGAGCGAAGATGAACAAAGATGGGAAAATCTCCACAAAACTATGAAAAAAGCACGAGAGATCCATACCCTTGAGTGAACTGCACATGGATTTTCCAGAACGATGCGTGTGCATCTGCTGATGTGATATAATTTTTAACCACCGCTTTGGCACATTTCACTCAAGCACTGGTACTAGAAAAAGCATTTCTTAAGGAATGCAGTGATTATCTTTGATCTCCGTCATCACGGGAGTGAGCGTTATAATTTAGCCATATCGATTAAAACATTTACGTGTGTTTACAAACGTTTGAGGTCAATTTCGTTTAAACACAAAGACCAAGATCCCCCGTATAGCCCTAACAGACTGTCGGGTCGAGTGCTGTAGTGAAGACCTATGAAGGAACGGCACGGCACATGACGGGTTGGGTGGCCAGCACAATGCCTGGCTATTTTTGTCTACCTAGTTGGCAATGTTTACACACCGTGCCAGGTACTCATTTGAGGCATAGGGGAGGCCCAGGACCGGTTCAGAAAACGGAGCGAGAATGAAACTCGTGTCGCCAGGTTTCGGAGCACAGCACGCTAACCGTTACACCACCGCTCCCCATAATCACAAATAGGACCAGATGAACACATGGGGTAACTTTAACCTGTTACGGACGATCTGTAAACAGGACATGAGAAAACTGCAGAGGAAGTTATTTCGTGACAACAACCTGTAACCCTGCCCACGATGGGCAGGGTTACAGGTGGCTGTAGAGACTTGTGTCTCTTCATTTTGCTTTAATAATAACAAACGAGAGTACTTATAAAGCACCCTATAACAAACGCTCCGCAATGGTGATGTTCATAATCATTTCACGTTTCATTCATTCATCCATTGTCAGAAACCGCTTAATCCTGTAGAGGGTTGCGGTGAGTTGGAGCCTATCCCGGCAAACACAGGGCGCAAGGCAGGGCTATACTCTAGATGGGACGCCAGTCCATCACAGGGCACCAGGGGCAATTTAGTCCACAGGCCAATTAACCTATGCAGCAGAATATCATTGGACTGTGGGAGGAAACCGGAGTGCCTGGCGAAAACCCACGTGGACACGGGGAGAACATGCAAACTCCACACATAAAGGGACCCAAGCCTAGATGGTAGGCGACATTAAATAGGTGGGTTTTAAGTTTTCCCGTTTGGCAACAAAATACGCCAAGCACTTTACACCCTCGTATTCCGGTTTTGAGTCAGTTTATATGAAATTGTGACATTAATGTTTCGTGAATTCCTGTGTCATACAGAGATGATTACACACCCTGCACCGAAGTGTGAAGCAATCTGACAGACTCCATCACCGCCAAACACTTACAACCTGTCATCATAGAGTGGCAGCTGAGATATTCTGAAAAGCTGACACGGAAAAAACAGTGCAGCATAATTGGGTTCTTTCACAAACATCAGCTTCAAGTTTCATTTTGACTTGAAGTACCCATAACAAAGTAACACGTGAAATAAAAAATGGAGTATGTTTTATTGTCAGAATGTAAGTATTGTTGACATCTAACTATTACAAAGACCTCAAACAATTTATCTGCTGCAATTTCGCAAAGGTTCCATCAACAAGCAGTGACATTGAAGCTGCAAAAGACAAGAGGTGCCGCATTTGTTTAATTGAGCCATGTGATAAGAACTTGGGAAAGGAGGCGATGTGTTATTCTATAATCGAGTCAATGGATGCAGTACGGTGATCACCGTACTGCAGTCTGGAGTGCCGACATGTTTGGAAGAATCAATGAGTGAAGTTTATGGGCACAATAACCATGGTACAGTAAGTTATCTTACAACGTCGATAATGTATCCCTAAAATGTGCAACATTGTTCAAAATGACTGTTGAAAGCGAATTTGTCCCATTTCAATTAAAGTAAATAACATTTAATGCGTCCCGAGTCCAAACATTTTTGCAAAAAAACACCTTCTAATGAGTCCCAAAGGGCATATATTCGTACACTTACTGCTGTCACCGCGACCCTCACCAGGACAAGCGGTTTAGAAAATGGATGGAACATCCTGATAATTAAATCAAATACCTAACAAACAAAACATAAAAGTGGTAGCGATAAAACAGTGTTACAGAGGCCACCAACCGCACCGGTGAGCGACTCTACTGAACCAGCGAGTGCCGGCTCTTCAATCAATGTACACGCATGCGTTTCTTTATCCTAGTCTTCGAGAATCTGTTCCGCGTGTATATCTTCTCATTGTGTTCGGTGAGAAGCCGTACGCCTCACTGCTATTTTTCTCTCAAGCCTAAGGATCAAGTGAATTGTAATCCGAAACAATCTAAGAATAGAGGGCAGAAAATTCACACACGGGAGCCTGGGTCCATACAGTATTCACAAGACCTTTGCACGTTGCTGCTCGCAGCCTCCAAAGCACATTCGCACAGTTGGCACCCAGCTATGAGGACAATTAAACGTGGGGATTCGAAGGACATCTATCTACCGTGGCAGTCCAAATGCCCGTCAGATATCATGGCAACCCAACGCTGCAAGAACACTCATAGATTATCCACTTACGCGGAGAATGTGGCGCCAATCAATTAAAGGCAGTTGGGGACCACATTTATTTTACGTGCCATGCGTTATAAATTATGTTAAATGTAAATGGACACCATTAATATAAGATTCAGCATACCAGGTTCGACTGCTTTTAAGGGGACTTCACAACTGCATACAATTGACTTATTATTACTACTGTGTCCATGTGAGTGGCTGCAAAGCCCACTGATATTACATTGCTCTGGCCTTTGTCTAAATACGTTATTGCTGAAGGACAACCAGATATATTAGAAGCGCAGGCCCTGTGATTGTTTGCTCATGACACTGGTGACGGAACGGCATCCACTCCAAGGAGCTACAGAGCCCTCTAGAGGGTATTTGGCCTATTTGTCCACACTGCAAATACATTAAATATACAACGCGATAACCCATTTATACCATCTGGCACGGTGGTGCAGTGGCAGAGCAAGCAGTTTGCAATCAGATGGTTGCGATTTAAAATCCTAGTTGGGGGTTGACTCAGTCCATCATCTTTCCGGGGTCAATAAAATCAGTACCACTTTGTAGTAAAGTTAACAGTGATTTTGTTATGGAGAGACTCACCCTCACCATAGCAATTTGGAGGGATATAGTTCTGCCTTATGCCCTGTGTCTGATAGGATAGGTTCCAGCCACCTGTGACCCTGCACAGGATTAAGCGGCTACTGGTAATGATGATGAAATAATTGTAACAGTTTACAAATAATGCATTAAACTATATATTAAAAAGAAAAATCAATGAGGCACTCAGCTGAAGGCAAGTTTCGGGGACCACAGAAAGCCGAAAGCTCGATACAATACAGGAACACGACGGACATTTAGGAATGGGGAGTGGATTCCCGCGATCGACAGGCACGCTCTAGGAGATGGTAGAGTTCCAGCGGCTCTTTCATCAGGCCTGCTGTATCCAAACCTGTCACGGTCCATGACCCACTCCCGCAGGTTCAAAGTCCTGTTGTGACATTGACTGAAGCCGCCCCCCTTCGCGCTCTATAATAAATCACGGCTGTGACAGCGCACGGGATAGCACCTTGCTGATGGTCTACGACAGTTCACACTACTCCTTGCCATTTTCCTGACTCCCCATCATCCTTAGTAGTAGTAGTCTACCAGGTACCACAATGTTTCATGGTAGGTAATATCTCGGGGTATAATCCGGTGCAATCGCATTGCAACCACTGCACTTGCAAACCTTGTTTAATCACAGGTGTCTGCCAATATTCAAACCNAGAGTGCGTCTTGAATTACACAAACATCGTGTTCCAAACAATTGATGCAGGTACAGGCAACTATTTAATCATACCACCGTGACATAGTCTGTGGAGCCACCAACTTGAGACCACCGTGTCTATGGAAAATCATTGACAACCCATATTTCAGATCAGCAAAATATCACCCAGCATCAGCAATGTTATATCAGCAGCAGACAAGCTGAATGGACCGCTGGATATAGCTCTCTTACATTGGTTCCACGGCCTCTGGACGTGCATGGATGTAATCCATCTTACTGCAACGTATGAGTTTATTCCATTGCTCCATCTCCCCTCTGGGTATCCCCTGACTGCTATTAGAAAGCTAGTTATAGCTATCTGTTGTCATGCCTTGTAGCGATGTTTCCTGTTACATGTCTACGTGCGTAGGACGTAATGTGGCTTGTTTTAATGACAACCCTAAGCATTTCATTTCCTTCTAATAAAATAGGATTTATGTTGGCTTTTACACACTTTATGGTACACAGTTAATCACGTCTTCCCATGCTACTTTACACGAATGGGAAATTGTTTGATGAGATGGCTGCCATTTTAATATTTTGCAACTGCAAGCACATGTGGCAGCATAAAACATGTACACTGACATATTCACTCTTTAAAAAATAAACTTCTCATTTAACACCAAGGCATTTTTTGTTGGTGATTACACACAACAAACATCTTACAACTAACCCATTGTGCAAGTCCTGTGTTATGCTTTAACTCGATATTGGATTCTTGAAAAATGTGTTAACCTTTCTTTAATGATGCCCATAGCGCAGTTTTGGTTCAAGTAAATGCCGCAAAAAATTGTCTAATCTTTACGCATATGGCCAGTCAATCTACATACAAATCATAGAAGACAATGTGATGACAGCACCAAACAGAAGCACTTAAGCAGAACCAGGGACAGAAATTGGGTATCTTGCCGAAGGGGCCCATCCTGTAATTAGACCACCAACAAAATTTAGTCAAGCATATTCTTATGCGGCGGCACGGTGGCGCAGTGAGTAGCGCTTGCCGCCTCACAATGAGCTCTCGGGTTTGATTTGCAGGCTCGGGTGCCTTTCTGTGTGGCGTTTGCACGTTCTCCCCATGTCCACGTGGGTTTTTTCCTGATACTTCGGTTTTCTCCGAGAGTCCAAAGACAGCATTCCTAGGTTAAATGACCTGCTGACTAAATCGTCTCCAGTGCCGTACAATGGACTGGCCTCACACAATAGGTATAGCCCTGCTTTGCACTCTGTA
>JAZEWU010000002.1:29081329-29097271 GCA_036362915.1 Geotria australis
CCCTCACCTGAAGAGGGCAACCCACCTGATTAACATTCAGGTGGTGCAATTAGGGTTATTACGGTGAACAGGTGGCTCCCTGTGCAACCCCTGTGCCTGTTTAATAATCCCTGGGCATGGCACTGTCTACATCTGTGGCTCGCATGCTGAGTCATACTCTCACCTGCCCCAGATATTGCCATGGTGCGGCTCCTCTACGGCTGCACCGAGGCCCTGAGCCTACAGGTCCCCACCCACCCACATGACAGGTTCGCACACGTACCATGTTCTACGAGATATATTCCCTTAGACATAAAACAAATGGGAATCTGCCGACAGGCACGCGCTGTACTATGCGCAATCCCAAGGCTAAAGTGGAAAGCCAAGGTCAATATCATCATCGGTGTCACCATCAAGCGCTCGCTAATTAAAAATCAGTTTCACTCTGTGTCGTTGCCAGTATGTTGCCTCGTTATGTGTTACAGGTTTAGTGGTTAATAATAAACAATTAAAGATTGTTTTCGGAGAAATGTTGATTGAACAATCAAAAATCAATGCCCTTTTGCGTTGGATTTCACGACCAATTATATAATTCACAATTAGCCTCTTGCGAGAGCTGAGCTTCCGTGAACGCTTGATGATGCTGAGCGTAATGAGAATGACTCTTCAGAGCCGCTCTATCGGGATAGCCGTGTCTACGCAGAGAGGAGAAACGCTCAACATGGCCATCCCAACAGAGCAGCTCTTCACAGCAATTTTCATATATCGTGCCATAAAAACCTACGTCAATGTGCTAAACGTAATCTCCAGCAAAACCTACGATAAAACTGTCAACATTTTAATTGCTTTTCAACATTCAGACTTGCTAATAAACCAAATAAATTGGCATATTGGTCCATGTGACAACTTAATCTGATTGGCTGTCGGGTGGGGGCGGCAACAGCTGAAATTTGGAATTACACCGACACGATCTAACCCAAAAGTAACTGATTATGAGTCAAATGCAATCATCATGAATGACGACATACCAAAATAATATATGTAAGAATACTCCATTCTGTAGCTCCACATAGCAATAAGATATATGTTTAGTCCATCGATCCATTGGTTTTCCAGACCAATATTGTCCAGCCTCGCTAGTTTAAGCAATCAAATCTCTTGAGACAGTTTCAACACTCTAGCTCTCATCAGCAGGCTAACTAAGAAGATGATTCAATAAGTAAAATTGTCAGTGAGATGCGGGCGGCGTCACGGTGGTGTGAACGGGTTTTTTTTTATTACAAGCTGGGTTAAAGTAGGAATATTACCAAGTATTGTAAGGCTCGACGGCAACTGCAACAATACAGTGGGCTGACTTCTTTGTACACACGATGTATTCTCCTAAGGTGTGGTAATTTACTTTGCTCAAATGCCAGCACCAAAGGACAGCGAGCACTTAAAAAATGCATGACTCATTAAATGTAGACACACGCAACTGCAATGCGGTACGTTACATAAAACGTATCTCGTGGACGCACTTAACGATAAAAAATATCAATCAAGTCCAACAGCCAGCCACCCTCCCAACCACCGGGCCCTCCTTTGCCCTAACCAATGTGCCCCCTCTACACTGAGCCAAAAACGTCTGTAAATCCAGTACACATTTTACAGCAGAGCCCTGCCAACAGACAAAGATCCAGTATAGCTTTAACAGACTGCAGAGTCAAGTGCTGTTAGCGACCACCTATGAAGGCCAGCGCGACACAATAGGGGGTGGGTGGCTAGCAACACGCCCGGCCGCCTTCGTCTCCCGATGCGGCAATGTTTACACACTGCACTAGGTACTCATTTGAGGTTGAGGCGACCTAGGGGAGGGCCACGACCGGTTCAAAAAAATACCGGTGTTAGGCGTGAGCGGGTATCGAACTCAAGTTGGCAGGTTTGTAGCCCAGCGCGCTAACCACTGGACACACCCCACAGGCCGGCGTTTGCCAGCGAGTGTCCGTGCAACCGGACTGCCGTTCAGCAAACAGGCGCAGTGCGCTGACGTCAGTGCCGCACAAGAGCTGCGCGCTCGTTATTGCCGCCTGCAGCTCAGGCTTACCCTGCAGGATGTCACTGAGGCCGTAATCCTGCTCGGCGCTTACGCAGAGAAAACGCACCACACAATTGCGCTGCGCACGCATCGTTTCGTGTCGCCGTTCAGGATCGTTTCGTGTCGCCGCGCCTCCCCCGTTTTTTAAAATGAGCTCGCGTCGTCTTTTCGGATAAAATCGCTCCGCGTTCCACTAACCCTTTAAACTCTACACGTTACTTAAAATACCTGGTAACTTGCACGTAGTTTTTTTTGCACGCTCTTCTTAAGTTGGTATTTTTATTTTAGTTCTTCGTGACCCTGTAATGTTGGTCCTTGCAGATATAACTTACAATGTTGATTCGTCTGCATGGTGTTAAATATTGTTTGATTATCCATCCATTTTCTAATCCGCTTGTCCTGATTATGTTTTTTAAAATGTATAGTACTGTGTTTTTTTAATTGTCCCTAATTGGTAAAACATCTCACCTAAGGTACCCTGCCGGTCTGACTTGTAAAATAGCCTTTGGCTGAATGTTTACCACCTGCGTCACCAAAGAGACTGAACTGAAGGCATCAACTTTTGACCCACGCTGTATGAAAATAGCACAAAATTGTAAAGGTGCAGCCCTACCAATTGCTTTCTCTCTTTGAATATGGAACGTCACGTGTGCCAGCAGCACACGTCACTGCTGGCAGACGGACCGCCACTTCTGGAAGCTCTTTCACTATTTTTTTTTATATTTTGTGGTGACATGGCACTAGTAGATTGTGCATTTTGTGCTTGTTGTCGAGATTCCAGGTTCAATTCTAGAGGCCGCCCTGGTTATTACTGCGTGTATATGTTGTTGTGGCCGGTTTAAACGGCCGCTATCCAGGTTGACCTGGGTTGGCCAGTTACGCCCCAATGGTGGTGGTATTAGAGCAGAATGTTACAGCCGGATGCCCTTCCAGAAGCCAACCTCCTATAGTCGGACGGTTTTCGGGATTGTTATTTGTCTGGAACCTCCCTCCCCCGAGACATGTTCACAAAGGGGACCCCAAGCAGGAGTGCTAGACTCCAGGAGACATAGCTCTGGGGTTCATTAGAATACACAAACACCTCCACCAAACACCTCCACCATGATTTGAATCGTACAGTTATACGCCGTTTGTTTCACGGTGGATTTTATAGATCCAGAGGTATAATATGAAATATAGGCCCTTTGTGTGCCAGTGTCATGGTCCGCGCTCCCCCAAATTAAAAAAAAACGACCCCAAAATAACCCAACTGGAAATTATACATAGCAACCATCGCCCCCTACTGCGAAAAATTGGCAGGACCCTCCGGAAAAGAATATAAAACTAAACTCGGTAAGGCTTTCCTAGGCAAACAAGCGTAATTAAAACAATCCAGAAAACCTCTCTAGAGTGTATTTTGGCCTACTCTGCTATGCTCGCAAGATGTATTGGAAAAGGTGGGACCACCCACACTTTACCCCAACACACGTAACCTCCCGGTCAACTAATTGTGGTCCACCAATTTCTACCGCTGGGTTGACGGAGCTGGGTGTATTCAGAGACTTGTCCATTGCCTTAATTGCCATGCCGGAGGGTTAAACCGGTGATGACGTGCAGTGCCAACAATTACACCTCGGCAGCAACCCCGATTCTTTACACAATGCAGAGTTGTTATCGGGTGGCATGGTGGTATGGCGGGTAGCACTGCTGCCTTACGGCAACGAGCAACCGGGTTCGATTCCAGGCTCGGGTACCTTTCTTTGTGGAGTTTGCATGTTCTTCTCGTGTCCGCATAGGTTTAGACCAGCTACTTTGGTTTCCTCCCACAGGCCAAAAATATGTTGCCTATGTTAATTAGTGTGACTAAATTGACCCCAAGTGCCGTGCAATAATTGGTGTCCCATGCTGGGTATAGCTCTGCCTTGTGGGATAGGCTGTCTGCCGGGATAGGCTCCAGTCCACCGCGACCTTGTACAGGATTGATCAGTTACTGATAATGATGGTGAGATTTATTACTACTATTCGGTAGTTCTTAATGCAACACTTTGTAGTTATTTTTATCACAACAAGCTGGGGGATTTGGACTCGCATTACAATTTATAACATGTTCTCTCAACCGTCTAAACATCATTGACCCTGAGAATTTTCTTTAAGAGATATAAAACATTCTGGTCAGATTATAGACCAAAATAGAGTAATCATTTGTCACAGTCATAAACATCTATAAACGTGTCAGTGCAGTACGTGTATGACTGCAACGTTAGAGCGGTGTGTTTGACATACCACACACAACCACTGTCTGACATGCACTTTGGGTGCTACAGTTTCGTCTAAATATAGCAGCAAACATGAAATGGTTACTCCTTTATATTCCTTGGTCCAGAGCCAGCCACTCTGGCTTGTCTGAACAAGGTCAGACTAAACCAATGTTATATTATTTCCATGCAAATCTATGTACGTTACATGCTAAAATTCATACGTGCGAAACAGTTGTGATCGAATTAACCTTATCCCTGGCTCACGGAAATCAGGTATATTCTGGGCCGATAAGGCCAATCATCCGTGCGATTTAAACACAGCCGAAAGGTTCTGCTTTAACTGCTATGATTGACTTGGGAAACAACATCCCACCGTATTTGCCTGAATCCTTAAAAACGTGGGGGAAAAAAATGCTGCCGCCATAAACCGCCGTGCATACTGAATGGTTACATATTTGCATAACAGTCTTGACGAAGTGTGATTTGTTCCAATGAATAACGATTCACGAGTTTAGCTGCTCCTTCCTCCGAGCGTGTAATCAAGACCCAGGACCTCCTCCTGTGTACAGGTCACAGGACCATCACTCAAAGCAGCTGCCGTTTATTATTCCTTCCGAATTTGACATTTCTTATATTACAAATCACAGTACCGAACCAAATTTAGTTTATTCTAATATATAGTGGTAGGAGCAATATGGCTGATAAAAGCAAACGAGTACCAATAATGCGCTGTAACTGCGAAAATGTGAAAACATTTAACTGTATATAATGACGTAATTAAACATTGCTGGCACGTTACCATTTGGTAATGTCACAGCCAAAATCAAAAGGGTAACAAACTGGGATCATACTCCTCTTATACAGGATAACTTGCAAAAACATAAATATAACAGGCCTAGCCAGGCTAACACAATTTGACGGGTGTACGCCATTGGAAGGATAAGTAAATAAAAAACGAAGATTGTAATAATCGTATACACGTATTTGCATCATCATAAAAATAACTGCTGTCATTTGAATAAGGAGGAACATTCGACACAGCAATCCTGAAAGCACAAATCTTAAGAGGAATTCCCATACATCGAGTCATGAAAACGTACTTCAATACTAGTAATGCCAATTATTTTCCCAAATCTCAAGACCTTTCAAGAAGTATCCCACATTAGGATGTTTGGCCAAAACCATTATCGAGCACTGTACTGTATTTGGCAAATAGAAGTAAGCTCATAAACTGGGAGAAAACCTAGAGTCCTTACGATTGAATTGCACCGCCATCTCCTGGCCATATCTCAGCCCCGTGCCTGCAAGGCCTGGCAAGCCTCAGTGGTCTCCCATTCACGTGCACTACTAAGAAGATGCTTAACCTTCGCTTAGCTCACAAGACCTGACGAGACTGGCCACATTCGCGGGATGCGTTCATAGGCAGGGCCTGAACACGTATGAGAATACAAGCTAGGCAAGCAGGTGCAGTGGTTGAGAAAGCTCCTTAACATGAGTGAGATCCACGCTCATCTAAAGCATTATCATAATCAGCTGCCTATTATTTTCATATTCGGTGAATGCCTTGAAAGTATTTAGTCATTGGGGTCAGATATTTAATGTAATTTAATTCGGAATTACAATATACCTGGCGTCACTGTTCTGAGAATCTTCACATATAAAAATCAATACTAGACATTTCAACTAACAACCTCGATTATGAAATGCAATACCAAAACCGTAATAAAATATCCTTAATTTAATCTTCCCCAAACAAACTAGATTACTGCAGTGGTCGAGTACAATTCGAAAGCTGGAACATTTTTAATGCATTGCGTTTAGTGAGTGTTGCCGCAAATAGCTCGGAAGGAAATTTCAACAAGTGTAGACTGCTTTACGCGGTTAAATATAGGATATGATTTAAACTGGCGCTCTACAGTACATCACAACAGTATTTTCGGAGCAGCAAACTGATCATTATCATCAGTATCATCAGCCATGGTCAAATTCACTGCTTGATGAAGGACTCCCCAAGATGCCACCATCTCTCATCAGAATGTGATGTAATAATCCCCCTTGCACCAACGCACGAGATGGTTTCAACGTCGCCTTGGTTTGCGCCGTTCTTTTGCTGCTCTTCCATTATTATTTTTGACCATCGTCTCATCTCTGCCCATCGTGCTTTGAAGAATCGCAAAGAAGAAGAAGAGGGTCGGAATGACGTCATTAACTGCGTATCTTCTCTGATCCACACGATCCACTGTCATTCTAAGAACGCATTCTAAGAACACATTTCTCCGCACTTTTTTGTGCACTTTAAAGTTTAGTTTCTGCGTGACATTTTTTTTGTCAATGATCATGTTTATGAATGAACCGAATAGTGTAGCTGCTATGACAGAATTCTGTTACTAAAACGAATATATCAAGCGTGTGCTTTTCTGGGCCACACTATTTTCCCATTAACATGTGCTTTTCTCATAGTTTACAGATTTGACAAAACATGGATTTAGGGCATTTTAACAACATCCCTTAATACGGGTAGAACGTGCAAACTTCACACAGAAAGGTAGCTAAGCAGGGAATCAAACCCAGGTCTTCCTTGGTGTGAGGCAGCAGCGCTACTCACCGTGCCATTGTGCTGCCCCATTAAGCCCTTTTAAAAATCTACTTCTGGATAAAGTACTGCCCATGTTTTGTCAGTCGTGGTGGTTATCTGACCATACATCTAACGGATATAATATTAATAATTTCAATTTATATAGCGCCTTTCACCCGAACATTTCTCCAATAGCTGCATTATATTATCCAAATCATGCAACGCGGCTCTATCTTGCTCTTCAATGGCTATTTGTGATTTACCAATCATCAACTTCCTTTTTGCATTCTTTTCTCCCAGTGAAAGCTGTATGCAAACTTCAACCATGTTTGTGTTTCACAGACCTAATTTTTCTGGTCATTCTTCGTTAAAAGCTTTACAGAGTTCTGTGTATTCCATCCTTTGATATTTTATCCATTTTCATATTTCTCTTTTTCTGATTCATGCATTTTATGGTTTCAAATACCTTGTCGGCTTAGAAATTTGTTTACGTTACTTAGAATGGTTTACTTTTCTTCCCACTTTCAGTTCACTGTCCATCAAAAGGTTACGTTTATAGAAAGTGATGGCATCCTCCCCAACCGTGGATAGATCATGGCTTCTGATGATTATGATGATTCACAAATTAGACAAGTGTAAAACGCTTCCGCAATGCAGATGTTTGTTTTTATATCAGACTAAAAATGGGCATTACTAAAAGTGCACAACGAATGGTAATAAAGTTACTAATCATTGGACATGAGATAGGCACGCAGCTAACAAAACACACACTGTTTGGCTTATAATATCTTAATATATAGCGGATGCAGTGTGGCAGATGTTGGTGCCAGCTTATGGCGTTGCTGCCATCCTCCTTCCCCCACCTCTCTCTGTGGTTCTTCACGCCTCTGAGTCGTTATTTCTCTTTAAGCAAGGATGCATGCTGCACGAGTTATAAGTGGCAAATTATTATTATTGGATAAAACAAGCCAGCACGATGCATTAACTGGCATAACAGTGACCTGTACCGTGAGTTATGATATCGTTAATAGGCAGATGTGTTTTCGTAAATGCTACTTAACATTCCATGGGGTGTTTTTTAACCATAAGAATTAACTACATTGAATATCCTACATTAAGCAACAGCAAATACCTGCCACACTGAAATATTCAGAGTAAAAAACTAACAATGAATGGAGGACATTTATAGCACTTGCAAAATGCCGATTTGGTCACTCAACAATGTGGTGCTTGGCACATTGTGTAGAAAAGCCATCCAAATCTATCGGACATAACAAACGTTAAGCATTGTCAAGGACGACCATTCCTCACACCTTTTGTGCAAGGCCACATGACCAATCTCCAGCTACTATACTTAGCCAGAAGTAGTTTCTAAAAAATGTGCTGATGCATACGGGAAATGTAGGGTCAGCTAAAGTCACCCAATGTCATCTGATTCGTAGTGGACAACTTACTTAAACGTGCATCATTTTAGAAGATGATTCAAGCTTGCAGTCACGTCACTGAATACTGTATTAGAAATATAAATTAGGATTATTATATTATTTTAGATAAAATAAATTGTCACATTTTCTTGGTGATATATACTTATGTAAATTTCGAATACTGGACAATACAACGTGATAATGGTGCAGCCCTGAAATTCCCTGTTCACATCGCTGCTGGCAGAAGGGCCCCCACAAGGAGGAGCTACTCAAGTTGGTATTTTGGTCTACTCTTCCATTCTGACTAGACATCATTATTCCATGCTGCAAGCTTGAATCATCTTGAGTGGAAGTACCCACACTTCACCCTACCACACGCATCTAACTGTGATGCAGCCCATTTATACTGCCGATTTGACAGTTTGGGGGTAGGATGAGTGGGGGTTTAAGAAACGATCCCGTGCAGTGTGCGAACCATTAGCCCACGGCAGCGTAATTAAATACAGTACTGGCATGAATAGTAAAGCTGTCAGATTTGAAAGCCACGCAGGCAAACAGGAGTATCAGCACAGTCATGACAACTGGCAGTGATAGGGCTGTTTGGTATTTAGGACTGAAACCGAGAATGACATTGACATTAGCTCAATAGTATTGGACAAATGCCAAACCATATAGCTAAGCAAAATCAAAGGAAAATTTACCGCAGATGCCACTGATAATAAACACCCAATGCGCTTGAACATCAAGTTTAGGACAATTCCCAATACAGTATTGTAGGTTTTCAATACAAAAACACAATATACTACAATTTGTATTCATAAAGATCGTAATGTGACCATGTCTCCAGCCATTTACAATATTGATTATGTGTTACATAGGCCAGCAAATGTGGCAGCAGCACCATCTGTTAAAAGGGGACCCTAACCGTGAAACCCTTCAAGCTATGATTGAGACACAACCCACATTCTGTATTGGCTAAACACAAGTACATCTGGCTGCATGATGCAGTGGTTATAGCGTGTGGCTCGAAACCATAAGGTTACAAGTTCAATCACCTACATGGATGAACAACCAAGTTTACCCTCCAGTCATGGGTAAACGCGGTTGTTCGACCATCTTTAGCAGATATATTGAGTGCTATTTTTTTGAGAAATGCTTTTAAAAGGTGCTCTGTTGGGATATTCGTGCCAAGCATTTCTCCTCTTTCAATTCACAAGGTTACCCCAAAAGAGGTTAAACAACAACAGACGTCTCATTAACTCGCTCTAAATGTGCCCGTCATTAATTAAATTACACTCGTAATTGCTCACCTACCTACAACGATACAAAGTATATTGTACGTTCCCTCTTTAAACAAAATTCTTGCAATTCTGACACGTCAAAGAAACATGCTAGATAATAATAACAACGCATTACTAATGCATCACGATCCATGATGTGCACTTCCTGCGCTAAAAGTGGCCAATTAAATAATATTGCTATAACGTAATAAATGCCAGTGTGCTTTTCCCCATTGCATAGAACCACAAGTATCACTTAGAGTACTGTACACAGCAGTATGAGATGGAAGAGCGGCGTAACGGATCAACAGCGACATTTATTATCGGCAGTGGAAAGACAGTGCTCACTAATAATGGCAGGACAACGTGCACGTCGACTCAGCCTCAAATGAGTACCTGGTAGAGTGTATAAACATCGCCAATAGGAAGACCAAGGTGACAGGACGTAGTGCTGGTCACCCACATCTTCGTGTGCCGTGCTGGCCTTCATAGGTGCTCGCTAACGACACTTGACCCTATAGCCTAGGAAGGCTATATAGGGGATCTTTGTCTTTGCTGTATAATTCTTCACTGTGCTTTGGGGTTGTTTCCATTACACACCTTTCACGTCTTTGCCGTGATGTGTTCAATCAAGGAACGTGATTATACTCAGCGTTCACTTTTCATCCCAGTGTTATCAAACGCGGCTAAGAAACTCAAAACAACACACAGTAGCACCGCGCAGATTTCCGCGGTTGTGCTGTATAACCCTCCGCTGTATTATCGGGTTGTACCGTGCGTTGTTCGGAATGATGTCCAACGTATCCCTCAACGTGTTGGGGGAAGAAGAATCTAGCACCGTGGCATTAACAAGCAATAAGAATGTAAAACAACCGTAGCCTCAGTGATTGAGTTGCAACTATATTAACGCTACCCTCTACGACCACATCCCTTAATCGCAGTGGAACAATTTGACGTTTACCTTGATCAAGTGCTTGTTCACCCATTTGGTGAAGGTTTTCTTCTGAACTTTGTCCCGTTCATCTGTCAAACACAAAGAAAATCCACCATCAGCAACGTAATTAGAAGACGTCACGGTTTATCCGCAAGACCCCGAGACAAAAATACGTATGGCCAAATGAGGAGGCAGCAAATTTAATAAATAAATAGAACTTGGTTGCAGATTTTGGTCTCATTTGAGACATTGAAAAATATGGGTGGGTATACTCTAACGCTCTAATGAGTGTATTGTAGTGTAAATAAAAATGCAGCAATATTTAACGAATGATACTTTTATAATTGGATGAAAGCTTATATTTAAAAGTAACATTTTTGGTCATTCAGACAACGCTTACAACAACTTGTCACGTTTTATCACTTTTGTAGAGCTGGTGAATACGTCAGATTTTTTTTCTTTCTTTCACGTAACATTTTGCTAACGCTCAGCGTAAAATTACACACTGTATATCTTTGAATAAAAACAATCTATAACCCTTTTGCGATACAGTGCGATACAGGGAACAGAGCATGAGCATGCTATAAATATTTCATTACGATGCACAATACCAATATGAGCCAGTGAGCCTTTGAGGCACCGGCGCTGTGCAATGGCTTCATAAGTTACATGTATACAAATGCAGAACAAAACAAAAATCACAGCTGCCCAACTATAACACGGAACCAAACCACGTAGAGCTACGGATTATTTTATCCCACCATGTAAGCGACTTCAGATGGCAAAATGTGAATGCAAGGTAAGCAAACGAATATGATACGATGCCCTTCCCAAAATATGGAATCTGCTAAATCCACATAAGCCCAGGCAGGCATCTTTCATTTCCTAATTCCGACTATTTTTAATGTGCACTTCAGCTTGGATAACACACATTTATCATCGTAAACAAGACTCTGCAAACGCGTGCTAACCGCTCCTTTATATGTTAGCGATTACAACATGATATACGCTACATCAAAAATTCTCATTTTCTTAATGAAGAGAAATGCAACAGCTGCAGTTTGACGAGCACTGCGAGTGCGTGAAGGGAAATGGATTACAACCGGTTGATTGTAGAACAAAAAACCATTATCACCATCATCATTTATTTAGGACTCTAGGAGTGCCCGCTGACGTAGGGGCCTGTAAACGATACGTGGATTGAAACACACACAAGCGATGACATAAACAACGTAGCAATGTGTTTAACTGATGACTGAAAATTCCAACAAAGAGAACAATACCAACACGAACAAAAACAATCTACAGTAGACGACAAGATACCAGTGCGGCGGATATTGACATAGTAATTCAGTAAATGTGAGAGGGGAAAAACACAGCAAAATGGTAACGAGATGTTATCTCCCTTGCCTGGTACTCCGGGAGGTCGTGGGTTCGATCCCGACCTCGATGCCTGTATATTTGAGTTTGCATGATCTGCCCAAGGTCATGTGGATTTTTATCTGGGTTCTCTGGTTTTACCCTCCACGTTAAGAAACACACGTTCAGATTACTTGGCTATTACTATAAATTCAAAATATGATGATATAAGACACGTCAAAGAGCTATCACGTGTGGTCAGGTCACCTCTTAAAATAAATCAGTAGCTCAGTGGGCTTTACCTGCTAAACTAGCTTGAACAGGAATACTACGTAAACAAGAGCTCACTAATGGTCAACAAATATCAGGAAAGAGTACACCGTAATATATTTTAAATGGAGAGCAGTTGCGGGCAGCACGGTGGCACAGTAAGTAGCGCTGCCACCTCACAGCAAGAAGGTCCTGGGTTCTATGAATGGCTCAGCGGCCTTTATATAAGGAGTTTGCATGTTCTCCCCAGATCCACGTGCGTTTTCCCCGGATACTCCGGTTTCCTCTTACAGTCCAAAGACATGGTGCTGCCAAAGTTATTTGGACTGGCATGCCATCATGGATATAACCATGCCTTGTGCCACGTTTCTGCCAGGTTAGCAGGAACTGTGAACGAATGAAGGATAATAGTGGCACAGTTGTACGCACCCACTCAATGACCTGTGCTTAATTCGCAGCCACTGCTAACAACATGAATAGCGAGGGACATTCGAACCCATCCTGGGCTCACTCCTTTACCTTGGGCTATACTCTGTGTTGCTGTCTCCCTTATGATCATGGCTAACATTTTATCTCAGCACAATTTAATGCTGTAAAACAGAAAATACACTGTGAGCTTGCAAGCTCTGGAAGCAGGATTCCTGCGATACAACAAACCTGCAAATTAAACAACACAAACAATAAAGATATGGAAAGCACACACCAATAAATGGATTGACATATGGTATTAAGGGCATTGTTATTGCATCTTAAATACTGAAGAAACTAATCAATATAAATCCCAACATGGTGCCCATAAACAGGTAGTGATAGAACATCGATGAGTTACTCTAAGGAATGGAGAAAATGGCCGCAATGTGAAGTACGTTCAACCGCCAATGAACATGCAAAGAACAATTTAGAGCTGTAACTAACGCCTATTGAGATAATCAATGAATCTACTCGTGATTACCTCTATTAATCAGATTACAGTACAACATTAGCGTGGACTTTGTGTAGTATTTGTATAAATACACGATTTACAAACATGCCACTCGAAACGCGTTTTAAGCGCAGGATTGAATGCCCATGACGTCATCGCGATCATCACTCGTCAGTCATCGTAGCCGTGGAAATCTGGGCGTGCTTGCTGTGCATTTTCAGAGTATTGGAGGCCCAATTCCCGATTAAATTAACATACGATCTTCATACAATGTATTTTTTTAAACCTATTATTTTGGTTATAATTTGTTCAATTAATCCATTAATCATAGGTTAAACTAGTTCCCATGCATTTGCATGCACACTACCTAACAGTGAGCAAATGCAACGGGCTGAGATTTAAGCCGCATGCTCAGCTGCAAACAAGGACCTTTGTTTTTAATTAGCTTGAGTGCGGAGTGAAATCTCTTAAGCTGTCATGTGGGCACTAAATACCCAGTGCATGACTATACAAGACGTATATATACATCAATTTCCACGTTGTGCAGTATTATTTTTCCGCAACTCAGTTTAGTCGTAAAAAGCCTCAACTTTGAAGGCAATGTGATTAAAATATAACATAAGGTGAATAGTTTCCGTGCAGTCACCAGTCCATAATGTGGATACGCATGTTGAGAAAAAAAAATAGAATAAAAAAAAATCAAACACAAAAACGTTGTTGCAGTTTAGAAAATGAAATAAAATTTAAAGAATTGTCTCAACAAGAGATCGACAGTAATTGGAAAGGCAGTGAGATGTACATCAAAACATATAATAATGGTTCTATATTTCAACGAGGATACAATGCACAATTGTAGCATTCAAATGTCCATCCCTAATGAGCACTCAAACCAGTGCCAAATAGAAACCAAACACAAATTCCCAGTGACATCACGGTGCCAGATTAATCGGATGGCGGCAGGAGAAACTCGCGGCCGCAAAAACGCTGCTGTGTTGCTATGCGCGGTGCATGCAAAGAGACATATATATACGCACCCATGCAACACATCCTCCGTACCAGGCAGGCGTTGATTTCCCTTTCATGTTGGTAGGGCAACATTCTTAGGAGTTCTACTTTAAAGAACATCGCCCGGAGCTCAGCCGAACCCTTATTCCCATCGCCACGGTGCAGACTCCGTGTCCGTTAGCCGTACCCAAAACCACTCGAGAAGATTACGCTCAGGTTTGGTGGGGCTCAGCCGCACGCCCGTAGCCAGGATATTGCAAACGGACTCGCGGCACAGACAGCACGCATCCCTTCTTGGATCCTTTGGCGGTCGCTGTGGATGCCACACCTCATTTCAGAAACCCGTCGGAGCACGACACGGGGTGCCGATGCACTTGCGAAGCCCGCCGCTGCGCTAGCACCAACAGGCCCACTCATTCCGCCGCCCTGCCTGGAACTCGCTGGTCGTCATGCCCTCAGGTGTGGAGAAGCGGTAGCAGCAATCTCGTACACGCGAGCAAAACGTCGGCGAGCGCCAGGCTTAGCGGGCGTATTCCCGCAGAGCAGCGGAAAACCTCGTCCAGGTGTCTTTAACGCGCTGAGCCGTCGCTTTCACTATCACGAGTACCAGGGGCTTGACAAAAGCTGCGTCAGGTTTACAAAACCTTGTGCTCAGCCTCCAACAAGTGCTTTCCTAATTGCCAGCGACAGCCTTTCACCCAGCGCGTCCCCGTGCACCATGGTGAGCTGCATATGCACTGCAGCCGAGCTCAGCTTAAGCCAGAGCCGTGCACAGCACAACAATCTGCTGTTATCTGGACTGCGGCAAATGTCAACCTTTTTGTCACCAATTTCAAAATACGATATCCACGGAGGTGGCCATCACCACCGCTGACGCCTGGCTTGCGCCGGCAATCCCGGTGACGGAACTTTGTGCACCGGTTGCCACTCACCAAACGCAAAAAAACAAAAGCGAAAAAACAAAATTGACGGTGGTAACTGGGGCACCCGAGTCTCTTACATAATGCACGCCACGGTACGCGCAACGCAGAGAAGCGACTGCACCGCACAGTATGGCAGACGAGACGATGTAAATGGATTTTATTTGCCTCGAGGTTTAATTGTTAATGCACTGTGCATTTGACAGCGCAGCATTTGTGGTATTTAGAGCAGGGTCATCGCAAAAGCCAGCAAATTGTCCTGCATACATCACATTGTCATTCCTAGGAGATCTTGAAGCACTGATATAATTGTGTGAGCATCCATTGCGAATGCAGCACACCTCAAATTTCTTCACAGCTGCGCTGAATTCAGTCGGGGCCGCGGAAGCGAAAAGGGATCGGAAAAAATTGACATTCGCTGCGATTTCAGCCACTGTTCATTACACGATGACAATGATTCGTACAGTTAAGAGTCGGTCTGACGTCAGGCCATTTGCAAGCGTGGCAAGAAACATTAGTGCTGCCAGAAACCCTGTGAATGGCGCATGGATAAATTAACGTGTTTTGAGCAGAAAATTAATGCAAGGTTTTGGTGTCCACAGACAGCCCTGGTTGTGTTGGCCTAGATATGCTTTTAGCAGTCACGATTGTTGCAAATAATAGAAAATGACACTGCCTAGTAGGCATGTGTACTGTCCACTGCTGTGCGTGTTGATGTGCGCACACAGGATTATATCAAGCCGTTTGGAGTGTCCCATAAGAACACGTCAGAAGCCTCAACGGCGCCATGACGTAAACCAATACGGTTAAAATTGGCGATGATTCCACTCGATGCATACTAAAAATCAGCAGCAATTATTTGTTTAATTTACTTTTGCGAATGTATATATTGTTTATACCAATGCCCTTGATTTACCCAGGAACGCTTCGCTGAGCCTCGAGACTATTGGGGGCATGTTTGAC
>JAZEWU010000002.1:29097371-29114310 GCA_036362915.1 Geotria australis
GTCTCTCACCCAAGTACTAAAACATAATCAGCCCTATCTTCCAAAACGTAATGAGGTTGGGCGCATTCAGGATATTTTCGTCATAGGTGTGGAGCATTGGCATGTCACATTTCAATCGACATGGTTCGTAGCACAGCGTGCTAACTGATACACTGCCGCTCCCCACCAAAGACCAACACACACGTACACGTGCACAGGCTCACGTATCACAATTGTTGCTGTTTGATTTTGGTAGTATGTTTAATTATCAAAAGCATGATAACTTCTTTCAAGAGCTTCTCATTTGGGATAGCAAGTATCCAGCATTTCACTTGCTCAACAAGGCGATCCCAAAAGAACAGCTCTTCAGAGGAATTCTCACACATTGAGCCGTGAAAATCTACACCAACACATTATCACTGTCTTTAAAGGAGAATACCTGAAGTATTATAGTTGACATCACCAGCATATACACAGCAACCTGAACCACTTTTACTGACGTGGTGCCACATCTCAACAATACCTGGTCATGCAACCCAGCATGACAAGACATCGGAGAATGGGTTTCGTCCTTGCGATGACTGTTAGTGCCATATCGCTGGATACGCATTCCAGAAAGCAACTGTACTGTTTAAACGACAGTTCCTGTTACAAAACCAAATATAGACAATGAATATCAGGCTCATGTCCCAATGATGGGGTAATGCATTCACGGCATTCCAAGGATCGTGTGAATACAAAATGTTTGTTGAATTCTTTACGCAGTTAGTTCATGCTATTCTTGATCACATTGTCAACAACGCTGCTCCACATGGTAACTGATAGAGTTAAAACAAAACAAAAAGAACATAACACAGGAACCATATAATAATACAGGCAGTCCCCAAGGTTACGAACGAGTACCGTTTTTAAGTCTGTCTGTAAGTCGAATTTGTTCATAAACCGGGGACTGCCTGTATACAGGTCAGTTAAAGTTTAGCCAGACGTGTAAATAATGTGATCTTGGTACGTAAAATTTGAATACCAGATCATGCACAGCAATCTACTGAAGCATTTAGAATGTGATCAACTTTTAGTGCAAGTTTGATAAGCGTTTAGAAATATTGGCTATAAATAGGAAGAATCAGTCACAATAATCAGTTACCAGGCAGTCAATATCAAAGTCACAAACATCCGGGAAACAAAATATAACATTCACGTATAAAGTATATATTTAACATGAAGGCTTTCGTGACCAATGTTATCCATCGTATATCTATTTTATTTTATTATTGGTTAGGTAAAGTGTATATTACAGATAAACAAAAACTGGCATATGACTGTAGAGCCGCATGCATGGAATTACATTGAGACATGGAAAGAGGATGACATGGATTAGTGAACATATCGTTACAAGGGATGATGGACGATGGTCAAGAATAATAATGAAGGGGCAGCCAACGTATGGAACATCCACCGAGTAGATGGAACGATGAGATCAGTTCACATACAGTAGCTGGATGACTTGCTGCATCGCAGGATTGTAAGAGCTGGAGGTGGTTTGGGAGAAGGGTCTTCATCCAGCAGTGGAATGATCACAACTGGTAATGATTTGGGTAAAGTTGTAGCCCTGCAATTTCGTGCCCATGCCACCACTGGTGGAAGGGGCTTCACCATGAAGGGCTCTAGAGAGCGCTCTTACAGAAGGTATCTGGCCTACTCTTCCATGCTGGCCAGACCTCTTGGAAGAGGTGAGAATACTCTCACAGTACCCCACAATACACGACCTGCTGATCGACCAACTGGTATACAGTACCAATTCATTCTGCTGGGTGGAGAGATTCTGGGGGATTTAAAAAGGTGCCAATTGTTTCAACTCCAGCGCCCGTAGATCGCATCCATCCGGTGACCTCTGGATTGCAAATCCAATGGGCTGACCGTTACACCACGAGAACATCCCCATATTGTATACAATGAAAACGAACACGTGCTTTAACGGAAATACAATGTGCAAAACACAAAGTAATACCACAGCAACGGCAACACTTGTTTTTTAAAGTATTTTTTTCAACAAAAAAGTCTATAATTTACTCCATTATTTGAGTAGACAGGGAATTGCCAAACCCGAATGGCAAGTATGAGGCTAGGGTTTTGTGACACTGCGCAGGTTCGCAATAACAACGCGTGGCAATGCCTTGAGCGGAAAAAACACACGATTGGATGTGTACAATTAAAACTCTTCAACTACTTAAAACACGTCCAGATCATTAATACCCTTGCTTTCATGCTGGGTACATATGACAACAAACAAGATTTTTCATTCCGAGTGAAAACAAACGGGCGGACGGAGACAACCGAATCGGACGCGCGCAGCTCCCTAACGCGGAAAGTTCGGGCCGAGCCGAGTGGACGGGTCTCCGAGCTGCTCGAGGCGGCGGGCGCGGCACAACGGACAGCAGCAGGTGCCGGCTCGGGGGCCAGGAGAAGCCGGCGGCGGCGGTAGTTCGCAGGCCACGGCCGTCCGCGCGCCGGGCAAAGTCAAGGAACACCTCCTCTCCCCCGCCAAACGACCCCCCCGGATCGCCGCTCGCACGCCTACCTGGAATAATCTTCATTCAGGGCCCCGCAGAGGGAAAAGGCGACGGAGCGCAGGACCGGCGGAGCTACGGCGACGAGGAAAAGTCTGCGACAAGTGCGGCCGCTCGTTCCGCGCCCCCCAACCTCCCCCTCCAAAACACGGTGCCGCTGCCCTATCAATCAGTAGGGGCCATGTGAGAGGCAGGGTTAAAAATACCCGACGACAAGCACAAGGCTCTCCAGCAGGCAGAGGCCGGCTGAGTCCAACGGAGGCGGAGGCACAGCTGTCAGTGGCTGGGAAAGGGGACACCGAGGCCTTCGTGGCCCTGGCATCGCGAGGCACATACTTTGCACCCTTCGCAATAGCAATATATATGCGGCCGTTGGTGTGTGCAGAGGTCCTGTGTATCAAGAGTGGTGCCCGAGTGCTTGGTTCAAAGAAAAACTTTTTACCCGACCGAAATTGATCTCAAGTAGGAGACGTCTTGCGTTATTTAAATTACTGTCCGTTTTGCGCACGTTATAGATATGTGTTGCTTATTCGACGTTTAGGTCACCGTGCCACTTCAGCATCATGCAGGGCCAATTAATGCAATTAATGCTTGTCAAACGTTTTGCTTGGAGTCATTGAATCGTCACCTCTGATTGTCTGACGTGAATTTTTAGACTCATCGTCAATTGCCCTTGTACACTATCTACATTATAGCTTGCCGATTCCCACAACTCCAAAATTGGAATCGCGATTGCATTGTTAAAATTGACTTATAGTCCAGTCAGTCTAAGCCAGAATTGCCATTGAAATGTATCGGCAATACCTAGTGCGTAGAATTATCCCGAATCCAACTAAATTCTACCTTGGCATATAAAGGCAAGACAGTATGGCCTGTGAGATCTGGTCAGCCTAGTGTTATCACCATTAAACCATATGGCAGATGGAATGTTTCATTGGTATTTATGGATCAATACTGATCATCCACTGAGGCTGGCAGCCAGCAGGACCAATGTAGCTACGACCAATACCACCACTGGGCCAATTGGGACCACCAGAAGTTCTATTCATGTCACCCGAAACTACCACCACAACCACCGAGGCTACCACTAGGATTTCTGGGACTAGCACTTGGATTACCGGAAGAACTACCAACTGATTGGATGCTCACTCGCTCGTATTAAGGTATGTGCACACAGACGCTCACGTATGAATGTATGCACACACACATAATAGTTCACTCATGTATATCATGAAGATTTTAACATGGGATTTGTCAATGGTAAATTTACGAAAATAATTTAAAATAAAGATATATATGTTTTAATTAATAAAGCAACCAACAAAAAACATTTAGACCGTGTAATGAAGTTTTCACCATCCTAATGTGACAGGGTTTTAGGATTATTGTTTTATCTGTATTTGCATTTCTCTAAATTATGTTTACATTTGGAAATCATATTTTAAATATTAAAGAAACAAAAACTTGGAAATGTGTGTGGTGCAAATTTAACCCGGACTAAAATTTTCACAGCATTTCCAAAAAAATTGCAAACTATGAACGAGGTTTTTTTTACGTTGAGGTATTCAATTTAGTGAGACTCATTTTGGCTAGGGAAACTGGCCAAATTGTAATACTATAGTTTTTCAAGAAAACACATTCACGATGTTGATTGAAAATGTTATTAAACAGTCTAAGCATATCAACTTATTAGCCTAACTCCCACAATTGATTATTTTGTTTTAACTAGCAGGTGAACAGGGTAGGTATACGTATCCATTGATAAATAGAAGCTGTATTTCCGTGAATATGTTCCACGCATGAAATCGTTGGCCCTGAGAGTGAACACACCTGGCTATTACAAGATAGTGAACAGATGGAAGTAGACAGGACAGTAGACTAAACACACCCTACCAAAGATGGTATGCCTCCAGATCTATGATTTGATCGAGTGATAGGTATCAGACTCCCAAGCATGAAACTCAGAAGGCAATGGTTCTTTTAGCTCACATCCATCAAACGGTTCAGCACTCACGTTTTACAGTGTGAATGCTATATCATTAAGGGGTGAAACAGTGGTGCAGTAGTTAACGCGTAGCGCTATGAACCCATACCAACTTTAATTTAATTCCCGGTCACATTAAACATCAGTTGGCGACTGAAATATTTAAACTGGTCCCGGCCACTCTCCCTCGCCTTTACGAACCGGCACTGGCCAGCAGGGTGAAGTATGGTCAAAACCCTGTAACTGACATTGCATGGGGAAGAGTGCAGGTGAACGTTATTATTAATATTTTAAAAAAATACTTAAAGAAACCTTCAACAACAACTCGTATGACCGTACCGCACAATTCCGCGCGTTATATCTTGCATGACTTGGGAGCATACGTCACCCAACACAAAAACATATAATCAAAAACGCCCAGGTGGTTATGGCGCACACGCCGCGCTACTTTGCCGTGAACACGGTTACACAGTTGCAGACGTGGCTCGGGAGCTAACGTCAAACCTGAGCTGTCACAGACTCCCGCTGAAAGAATGCAGGTGCCAGAAGGCATTTTAACCAGAGAAAGCCGAGAACCCTAAAAAGTCACCGCACGCACGGCGCAAACCTTACCTTGAGTGTGGCGAATAACATCTTCAAAACGTATCACCGGCACGGCCATGGAGAGAGGAAGTTGGGGCAACACAGGTGGCGAAATCGATTTGACAGGTAACGCGCTGCTGCTGCTACTGCTGCTGTACCTCCGCGCAGTTTACGTGCATTTTTTTCATCACCTGTAAATCCGGCAGACACGGTGGCCACGTGACTCCTCCTCCAACAGAAACGAACGTCATGGGAGGGGCGCGTATTTAAGAGAGGAAGGCCCGATTATGTGACCACACCACAAGCGCCGTCTAACCTGTCTGACTTGACGAGACACCCGAGGAACACGCTACTTCGACTGCACTTTGACTGCTGCGCGATGTAAAGCGAGCCCCTTACATTTAACACACAGACCCGGTGTAAACAGGACGAACATGTTATAGCTGTTACAAAATCTAAATATTTGATTTTATGTCAACGATACAAATGAGCTCATACGTGTTTGTAGGTGCGTTTCAGTGTAGCTCTTGTTGTTCAACGTGAGCTCAATACCTGTCATTATCAGCCGTGATCAATTCACTGCTGGCTGAAGCCCCCCCAACAAGTTGTCGCATTCGCTGACAATCCTGCGACAAAGCGAAGAAAATGATGCAATCTGGTGCTCCGTCTGGAATCTAGCATTATACATTTGCCCTGCTCTTTTGAAAACAGCAACCTTATCAGCATGGGTAATAGGTGCTGTATGGCATAATGAAAAGGTCAGCTCTGGGTAGGCCGGGAGGCAAGGCAGGGGGCTAATGTCTCGTAAGGGTGCTTCGCTCCACACTGCAGGTGTTCAGTACAATGGCCCAAGGTTCAAGCGCCAGTTTAAGGTGTGTCCAAATAAATATTTGGCAAGATGTTTATGCGGTGTATGAATTGCAATTCAGACGTGGCAGTATACACAACAGAGTGCTGTTGGACCACTTCAATTGTTTTGATGATGCAAATACAGCTCGGGGCCAACCTGCACAAGGGGCACCTTGCATTGGTGGTACAGTGCCGGACTGTCGCCTCATTTTAAAATAGTATCCATTTGAGAACACAATGGAAAGCCCTTTGTCAATCCACCGCTGAATAATTACAGTGCGACCTCCCCATGCCATGAGAGTCATTGGGGCTACTTAACCACATTTTACTAACTTAACCACATTTCACTCACCAGCTTGGGGAAGTATGGCTAGACAACACGCATGACTAGCTCATCAATCACCAATCATACTGGCTGTGGCATGGACTCAAATTCAGATAGGCAGGTTTATAATGCACTAACTAAACCACCACACCACCGCTCCCCAACAAAACAAATATCATGCTGTATTTATATGCAGTATTCTCATTGTATTTTATAATCTTATGTTTAGTAATATATATATATAATGGAGCAAGTGTTTCTATGTAGGTATGTTCACACTAAGTGTATCAGGTCCGAATCCTTCATAAGCGCACTTTCTATCTGCACAACTCCAAGGAATTCAAGACGTATTTCATCTTCATTTCCCACTTATTGATTAATCTTCTCAAACGTCAACAATATTTCAGCTTTAAATTCCCACTGTTGCACGACCAACAATCCACCTTCATCAATGAATAAATCCAGGTTAAAGCGGTCATGCCAGCGAAAAACGTCATCGATGTCAGAAAAACGTCATCGATGTCAGACGAACAGGTCACAAGCTTGAAACAAGATCGCCCGTAGGGTGGGTACTCTGCTAGTACAGTAATAACAGTAAATTAATACTGTATATTTTAAAGCAATGTAACGAATGTACTGGTTACGTGGTTCAAATGCTAAAGTGACGGAATGTTTTAAACCTCCACTGCTAGAGAAGTCACTCTCCAGAACACACATAGTATTTTCTGTGGCATGTGACTGAACAGGAAGGACCTTTGTGAGTCACTGAGGGCGTGGGGAAGGGAGGGTTCAGACAGAACACCACAGATATGCACTCGCAGCCTCCACAAAACTGCCACGATTACACAACTCTAACGGAAGATAGTACACCGACGTAGGTTACGAAGAGAGGCATCACATCGCACTTATTCATTCGCATGGTTACGTTGCTTCGCGTAACGTACTTAAGGTAGCGTTGTCATCGCGAGGGTCTGACTGTACATGGGATGTTGCCGCCCAGCTGTTCATTAAGGGGTGTTTTAAGTGCGCGCGTTCAATTCAAGCGTTAAAGAGGTTTGTCTAAAAACTGTCCTTGGCAGTGATATCATTTAGCCATGGGTGACTGCCATGTAAATAGCGATGCGCATTAAAACATTCGCGTTCCCCACATCACCGTATTATCTGGGTATTTGCCACCGTTTGGCCTTTAATAATTTGATCTCAAAGCAGCGCATACATATTCTTGTCACGCAAACACATTTAATATCAGTGCATGCATTATTCAGCTCCTCCTCTGTGGGAGAGACAGGCGAGGCCATTTCCGGGTATCTTTTACCATCGCATTTGTCAGCCTCTCATCTGGACTTTAGCAACGAAATCAGCATGTATAGATAAATAAATAAATACACCAATGCAGCTCTACATAGGTAAAGGTGCAGCCCTGCAATTTCCTGCTGATGCCACTGCTGGTGGAAGGACCTCCACTAGAACAATCGCTAGAGAGTCTGTCGAGGGTATTTGGCCTACTTTGCCACACTGGCCAGACATCTTGAAAGAGGAGTATTCACAATTTAATTCAACCATACGCGAGCTGATGATTGACTATCTTCAGTGTATGATATGCAATATCCGTGGTTAACATGCCTTTGTAATTAAATCGATCAAATGCACCTGTACAGTACAATATGTAAATGAAAAGCAAAGCTATAATCTAAACAAAACATGTACATCACCATAAGCTAATATTATAAATATAATGCCCTAGTATATGTACTGTAATAGAAATATACAGTAAAAAACAATGACAATCCTTCTCTACTAAAATCTACAGAATTTGCTTGACAGCTGCGCTTTCCTGCTAAAGACTAAGTTGTCCAACATTGCGACCAGCAGCCGTATAATATTTATCAACACCACAGCCCACAGCCCCTGCTACAGTGTGAAAGGTGATATCGGTCGGAAGCGTAATACCGCGCGCAACGGGAGGGCACACAATGAGACGGGCGGAAGGCAAACCTGGCAGAGGTTTCTGCGGCTGGGCGCTGCCGCTCTTCCCACCGCGGAACTCAAACACGGGCAAGCCCGCGGCGCCGGCACTTGCCACCTTGTCTTCATCTTTGGCTATGGCTCGTCTGTACGCCTGTCTGTCGGGGGACGGCTGCGCGGATGCGGTGGATGCGGCGGCAGCGGAGGAGGTCGACGGCCCGCGCGCCACCCCCGGGCCCCCGGCCGGTACCCGCCTGATGCTCGGCACCGACTGGCGGAAGCGCTGCAAGGACGCGGGAACAATCTCGGGCGGGAGCCTCAGGTACCCGCGCAGGAAGCCGATGCCCTCGTCCGTGAGATACCAGTAGTGGTGCTGCCACGCGGCCGTCTCCCTCACGAAGCCCCGGGAGCGGAGGGAGCGCATCGCGCGGAAGATCTGCAGCTGGGTGGCGACGCGCACTTCGGCGTGGCGGCTCTGGGGTCGGCGGTCTCGCCGGGCGACCATCACGCCGTCCCTGAACAGCAGCTCGTAGATGGCGCGGAGCTGCTCTGTGGGCAGCAGCATCCCTCCGACCATCTTCAGGACTCGGGAGGTTTCAATTGATTAGAGAAAAAAATAAATGCACCGCTGGTAACGCTTGCAGGCTTCCCACAAAGGCGCACGGTGGCGGCGGTCTTCGGTGCAGTTTGTCCCGCACCTCCTCCTCCCGACGAAATTAAAAAAAGAAACCAAACAAGTGTGACGATGCCGTCAAGTTACGGTGAAATGTCCCAGCTGAAAAGATTGCATCCTCCAGGAAAACCAAAGTTGGCATACAGTACGTACGATAAACAAATGTCCTTCCGCGGCGTCAGCGAGCTGTACGGAGGAAGGTCGAAGCTTCTTGTCCAGGAGGAATATTTCATTCGTTCTTGTACCGACAGGGTATTGCCAGCTTGTCCTCCAAAACCCACGCAGACAACCAGGTCGGCTCTTCGAGTTGACGGTACGAACCGAGCGGATGGACAAACGAGTTGATGGCAAGGGCCTCCACCCTGACGACTCTGCAGTGTGCCGAGAGAGGGAGCGCGTGCAGAAAATGCACTTTGCTGTCTGCGCACAATCACGTTCTACTGCAGCGCAGGGTGTGATCGCCCGAGTACAATGCACGCAGCAGGAAAACTCCAGAGACCTTCAGGGCTACCCTTTATTTATTTCCAATCCCAGGAGACGAGTTAAATGACCTCACTCACTGCATTGCACGGATTTCCCCTGGAGAATAAGGCTTTCAATCTGCTTTTTGCCAGCACGTGCTACCTCTCGGGGAGACGCTTGTCCACAAAACAATTTCCACGCGATCCCTCCTGAAGGTCAAACACCGGGGAATATTTTCCACGCGCCCCCCCGTTACCTAGAGTAGCAGCGGAGTAGCGGGCGCAGAGCGGACGAGCATGCAAATAGGTCCTCAACGAGAGCGGCGAGGGGAGCAGAAAATAGTCGGCAGCGCAAGATTTCATTCAGCCCGGGCCAGCTGTCCTGCCCGCCTTTCAGCTCTGCGGAAAATCCATCTGCACGAACGGTCCTGCCCGTCCCCTCTCCCCGGCTCGTCTCGTTCACACCATCAACTCTTTATTAACGTGTTGCACCTATAGCAGACGCCACACGCCCGCGCGCTCTATTCACGCAGCCTTCATCGCGCGACGCTATGCGCAGCCCACACCCAAAGCACTGGCGGATGACGCTGAGGGGAAGAAAAAAAATCAATATCGCTCCACGTCGGCTGCTGCGCAGGAGATGTGTTTTTCCTTTTCAGGAAACACTGCAGACAGGTCAGCTGACTTATGAGATGTGGGAGGGAAAATTTGAAAATGGAAATTGTGACCCCTGACTAGATATGCGGAGAGATCATCACCGAATAATGCAAAAGAGAAAAAAGGGTTGAATTTATCGGTGCTCGTAATAGTGCGTATGTGTGTCTACACCAGCTGTGCTGTGTATTTAGGGCTTCAAATTAGAAAATAAATACCAAGGTGGCGGGATTACAGGTGAAAACATTGGCTCAATTTTACAATAACAAATCATTGTCAGTGGAACAATATTTTGTTATTCAACTATAATGTTTTATATTATTAAAAAATGTAAAGCAAACAATTATTGTTTGTAACAGAACCATTGCATACAATGGGAATTACTATTCCAAACAAATGTTATAAACCACGACAACATATTCATATTCATTGAGTCACTGCTGGATGCAGCCCTCCCCATGCCCAGTTGATCAGTCGAGCATGTTGTGTGACCACGCTGATGAGTACGCGTTGGTCATGAGAGGGGCTCAGGGCCAGTGTAGGAAACTGAACTGAGGCGACTGGGTTTCAGTTCAGCAGGCTTACTACAGTACTGCCCTGGGTCACCGATCGACCCTGTGAAACGTTATTACTGTACTACATTCAAAATGAATTATCCTGTGCCGCTTAAATTATGTATTAAACAGAAGCACAATAAGTGCATTGATTGATAATCCTTCTTACTACTGTATAAGCAAAATCAACCTCTGAACGTGATCCAAACACAGTACAAATCATTACTGACGCTCAGCTTAATAACGCCTCCCGGTAGTATGATGACAAATATACCAATTCAGATTCACTCCTTCCCTCCTATACCGGTTTGAAGAGCTGTATTATTGCTGTAATGAAAATACTGTACGTTCATTTCATGAAATATTTAGTCTATTTTTACTCTCTTCATGGGCCCTCAAAGCTAATACAGATATTTTCCATGATCCAGATTTTTCCTACTAAAGCCGTACATAATACCGTAGCATATAAAAATCATAGCAAATATTAAACATAATGGGAAACAATCCATACTTCTGTTTACTATTAGCAGACACAATAGCTATTGTATCTTTATTTTATATGCACCATTAACTTTGCACTGACTGGAAAATCGTTCTATTCACAATCATCTTGGAAGAATATAAAATACGTTAAAAAGAAATACTTTTTGGTGGTATTACTTTAAAAGATATTTCATCAATGAGTCTACCAGAAGAAAATAAATGGTGAACACATGTCTCTCTGCGCTTTAACTATAAATGAAACCTATAAGGCTTAAGCCCACAAGGCCATGGCACAATACTGCTCTAACGCTGGCTTTTACAAACATGCTGCTTGTCCTTTCTGTCTTTTAATCATGCAAATAAACTATTAAAATACACCACTAATGGACACAGTAAGACGCTCTGAAAAACCGATATCTTGCGTAACATTTTTATGTTAAACCAGCTAAAGTTGGTTGTTGTTTGAAAGATATATGTCCATTAGGCAAGGGCAAACCGGACAAAGCAAATTTGGATGTTGCCTTCAATTTATGCCCCAATAAATAATCTCTCAACCTACAGAAAAGCACAGCAGGCTCTGTGCGCAAACACTCTCATGCATTAAAAAGGTCAGCTGATAATTTACGCTCGGAACATCACCGTGTGCCTATATAGTGCTAAATATGGGTATAGGGTTTAAATAAGGCAACCTTATAAGGAAGCAAGGGCATGGCTTTGGACTTTGCCAACACGCTTGTTAGTGGCAATGACATAAAATACGCCTTGGTATTGCTTATAAATTAGTGAATCATTAACTCTGTATAGCACCAACACTCATTCGCACAGTATGCCATCATCATTCTAGGCAGCCACGTGATTACTGCACCTGATTGATAAAAAAACCCATTGTAACATTTTATATGTACGTTGAAAAGTCAAGTAAAAACAACAGCAGTCGCGGTCCCAAAATAAACTTGAAGCCTATTCAGCTATTGTACATAATATAAATGGCTCGGAGCAAATGAAGTATTTCTAAAAATACTGAAATGGCTTGGGGACATGATCCGTATACAAGCTGGTACAAAGGCGGTCGGCATTACTATTGCAGAGGTGCAGGAAAAACAAGCCACGTTGCAAAATCAATTTCTGTAGGGGCACTGCCCAACACGACCAGAGTGACGCCACAAACAAGCACGGAGATGTACGTCCCATTTAGGTAACAGCTCTCGCCATATCCAACCGTGTCATAATAATCATCCGCGGATTCCCCTGCGCCCATCCCTGCACCGTCACCTCTAACCCCCAGCACCGCGCCGGTCACCGGGGACACATCTATATCAAGGCACGTACAGTAGATCATACCTGCTCTGCCCCTGTGGGATTTTATTGGTATCATGCACTGAGAATTTTATGAGACGCACTATACCTGTAAGGGGTGCTTACTGCCAATGCATTCAGATTTTGTATTTCAGGACATAAGACTAAATTGAGCGCGTAAATATGTCCATTATAGAAAAAAACACTTTCGGTTGTATTGTCCTGCTTTGACATGAACCAGAAAGCTTTCACTTGTCGCGTTCGTGCAAAACACACTTTGCTGCGGCGTCACGAAAGATTACAATATGCCCTGCACGGCATCACAGTAATGTAAAGTATAGTGCTCGCTGTTGTACTCTGCACATTGTAGCATTAGCACTTAAGGTCAGGGAAAATATATCCCTTATACTGTTTGGATAGTGCTTTCCACACGACACTTTTTAAAATAAAACGCACATTTCAACTAGAGTACTGTATATTATAAACTACACATCACTACACAGCAGTTAATGTGTCTATACTGTCTTAGGGGTGATAAAGACAAATTTCAAAGTAACACCTCACATTTGTTTTTCTCCTGAGATCTCACTTGAAAAAACCAAAACCACATCGACCTATCGTCATGATGATCGTACGATGCACTCCATTGACTCATTCATTCCTTGTGTTTACCTATTTAGCGGGGGTCAAGGTAGAAGCGTTCACGTCGCGATCCCTGTCAGGTAATACTTAGTATTGCCTGCTAATTCTACCAAACACTTCAAGGCCGAGCTGAAAGACAACGATGTCCAGAGGCTGACCATCGTGCTTCGAAGAATCGCAAAGAAGAAGAAGACCTATTTAGCACTGTTGGGCCACAGGCCAGGCAGCACGGTTGCAGCGCCGCCTATAGGCCTGCCATAACTCACGGTGGTGCAATGCGCAAGCCCTGGTCGACTAGAGCACCTAAATGCAAGTGCCACCTGGTGGTGCGTGGAAACCAGACCGAAGTGGACATTGAGGTGCAAAAGGTTTAGAACCCCCGAATAAGAGTACTCTACTGCATATGGAGTTGAGTTACATTATCACACATGGGGCAACAGCTGTTTGAATATCCAATTACCAATAAGTATATACAGTGCTTATTATAAAAATGTTTGGTCTCATATGACGACCCTGATAGAACAAATATAAATGTTGGTGTCATTGGCTTTTAAAAGAAATATCCCTACCAATATTTGAACCGACAGTGTATATGAACCAAAGCAAGTGACAAGAACAGTGCTGGTACCAAGTGCAAAAGCCCTTTGTGCCTTTTTTGGAGACGGTTTAAAAACATTAGTAAATTTCCTAAACATTTACGTCAAATATATTTCAAGCATCCTATAATATCGGATCAACCTTTGTAAACGTGCAGTGCTACTGCACCACTCAGTTGCAGAGTGCAATTTAATCCAAACGAAGCAGGTGACAATACTTTGCTGCCTGGAAGCATTAGTAAAATCAGCATTAGCAGATTTACTGTGCGAGCACACACACACATACACACATTAATGAGGAAAAGTGATCGCAGGGCAATTTAACAGACTCGTGACGTGGCTTTAATCATGGAGAGAGAACGCTGTGTATTTTTTTTGCGTAATTATCAGTATCTGCATGTGCTATGGGCCGTTATGCAAATGTTCTCGTTTAAGGTTTTAAATTAGCACTCCACGTTATCCGTGAGAATGCATAACATAGAATTAACTGGGAACGGAAAATAAATAATTATTTTATATTGGGGGCAAAACAAATTCATACGTTTCTCCGAGACTTCTTGCCACATAGGTAAATATTAATGCTCCAATTTATCACAGCCAGGACTGCATTTAATAAGCAAGCTAGCCATCGTGCTTCGAAGAATCGCAAAGAAGAAGAAGCAAGCGCATTTAATTTAAAACCTAAGTTATTTGTTAGCACAAATCTCTCGGTGACAGTGTATAATTCATCAACAAACTGGTTGGGCTGGCATAAATTACAACTACTGGTTTGAGTGTGCGGTTTTGGGGTTCATGATTATTCCTAGTGAGGAAGCATTTTTTGAAAAAGCAAGCCAATTTAGTGCATGTAAATAAACATTTTCAAGACATTACAAATGTGCCATACCCATTTACGTGAGGATTACCGTCACAAAAATAAACGAATTAAAAAATAAAAGTTAAATAGCTGTTGCTTACTGTTTGTTAAGCGATAGATACTAGGCAGGTAACTATTCAGCGCTGAATTCAATGTCATTATTTTCTTAAAATTCAATGACAATTGCCTTCAATAATCAATTCTCCCCGGGGGTCAAGGTAGAAGCGTTCACGTCGCGATCCCTGTCAGGTGATACTTGGTATTGCCTGCGAATTCTACCAAACACTTCGAGGCCGAGCTGAAAGACAACGATGTCCAGAGGCTGACCATAGTGCTTCGAAGAATCGCAAAGAAGAAGATCAATTCTCCCCCATCTCATTTTCACCATATTGCTGGTATTGCTTCTCATTTGTTCTCTCGATATTGTATATGGCTGACGATAATTATAACCAAACCACTTGGGCTTAAATCCGTTCTCGTTTCATGTGTCACGTAAGAGCTGTGATTATAAAAGGTGTGCTTACTTAGAATGTCTACACTAGTACAGTATTGTCTACTCCACCTCACCTAACGTCAACATTGGCATATCATTTGCGCATGCAATCCATAAATCATCAATTCTCACATGCACTCTTTGAGATATGTACAATGACCTTGAAAACCTTGTTAAAGCAGCTCATTGCTCACTGCCGCATAAATACTGGGCGACGTGATTATACAAGTGTGCTAATATTGGTCACATCCTGTGGAAAAAGGGTTGCCAGGGCACCATCTGCTTACGCGTGCCAACTCAACAGTGAAGCCATCAAACAGAAATCCCTCCCAGCGACATGCGTATGGAGCCATGTAATCCAGTAGCTACGCCACAGGAACAGTCCTTTTTAACCTCACCGAACACCTACTACAACCAAGTGAATTTAAAAATCAGAGGTGACTGGGTTGTTCAGAGGTCAGAGGCACTGAGCTGGTGTCATTGACATCCTGGATATGAACCCGGGAATCAGCCCGTGATTAACACGTCTTTTCAAGTACAGATAGATAGATGTTCATTATTACAGCAGTGAGCTTGCAAGCTCTGGATGCAACAAACGTTCCAACTAGACAGTAGGAAAATCCAAAATTCGGAACGGTTTGTGTATTTAAAACTGGCGGCCGTAGGTTGCAATTGCAAGCTGCTGGAGATGATGTGCAAGTGTTCACAGATAGTGTGCAGCACTCCCAGATAGTGCAGGGTGTTGAAGGTTTCGGCCTAGTCACCAATGACTGCGCACGCAAAATGAATCTGGATTTGCGCACAATCTGGCCACCTTCCAGGATTGAGAATTGAAATGTGAATGACATAGTGTGTTGATGATCACGCGATGTATCTTACCCACGCGGAGCGGGTGACACGGTGCTGCCATCTAGTGTGTGGGACCTCTAGGCGACTCAGTAACATCTTTCAATCAGTTGGCCATGCTCTTTGAGAAATCTGATGGATGTGTCATCTCTTGACATGTCACCACTCGCACGATACAACTGAGTAGTGGGGGGGAGTGGAGGGGTGGGGGTGCAGAATAGAGGGAAAATCTCATAATATAATCTACAGATTATACAAAATAATAATTATAATATCCAAGTGTAATACCTCCACAGATTGTAACCTTATTGTGGTGGAGGCGTTTGCGTGTTCCAATGAACCCAACAGCTATATCAGTTAATGGAAACAGTGATTCACTTGCGCCGATCCCAGGGCCTTGCAGCTTACAATTTGGCATTCTTTCAGCCCTGATGAGGTTGTCTGACTCATTCCACACCCGGGAAGTCATTTCACGAGCACACATTTTAGCGGTGGGGCCCTAAACCCTCGCTTCGGTGAACTACAGTGTGAACAGTCATGCGACAAGAGCTTTGCGCATGACGTCAGGATAACAGATGTCATCACTAACCACGGACGATGTGGTGATCAGCCTCATGTCATGACTGGGCAAAGCTTTAACAAAGCCACCTTTTGATGCAGCAGGTATTTAATCGCCTAAACGGGCACAGTATCATCAGGGCACATGAATAATGGAACGGGGTCTACTCCAATGTCTTTGACAAGCACACATTTGCAGAGGCAGTGATACAATTTAATAGGGTTAATGCGTCATGCAAAACAGTCCTAATGCAATGCATACAGAGTCATAGCAAAACAAATAAGTGCATTGTTAGATGTTAAATGTTATTATTATAGCAGAAAATACCCAGTGACCCTGCAAGCTCTTTACGGGACTCCTGCAACACAACATGGAAACATGCGTGTTAACGACATTTATAATTGCATATGTCAATTGCACGCGACTCCTACAGTCGCTAGAGGCCGCTACACTCACTGAAATGTTGTAAAGCGAACCGTGAAGTAGGTTTTCACGGCTTGATGTATGAGAATTTCCGTCAAGAGTTGCTGTTTCCGGATAGCCATGGCAAGCGTTCCTCCTCTCTCCTTCGGGAT
>JAZEWU010000002.1:29128986-29145030 GCA_036362915.1 Geotria australis
ATTGGTTTTCACGCCTCGATGTATGAGAATTGCTCTTCATAGCTGTTTTATCGGGATAGCCGTGGCGAGCGTTCCTGCTCTCTCCTTCGCGACCTTTCGCCTCCCACGTTGGGGGCATCATCAGCAATTCTCACCGTAGAGAGTGACAAACATACCGTTCGTAGTGTTTAAAGACCAGCAAACAAAAGTGAAAACTGCTGACGGATCCCCAGAATGTGCTGGTGCAGAGGTCGCCGGCTGTGTCCGTCCACAGGCCGTTTTGGCAAGCGTGCGTGAATGCTTCACATATCTCCAGTCATTATCGTGGTCAAGCTTCCGGCGTGAGCCCCACTTCTGTTTAGACATGCAGTTCTGCTAATTAGTTTACTTTGGAGTCCATCGCAACACTTTCCCCAAGTCAATGAAATGTCTACGATTTGAATTTCTTCCCTGATCTATGTGTTATTCTTTATGCATTAAGTGTGATTGCAGAAGTGCATCTCTGCTTGCCCCATGCTTCAAAATAGGGTACAGTCGATCAAACGTGTGTCTGCTACGCTCGTTTATCACGTGGCTATACAATGGGAAACACAACAAGGTGCTTTATTTATGCTCCATTAAATACAGAAGGCCTGTTTAACACATGCACCTGTCAAACCCATGTATATTAAACCAGTGGTCGGTACTCAAGATGCACTTTCCTCAACGCGAAAACACTGCACCGCATGTATAGTCCCACTGCCTGCATGCAAAGCCAATCCAATCTGCTGTTTAAATTGTCGAAACAAATTTTTCACAAACTCCCATGCACCAATTATGAACACTATTTGTTCCACGTAGCAAAATGACCCAGTGGGGAAAAGGCCAACAAATGTATTGGCCACCGATTTGGAAACAACCAGCGATCACTGGCGAGAGAATAAAATGCCACGCCAGTGCGGGTGTAGGAAATACAGTAGAGTAACATGTGGCTCATGCTGCATACTTTTATTGCTAGATTTTGAAAAAGTCCCCCAAAACAATGATGCTGCCCACACACAGAGAAACCTAGCCTGTACGGTCCGGTAAGTCGTACCGCTAAGAAAGTGGCCGAAGCATTTAGTACAAATGGGTGGGAAAGGAAGGAGGGCTACAATACGACCGTTTCGGTAAGAAATATAAGTTACTTTCACCCCTGGCCACCACCCCAAATCCAGCCTCACGAAGGCGAGAAACCTCCCCACAAGCCACGCTCAGCGTGATGCGGCTCATGACACCAATGGCATCACCACGTTCCACCCACCGCCTCGCTTCCGTCCATCAACACACGGGGGGACAGAGAGCAGATTTAAATTCTCCAAATGTATTGTTATCGATAGGGCAATACATTAATATTGATCATCGAACCAGTGACACATTGCATCAAACCGCACCTGTATGAATCAGTGTTTTTTTTGTATGTGAATGCAATAAGCCAGAGACAAACTGATGAAATAAAGAGGTGGATGAGGACCGATCAGAGTCGCTGTATGAAGCTAAATTTGTTGATGTAAAGCAACGTGCCATGGACCGTAGATCTGATAATCATCCACGGAGTCATCAGCGATCTTAATTCCACATTCACGGGGTGAAAATAAATCGTGGACAACCGCGGATAATGAAATTAAATTTGAGCCCAACTCCTCTTAACCGTTAAAACATCGCGAGGAGTTGTAAGCGGATACCCTATGAACTGTGGGTAAAATTGAGGGATAATCGCAGGTAATAAAAAACAAATAGGTCCACAAATAACAGGTGTTTTGTGGCCCCTACAGCTGTCACGGGTAATAGGGTGACGGATATGAGCCATGAACCTGTATAAGCGTTTTTACTATGACGGATGACATGTAATGCACCAATCAATACGTGATATGTTTAGGTTAATGTATAATATTTGCATGTCCCAACATGACTGGCGCAGCCTCCGTAAATGTACAGCCAAGAGGACTTGCTCATGTGTTTATAGGCTACAAAGTAACAAAGACAAAGATCCCCTGTTAGCCTTAACAGACCGCTGGTGCAAGTGCTGCTGGCAAGTTCTTATGAAGGCTGGCACATGATGGGGAGAGTGGCCAACACCAAGCCTGGCCGCCTTGTTTGACGCTCAGTTGACCGAGCAGAGGCCCAGGATGGGTTCACATATCGGTCGCTGACATTGGCTGTGAGCAGGAATATAAACTCAGGTTAGTAGCGCTGCACACTAACAATTGTGCCACAACATGTAGTAGCAGCACAAGCTTGTCAGACACACGTTTTTGTTTATTTTTCTTAACAAACAAAATCATGAGCACTCTACAGGCCAGTATAGAAAATTGAAGCCAGTCTGCCGATAATAACCCGTGAAAACGTGTTGAATTATTGACAGAGTTTGAATACCGTACTGCTGCATGTGAAACATGAGCAGACTTCCTAACCGGCATTAAACGCTACTCCGGTCAAACAAAACGATGGGTAAACGTGAACGTAGGAATACGAATGACCAAATCCGCCGCTGTAATTAGGGTTACCACCTGTCCCGGTTTGACCAGGGCAGTCCAGGGAACTGGCATCTGTTATGGTCGCAGGAATAGATTTACAACGAGATCTCGTGATGGAATAGTGTTGACGTTTTTTTTATTAACACCGCGTGGGTTGTCGCCGGGCACTCCGGTTTCCTCCCACAGTCCAAAGACATGCTGCTGCACAGGTTAATTGACCTGCGGACTAAATTGCCCCCGATGCCCTGTGATGGATTGACGTCCCATTATGGATAAAGCCCTCCCTTGCGCCCTGTGTCTGACAGGATAGGCTCCGGCTCACCGCGACCCTGTACAGGATTGAGCGGTTTCTGACAATGAGATGAGACTACGGTATAATTTACAGTTTTTGACAGACCTAGGCTGCCTCAGAACCTAATATGGGTTTGGTCTACAGTGGAAACGGCAGAACCAACCCTAGCTACACGTCATCCATTTTTTTCACCCCATCTATGTGTGTCAAACTAGGGTAGTTTTACACACATCCATTAACCTAACAAATACTTGCTCCATTATATACAGAAGACAGTACCAGTGCTTGTGTAGTGATAACAGCGTAGCACGGCGTACCAACAGCAAGTAGCCTTGACAGCAGGTGCGTCTATTAACTGGCCCTTGACCCCCCTATTGATGGAAATGCAGCTGTTGCAACATCTCGGGGCAGGTAGGGCCCGTGTTCCCGCTTGCTACATCACGGCAGGTTACAGACTGTGTTCCCGCTTGCACGATTGCGAGGAAAGCGGTCTAACCCTGCCTGCACAGGCCAGATACGGTTGAAGGCAGTCGCGGGTGACCCCTACTTAATCACTCCATGTTGTGCCAATTAAACTCCGATCAAGCCCAACGTGTGGGGTCTTGACTCAGTGACACGCAGCACTAATGACTGGTTTATTGTGTTGTTCTTTTAGGAGTATCGTGTGAAGGCAGGCCTTGGTTTACTGGGATTCTATCACTGTACTTGCAATGCAATGCTGTCTTGACCATGAGCGATACTTTTACACAGATTGATATATAAATAAGTACACGCGACATTTAAGACTAATTCGTTTAACACGGTCACTTACTCTTTCGAAAACACGTCGCCTTAAAATGATTGGCGATATCGGCTTTAATTCGCATTGAATATAATGGTGGCACACTATAAAGGGTCAAAGTCGAAAAAATATTCAAAAGTGGGTTTGATAATAGCGGAAGTGAAACATCCGTGTGCGTGCCCAATATTGCAACATACACTGTCAGGTGTGAGTACACACTAAACATTATATAGCTCATGACAATGCTAATAGATTCACCGACTCATTATGCACACATCACAGTGGTTCCCAACCCTTCTGGACAGAGAAACAACTGTCAACCCTCAAAACATATCCACCGACCACCGTGCGGCAAAAACAAATCTGGTGTTTTGTGATAAAGATTACATCTGCACCAGTTCCACCGACCAATTCTTGACAGCATTGTGTGGGTCGCCAGGGGCCTGTGGACCACAGGTTGGGAACTACTGTCTGAGCGATGTAGGTCATTAAAAATAGCGTCCCCACAGTTTGACAACTGACAAACTTGACCAACATTTGCTTAATGTCTCCTAGGGCAAGAAGTCAGGACAATTGAGCCTTTTATGTGCAAACTCTGGGTTGTGCACCACACTGTCAGAGCATGTGAACCCATGATCCCACACAAGAGCCCATTTAGCTCGACTCACGCCTATGAACAAACTCGGGTGGTGGGAGCATGAAAAGTGACATCATCGTACTGATGTAGGTTTTCAGAGCTAGATGCATGATAGTTGCTCTTCAAAGCTGTTCTGTCGGGACAGCGGTGTCGGAAACTTCCTCTCTCTACTTAGTAACGTTTAAGATAACATCATGCCCCGCGCTATGTGTTGTGATGAATGTGCATTGCCCGCGCTCGGTTTTAATAACTTGGGAAGCACCACCGCGGAACTGAGGAATACGTACAGCGCGATGCTGTAGGGAAATTTACTCCAGTAGCTATGAGACACAACCTTGCTGCACTGTTGTTCAGTGACTCGCCACCCACAGCATGAAGCAACAACAAAGAGTTTGGCTCGTGTTTGAAGTCCTTTTAAGTTGCATACAATATCAGAACGTGTTAATGTTATTGTACTAACGAAGAACAAACACTTGCTTACAAGAGTAAAACAGGGCTTTTTACGGGCCGTTCTTAACAAAGGTATACAAGTGCTGGTTATGACTTGTATAAATGCCAGCCATTCTTCCCAATGTTATTCGGTATTCTAAAACACTACAACATTTCAACGTATTAACATTTTGCATCGTGGTCTATTTCAAGACGGAAATATAATTTCCTTGTGTGCAAAAGGGTATAGATTTTTTTAAACGTCTCAAATGATCACTCTCTACAGCTTTTAATACGTGAAACGAACTTGTCTACAGTGCCAGCACAGGAAACACATTGGGGTAGTGGTGGTCCCACCAAGCGGCTCATTGAAAACCACAGCTCAACCACGGTGTGAACCCATATTGCCCCCTCTATCTTACTATGTAATGTATGGCTGGTTGGCAAAAAGGCATGTAAAACAATACAGCTATGCAAGCCCCAGATAAACAACATGACAGCACGCAGGGGTTGAAAGGTTACTCAGATAAGACCTTTAGCAGTATGCAAGGTTCTTTAACAACCTGTTGCCCTCAAGGTACAGCGTTTTCTGATAATCTACTTTAGGCTCTAAACCGTTATTGAATATGCACGTGTGTAAAAATCAGGTTTCTAACCGAACACATTAAAAAGGGATTGTGTTCAATGCCACAACAATGTAACACCAAAGCAAAACACCGATACTAGAATGATTAACATGTATTTTTCACAAACATAGCACCATGCACAAGAGCGGCAAATGTGATTAAAACGTAGCATCCTTCGGACTGTAATCCAATTGTAGAAATTAAATAGATCATCTTGGCTAAAAATAAAGTGTCCAGTCTAACGCACAGTGTGTGGATTATAGGATAATATGATGACCAGCTGCTTCAAGAGTGGCAGCTTCACTGCATACGCTGGCTTTTGAGCCATAAAACACATTCTTTCACAGCCACGGTCTGGAATCATCATCTGTGTTGCACAAGCAATAAAAATGGAAAATGGCCACACGTTGTCATTACATTCGCCAAGATTAAGTTGCCATTTAAATACCTAAACAGCCCGGGGCTAATGTCTAGAGGTCATCAGAGGTAAACGCAAGCTCATGGCTTAGATCTTGTTAAAAGACACACAAATAAAGTGAGGTATGTGCAACACCTTTACCCTAATGTTACACGGATTACATCGCAATGCTGCATTCTCCAAAGTCCAAGGTTGGCGTGGCTCTTTTACCAATTGGCTATTGTTTAAATTGTAAATATCTGAGGATTATAAAAGTTTGTAACAGCTGGTCCCCGACTGAAGCACGGTGTTATGGTCAAAATATAACTGTGAAAGTTAACGATATGGGTGTGTGCCCTGTACGCGAGGCCATCCGAGCCAAAGACCAACTTCAGGACTGTTGGCCTTTAACCCCGGGGCGTTTGTGCATATCCAGCGTCAGTTAAATGAACATCAATACGAATCAGATCAAGGCGACATCTGATGAGCACTTGTAGAAAAATTTAATGTAGAACTGCAGATCTACTGTCAACCTCTGCACTCTACTTACAGATCCACTTAACGCTTAGATTTGTATTTTTAAGTGAGAGCTGAGAAAACACATACAAGCACGTAACAAACATGAACTGACAAAGCTTGTCTTATATCCTCGTGATAACATATCACCACACTGGACGGTTTACTACTAACTTGGTGATAGGATAAACCAGCAATATAAATGCTCTGGTTATCTCTTTTGTGGTCACGGTGAGGTCGCCACAGCAGGCTATCGAAAGCCTTGCACATCAACCATCACGGGTTTCTGCTCTTCACAGAAGTGCTGACACGCCCTTATACTCGATACCATTTTGACGACTTTGCAAGGAGGCTGCTGCCAACTGTGAAACTTCAGCATGTTGTTTTGTCTTTCATTCTAAAATGTAAGCATTGAAATGTGGGCGCAACCCCTTCAGATGTGGATTGGGTTCACTGAAGAGGGACTTCCCAAAAAAACTAAATGCCAGTGGGGAATCTCAGAAAGTGAGCAATGATGTCAGAGTAGAAGGCAGTCAACAGTGCATGCTCCACAGAAAATTCAAGCAAACTTTCAATGGGAAGGCCATTAATGGGAAGGCCACGTTTTGTCCTCCCTTAACACAAACACCCCCTGCCACCCATTCTATCCCACTCCCACCAGAAATACCCTGCCCCCATCTCCAACTCAATTCCCTTCGGCAGGAGGTTTTTTTTCTCCCCCAGATGAAAAGCTCACATTCCGGCCTCTGTGTACTCATTAAACAGCAAGCCTGTGTAAATCATGCACTGCATAGGAAGGGCGTCAATCAGTGGCCGCCTGTCCCCTTTGCATGACTTTGCTCTAGAAGGAAAACCTTACTTCGCCCTGGTGTGATAGGCCAAAGCAAACTCGGCATGGCACTGACTCAGAATCAATGACTGCACTTAATGAACCAACGGGGTTTAAATATCCAAGGCAACTATTTCTCACTAAAGGGCGCTAATATTGGCCTGCAGCTGGAGGTACTCGGAGGCGACATTTTCCCAGCTAAAGGTCAGTCACTGAACATTAATCGTTCAAACGATATACATATCTACAGTTTATAGGTGGATGGGATATGTTCCAGATTTTTGGATTGATTCAAATACACAAATGCTGCCTAGGTTAATTGTCCTGACTAAATAGCCCCCCGGTGCCTTGTGATGGACTAGCGTCTCATCATGGATATTGCCCTGCCTTGCGCCGTGTGTCTGCCACGATAGGCTCCAGCTCACCGCGACTCTGCAGGCTTAAGCGGGTACTGATAATGAATTAAAAACAATGATAATTTTGGAAGATCCAAAATATGTACTGTTCGATTCCAAAAGTATTATGCCACTTGAAATTATGTCACATATCACGTCATTTCGGTGGGCATCCTGCCAAAAGTGGTGTCACATGGCAGGCAACGCCACTTCTATCAATATGAAGCTAGGTGAAACTATTTCATACTGTCAAAGTTTGTTTAATCTAAAGAAAACACGTGAACATGTTCTCAACAATCCAAAAAAAACTGAAATACTTAATTCCAAAACTCAACCACAATATATATATACAGAACATATATCCATGATACAGGAGTCCAATGTGATGGGGCAGTGGTTAACCCAATGTGTTAGGGGACGGTGGTGAGGCAGTGATTAACACAATGTCCTTCAACCCCTGAGTTTCATACCCAACCAAGGCTATCATCAGCGGGGAAGCGATATCTCAATCAGTCCTGGGCCCCACATTCAGCAACTCGCAGTAAACAACATGGCAAAGTGTGATAAAGCAACCATCACGACCACTCGGCGTGGGAAGGCCTTCACCCAGCAGTAGATTGGCAAAGGGTAGTGCATTAATATTGTTATTAGCAGTGCACCCGCCCTATAGGCGATCATGTAGGTAACACGTGGTTGTGACATCAGGGTAAAGGCATAAGAGTGCTTCAGAGGGTTGGTGGTAATTCACAAGCATGGAATTAAAGCTGAAATACAGTGTGTTAAAGTTCTATAATCAATCTGTAAAGCAAAAATATGGCATAAAAGCATTGGTGTTATGCAGATAGATTGCGTGCTTATGACGGATTCTAACCTGATAGCCTACATGCGGACATACATACAAACAAACACTTGGTCCATATGTAGTATCATACTTAGATTGAAATATCCTTTCACAGGAGGAATTATTGTTTGTGAAACAAACGGTCTGCCAACACGACAAACTTACTTGGCGCGTAACAGCAGTCAGCCAACTGTGCCACCGGTTATTGAGTGACAAGGCTATTTGGACACGTTTGTGCACCATTTAAAAACCCACGCAGAACAACAATAGAAAGGATTGGCAGGCACTCCCTTTGTCTACTGTTGGCCAGATTTTCTCATGGAGTAAGCACCTTGAATTAATGAAGACATTGTCCTCATCTGCACCACATTCTTCTGTCACCCCCACGCCTTCATCGAAAGCAGCCATTCTCAACTAGTGGGCCGCCGTGAGCGCCACCTAGTGGTCCGTGGAGACCAAACCCGAGTGGGCCAAGTATACCATGTTTGTCCATCCATCCATCTTCTAAACCGCTTGTCCTGGTGAGGGTCGCGGTGGCAGCAGTCCAAGGAGAGCGGACCAGACATCCCTTTCCGAAGTAACAGATTCCAGCTCTTCCTGGGGGATTCCCAGGCGTTCCCAGGCCAGCCGAAGGATATAATCCCTCCAGCGTGTCCTGGGTCGGCCTCTAGGTCTCTCGCCCAGTGGGCCGTGCCTGGTAGACTTCCCGGGGGAGCCTTCCAAGGGGCATCCTTACCAGATGCCCGAACCACCTCAACTGGCTCCTCTCAATCCGAAGGAGCAGCGACTCTACTTTGAGGTTCTCCCGGATTTCTGTGCTCCTCACCTTGTCACCGAGAGTGAGCCCAGCAACCCTGCGGAGAAACCTCAGATTTGGAGGTGCTGACTCTCATCCCTGCCGCTCCACACACCCGTGAAACGCTCGAGTGCCCGTTGGAGGTCACAATCGGATGAGACGAGAAGAACAACATCGTCTGAAAACAGCAGCGATGCCACCTCCACGCCCCCGAACTGGACACTCTCCATACCCCGGCTGCGCCTTGACATCCTGTCCATGAAAATTACGAACAGGATTTTCATGGACATAGTACATTTTTACCTAAGCTAGAAGGAACCGTTGAGCTATGTAGCTCATTTTAACAGTTGTCTAGCAGGGATGGGTAAGCACGTTATAACATATCAAGGCACGGAGGCAATTTAGTCAGGACAATTAACCTCGGCAGCATGTCTTTGGACTCTGGGAGAAAGCCAGAATACCTGGCAAAAATCCTCGCAGACACGGGGAGAACATACAAACTCCACACAGGAAGGCACCTGAGCCGGGAATCAACCCCAGGGACTTCTAGCTGTAAGGAAGCAGCGCTACCCGGCATGCAACCCTTGAGGTGCAAGAGGTTGAGAACCCCTGATCCAAAGTACACCTAGCAGCAGCGTAAGAACTAATTTTGCCAGAGACAGGCTCCGGACTATGTGCCATTGTTAACATGACTACGCATTGCACGCGCGAATTGTGACTATAATGTAAGGATAAGTACCCAGAATTGATGAATAGTGTTCTCATTGCCATGTCTCTTTATTCCACCCATCAGCAAAATAATTATACCATAGCCCTCTTTCAGCATATTGTGAAAATAAAACACATTTTTCTTTTTAAAGGAGGTGGTAGCACTGAACTTTATTAAACGTCAAACAGAAATTCCCAAGAAAGATCATTTAAAGTTTTAACTAAATTGTTTTATTTTAATGCAAGCTGACGCCAACAATGTAATGAGACCGCATTATTTTATCTGTTCACACCTCGGGCAGAATGATTAGCCGTGCAAACCAAACACCACTATTCATAAAAGTCGACAATTAGAGATACAATCTCGGTAATGGCATTCATGTTACAAGACAAACAGCCACAAGATCCTCTCCAGGGCCCGATCAAGGCTCCCCATAAAGCACACCAACAGGGTTCTCACATTAACACTGCCGCTTGGGTTACACGAGGGCTGCCACATGCTTGTACTCCCCACATGCTTGGCAAATGCCATTCTTATTATAATGTCAGAGTCCTGTGCTGGCATCGGAGGCAACGTGTGCAGTTTGCAAGTACTTCCCAAAGTCAAACACTGGGCGATTCGGTGGCAGATTTTTCGAACCGAGGGTTAGAATGTTTGCCACTAAACGAGCTTACGGCAGGAGGCCGACAGTTGGATTCACACAGCTGCCCAGTAATGTGGGGGAATTACCAAAATGTGCAGTGTGCTGTATAATGAGTATTAAATACCCTGTGAGATCATTCATGAGAGTATGCAATTATGTGCAAGATTATGCGCCATTGCTAAATTCAGCGAAAATTAACACAAACTGGCAATGACTAAATTTACGAATAACTCACTTTGGTCTGTTGGGATTTGACATTGATTACAATGAGGCAAAACATCCCATGGGAACTGCCAAGCATAAATCTTCTCAAAACACTTGAACTCCCCATCATCAGCCGCTTGCACAACAGCTGATACGAGTATCTGAAGACTCTCATGCTGAGTTGCTGTCACTGCTATCACATGGTCTGTCATCATCCCTTCCAGCAATGGGTCAAAATCAATTAGTGTGCTGCATTCACCGTGAAAACAACGCCCCAAATACGAATTTGTTTCTATGGCATCTCGTAAACAACTACGCAAAAACACACCGATTCGTGACAAATACACAAAAAAAACATTGATTTAAATCAAGGTTTTTTTTATCCACTGCTGGATGAAAGGAATACCCCGTCAGCATAATTTCGCTTGACGCTGTTTTGTTGCCATCCATCACTCTGTGACGTATCCATTTATCTCACCAATCGATCTTCTTTGAGGTTGTCCCCTCGGAAACATTCGCTTTCTCGGCTGCCACTCCATCACCAGTTTTGTCCATTATCTTTCCCCAACCCGTGTAGAGCACAGCCCCTGCACTAGCCCACTTTTATTTTGGATTGGCGCTAAACCTCTCCTTTGTGCCTGCGGGTTTACTCACATATCTTACATGTGTCAATACTATAGGACGCCCAGTTCACGTGCATTAATTCTATATAGAATGGGGCAAGTGTTTATGTATTATCTCCGCACTGAGGGTACCGGTTTAGAATCCTTAATAAGTGCAAATGTTATCAGCATAAAACCGAGGCTTTTATGTCTTAGTTCAGATTTACTTTCCACTTATTCACTAACTTTTCTAAAACTATTTTAGCTTCAAAGTCCCACTTTTGCACTATCATAAACCCTCTTAAGCACTCTTTCGTCTTTACCCTGACGTGAGAGGAACGAGTTAAACGCTTGGAACGAGACTGCCGTAGGGCGGATACTCTGCTAGTACATCAAATAGAATAGGCCTTCCAAACCCCGTGATGCACCTTCCACTCACGCTATAGTTTAACAAAATCAGTGGAAGCTTTCCACAGAAGCAGGGAGTAAGATTCCGGGATGCTCGTTCCCCTAAGCATGCTTACTGGCACGCATGACAGGTTATGCATTAAACTATGGATGAGCAACAGTGTGGATTAACCAGTGACCGCCTGGGTTCGCCCAACTCTCAGTGGCACACAAGCGGCATCGTGGCTCCACCTCAGCGCATACTGCTAAGGTCTGCCATAGCAACAGTTTGAGGCATGACGGGTTCTATGAGGAGCACTATTCCTTTACAGCGTCTGGAATGAGGCTGTAAAGGAATGGAACTAACAGTTCTCGATGGCAAGAGTGGCGCCATGACTTAGAAAGGTACCATGAACCGATGAGAAGACGCAAACCCAGTTATTTATTACGAGCGGCTCGGCAGGCAACGATAATTTCTCATTTTTTTAGGTCAAATGTACAATCTCATTGAATCGTTTGGGGCAATCGTGAAATGTATCACATAGGGTGTACGTCTGCTGGAACTTGTCTGACATTCACCCGCAAGGGCGGAAGTTTCTGCTTGTAAAAGAGAAAATAAATCTGCGTGCCACACGGATGTGTCATTACACACAGGGCACGGTGGGGCTGATGTGGGACTGCCATTCCCGAGGACATTTAACCGGTGCTATTTGCAGACCGTAAGCTGCTATGTCTTACTGCATTAGGGTCAAATTGTGCAAGCTTACCTTTCTCAACCTAAACATTTTGTGTCTTAGCAGATGAGCAAGCATGCCAGGGGACAGACAGGCATGGAAGAAGGTGTTACACACTATAATAACAATTTCTTACATTTATAGAGCAGCTTTCATCCAGAGGTCTCAAGGCGCTGCAGGAAACCACAGAGGTGAGGTGGGGGCTCCATCTATATGGTCAGCTGGCATCAACCCACAGACACTGCATACTATATGTTATGATGTTGTTGGCCAATTAATAAACTAGTGTTTTTTAGTTGTGGGAGGAAACCGGAGAACCTGGAGGAAACCCACGCAGGACAGGGGGAGAACACACAAACTCTGCACAGAAAGGAACATGAGTCAAACTGCCTCGGGCAGAACATTCTTTCTCTGAGGTGAAGATGTTACAACTTGCGCCACCCTTCCGCCCCAACCCTCTTGAAAAAGAACAGCACTAAACAAAGATGTAATCGCTTCATAACACTAACAAATGCAATTTGTTAGTGTTTGGTGCTTTCTTGGTGTGTTCCCCATTTGTATGCTGATGGAGTGATAGCACAATTGTAATAACAAAACACTTAAATATTCACCAACATATATTTCTGTCAACTCGCTAGCTGTCAAACACAACCCGCTTCCAGTGCCCGGAGACAAGCGATTGAAACAATTATAACATTAAAGTGCAACACGGTGTGAAGGTAAACCAATAAAAAAAGCAATTGTGAAGTAAAACGCCAGAATGTTCCCATTAAAATGTGCATATTATTTTGTTTATTCGCTGTCGTAAGGCAAAAAGGGGGTTTTAAAGTGTGGCGAAGTACAGCCTCTCATTTCATCACAGTTGTCCTCAGGGCCAATGCTCACCTTACAAACTGCCAATCAAAAGTAGACACACGCAGAATGCACATCACAGTGCCACTGGATTTCCCGATACTGGCACTCACTCTTAATAAAAGTCACCGGCTGTAAAGAGACCACAGGATGATTCGTCACTTCCCGTGTATAATCACAACTCCCATTAAACATCATAAACTGAATGAAGACGACTCCTTTATGAAAGTAAATCTGCAAATGCACTCGGGGTGTCACATTTCTGAAACATTCACTATTAAAATAAGAGCTACTTTTAATTGTAAAGTGTCCTATGGCAAGGGTTCTCAACTTTTTGCACCTCAAGGCACCCTTGACCAACTTGGGTCTGGTCTCCATAGACCACTAGGTGGCTCTCGCAGCCTACTGATGGGTCGAGACCCACGGGTTGAGAATGGCGGTCCTATGGTGTAGTAAACAATCACAATTTAAACGCAAGAGATATACAATTAGGTGTAAAATATTTCTCTACGTGTATATTATTAGTGATTTGAGAAAGCAACGGAGAAATGGCAGGGCGCGTCTATTAAAATGTTAACGCAAAGCGTTAGTTTAGACCACACATGACGGCGAGTGAATTGGTCTGCTTGTCGGGTGGTCCCCAGGCTCTCTTGAAAGTGGGTGGAGACAGTATTGTCATGGCAAGGTTTCCAACAAAAAAAACCTCACCCTTCAAAACTACCGGCTAAGAGCTAAAATACAGCTGTTGTAATTAAAGTCAATCCCCCCGAATTTCCTTTTTAGAAAGACGACTCGACGGCTCAAGAGAATGGAAGACAGCAGGGTGACGAATTGAACTCAAAATTCTGCCGGGGCCCTTTTCTTCTTCCGACTGGACCGGTCTCCCACAGCCATCAAGAGCCACAGCCCACACAGCCTTCTACGAAATTATAAATAAATAAATAAATACAGAGAACATGGAAACACAGCCCTGGAAACGAGGCGTAAAACACGGAAAGGGCCCTTCATCACAGCCGGCAAACACCTCTACAGACAGGCACTCTGTTCACTGGCATTTCCCATAGCGTGTCTCTCCAAATGTCTCACGGGTCTCAAGCTTCTGCCAAGAGCAGTCACGGGCGTAGGCCATACCCTCGCAATGAACAATGTTTATGGGTTTAAGTAAGTAAAGTAAGGCAATATATTATCCACGTCACCTAACAGTCAAGAATATCACGGAGGAAAGTGGATTTGTGAATCTGCGCTATGCATAAAACCACGGCACTATTTACTATCCTTGGTCATCAGCATAGGTTTTACTGTATTCTAAAGCCATAAAGTAGTTCAAGTAAAGGTTGCCAAGAGCTGCTCTTTTGGGATAGGTGTGTGAAGATGGCAAAGCCACTCTTTCGGGATAGCAAATGAGAGAAGAGAAACACAATACGGCTATCCCAAAAAAATCAGCTCTTAAGAGCAATTGTCAGTGCACAAATAGTAAGGAGGTACCTAAGTGGAATTAATTGTGTTTAACTTCAATGCTACAATATTTACCAGCCATTTATTAATTTGATGTATAAAGAGTTCACGGATGTAGTAGTTGTTGAACAGCTTAACCTGCCAAAAAACTAACTTTGACAACTTCGCTGACATACAGTACGGCACATAACCTGGGATTTTTCATTCCCGTGATAGGAACTACGTGCTTTAAAAACGTTAAAGAACAACATTCCATCAATCGGTATGACTGTGACACACACTGATTGGTTAAATGCCAAAGTATAATTGCGTAGTCGGCACTGCAATTGTGACATATGGCTATTGCCAAAGAGTGAGACGTACCTAAACTGACAACGCTGCTATCAAAAGTGATCTAAGGCAACCTTCGAACTTCCTTTTTGATACTCGTTAGTAAACCATTTGTGATAAACTAAAATTCCATAAAAATTATTTAGAAATTATATCACCGTCCCAGCAGAAATAGTTCACCAAGCGTGATGGTGCAAGTGCGACAAAATGAAAACACTGCATCATGAGCTTTCTGCCTTCATATTTTTTGCCCACCGCAGGGGCAATAAAACGGACAGTCTTCCCACCTGTACCTTGGGAGGTGACTTTTCACACCTGAAAATCTTCCTCGGGGCCTCTGGGACTACACAAGGATTCCATGGAGCAGATCTTAATCACCTGTTGGATAACGCACTGTAAGCTGTATATAATATTAAACTACATATTGAGTGAACATTTTTATCTGTTCTCGTGGTTCCAGTTGGATATTACTACTATAACCATAGGCAAAAATGTTACCCTATGTGCATGTTGTGAAATACATACGTCACACATGCACGCGTGCTTATCCATTCGTAAAAACTTACAGCCATTTGTTGATATATTTCTGGATGAAGAGCTCCCCACATTGTTGGTCACAAGAATTGTTTGACCATACTTCACCACATTGGTCAGAATGGGTTGCTGAGGTGGGGTGGCAGGACCAAATCGCATATCACTCGCCACTGATGTTAGCTGTGGCCAGGAATCCAACTCGGGCATCCGGGTACACAGGGCAGTAACCATTAAACCTCTGTGGCATTTTTCCTCCCACCGCATGGATATAAACCAAAGACAAAGATCCCTCATATAGCCTTAACGGACTGTATGGTGAATTGTATAAAACACACATAGGCACATATAACAGCCACTATTCACAGTGACACCACCAAAGTGCTTGTGCCAAGCACTTAAGAAGCCACTTGAAGGCTCACTGCTGGCAGGTCACAGGACAGATCTAGGTGTTATGGGCTCATTAACCGAGATGATTGGCAGATGCACCACCCAAGCTGTCCACTCTACCAACTTACTCTGACATAATAATAATAGCGTTTTATATAGCGCCTTTCACCCGAGGGTCACAAAGCGCTGCACAA
>JAZEWU010000002.1:29149613-29165525 GCA_036362915.1 Geotria australis
AAATGCTTTTGTTTTGCTAGATAAAGCAAGTTTTTCTGAAGACGTTAGACAATGCACACGAATGGCCTCACATGATGGATGGAACGCGGTGTGCAAATGTATTATTCCCCATTTCAACAGAGTTCTAATCTCTACCACTGATCATCACATCAGTGGCCAGTGATATCTGAATCGGTCCTGGCCGACTTTTACGAATCCGTTGTGACTTGAAGTACTGTACTGTACGATCAAACGAGGCCCATGAGCCAGATGATGTGCTGATAGAGTTGACAGCTAAAGAGAATAAGAGAGACGACTGCACGTGTAACTAGCAAATACCCAGATTTTGAATATCTGGGTAGGATTGCCAGTTACACGTGGATTTCCCAGGACAACTGCCTCAAAAAGGAAGACGATCCTGGGAAACATCAGGACAGGTGGCAATCCTACGTGATGACGGCTTCATCCAGCAGTGGATGGACTGTATTCATGATATAAAGACGGACAAAGATGCCCCGTATAGCCTCAACGGGCTTTTGGGGCAAGTTATGTTAGACAGCACCTACAAAGGCCGGCACGGCGCATGAGGGGGTGGGTGGCCAACACCACGCCATGCCGCTTACGTCTCTAGTGGCAACGTTTACACACAATACCAGGTATTTATTTGAGGCTGAGTCGACCTAGGGGATGCCCAGGGTTGGTTTCGATATTTGTAACTGGAGTTGGTGGCCGTGAGTGGGAATCGGGTGGCCAGGTTCGTAGCGCGATGCACTATCTATCCACAGTGTCACCTCTACCCATACACATGATGCATGTACACAAACTACCTTAGATCGTAAACCCACAATTAATACCAGATGGGGAAGTCACGAGAGATGCAACCCATGTTTCACATCGAAGCCGCAATAAGCACGCAGATGCACAATGCACGCTGCACCTTGACGTACCAAACTTTACTGTGGCCACTATTCAGCTGTAAAATAACGCTGTAACATTGTGCGATACGTTTAAAAGTAAAAGCTGTCTGCATGGACTTTAAATAATGTAATCTTTAACGTGCCCTGCGATGGACTGGCGTCCCATCCTCGGTATACCCCTGCCTTGCGCTCTGTGTTTGCCGGGATAGGCTCCGGCTCACCGCAACCCTGTACAGGATTAAGCGGTTTCTGAAAATGGATGGATGGAAATCTTTAACGTTTCTAAAAATCCACTAAAAGTTATTAATTTCGGTTCCTAACTTTCGGAATTGGTAATCAATTCCAAAGTGTACCAGTTATCATTTAACAACCCTTGCAGAAAAAAACGCATTCCAGACAATACAACTTTGAGGTCCACGAAAACAGATTCACAAACCCGCTTGCTGTACTGGCAATTCCTGGTCATCATTCAGTCCAGTGGGTTTGGGAGTTTTTAAAACGAACTTGATACACCAACCGCAGCCCCCAAAGCGCTAGTTTAATGTATAATTCATGTCAGGTTCAAATACCTGCATATCATGAATACACTACAAACGCTGGAGCCAAAGTGTGTTTAACCGAATTCACTTATAATGTGCCCGGTAATGTGAGAAACTAAGCAGGTTCTTGCCTGGATAGTGCTTAATGTGGTGAATACCGTGCATAACAAAAAAGTACCTGGGTTCGATTTCCGGCTCGGGCGCCTTTCCCTGTGGAGTTTGCATCTACTCCCCATGTCCGTGTGGGTTTTTGCCAGGTACTCTGGTTACCTCCCACAGACCAAATAGCTGCTGCTGCTGCCTAGGTTTAATTTGCCGGTTGAATAGATTGCCCCCGGTGTCCTGCGATGGACTGGCGTCCCATCCTTGGTATAGTCATGCCTTGTGGCTGCCGAGATAGGCTCCGGCTCACAGCAACCCTCTACAGTCTACACTCTACACTGTCTACAGGCTTAAGCTGGGACTGATAATGAATAAAATAAGGTTATTGGCCAGTAGAGGGCAGTGTAATATGTAGTCCACTGTGTTTCTGCACTGCCTTCACAACTGACCAGCATGGTGAAGTATGGAGGGCGGCACGGTTGCGTAGCTGTGAGTAGCGCTGCCACCTCACAGCAAGAAGGACTCGGGTTCGAATCCCGGCTCGGGTGCTTTTCTGTGTGGAGTTTGCGTGTTCCCCCCGTGTCTGAGTGGGTTTTTGCCGGGCACTCCGGTTTTCGCCCATAGTCCAAAGACATGCTGCTGCATAGGTCAATTTGCCCCCGGTTCCCTATGACAAACTGGCGTCCCATCATGGATATAGCCCTGCCTTGCGCCCTGTGTCTGCCGGGATCGGCTCCGGTTCACCACGACCCTGTGCAGGATTTAGCGGTTTCTGACAATGTTTGGACGGATGGGTGAAGTATGGTTCTATAACCCGAAGTGAAAGTAAGCCAGAACGGTACACCGGGAAGAAAGTGGCCCAATCATTCAATCCAGTACAAGTAAGAAGGTGGATTGCGATACGACGATACCGGTTTGAAATTCTAGTTACTTTCACCCCTGCGTATAACCCTCACTGCTTGCATAATGTCGGGATGCTATTAATCCAGCAGTGGAGTGGCAAACGGCCTTTACATGTCCCATATACGCACGGTATGCCAATGAATACCTTGTGCCTACCAATAACTGACTGGTGGCGCCATGTGGCAGCCAGATGTTACGGCAATGTGAAATCCAAATACGAGCGTGTTGCAGTAGCAGGGAACCACGTTTAGCAATACGGTCGTATGCCCGTACAGTATCACATTTCCCCGAGAGTAATTCGCACATAATGTCCCCTTTCATAAACCACTTCAAATGGCAACACTATATAATCCCGGGGCAGACACAACGCGTGACTTGTTAAGACAATTGGTAAGGCGATAATATTAGGACGCGTCTCTAGCGTCCCCACATGGACACTCGTAAACGCCACGTGCTCACGGACCAATCAGTCGCGGGCAGTATTCATTTAAGTTGGAAGGAACCGTTGAGCTCTGTGATGGACTGGCGTCCCATCATTGGTATAGCCCTGCCTTGCGCCCTGTGTCTGCCGGGATAGGCTCCGGCTCACCGCAACCCTATACAGGATTAAGCGATTTCTGACAATGAAGGAATGAACTGTTGAACCGTCACGCTTCATAACAGTTGACCAGCGGGGATGGGTAGGCACGTTAGAGTTTGTGCCATGGTGTGTCATCGTGCCACTAGGGAGACAAAGACGGCCGGGCGTGCTGCTGGTCACCCACCCCCTCGTGTGCCGCTAAGAGCAACTGATCCTACAGTCAGTTAAGGCTACACCGCGGATCTTTGTGTTTGCCTGTTTAACCGACCTGACACGCTTATCGCTCTGCGGTTTGACATACAGGCCGGATAAAACACCACAAAGCGGAAAGGAGGGTGCGTATTTGTTTAAAATGTGTATACAGTACTTGTGGTGGCGATTATTGGGACACTATGGGTGTTAAACTGCATTGTGTACAGCTGCACCTTTATACCTAACGGCAGCGTCAACCTCCCTCCTCCAGTATATTTATTGATGGGTGATGCGTATACAATGCTAGACGCCAATAATATATTGCTGCAATGTCGATTGATTACCCAGCAAAGCGTGCGTTGTAAACATATATCGCATTGTGACGTGAAAATGGTGACTACGATCAAAGCACCCAGATTGCGCTTGATCTTTGGCAGATCTCAGAAGCTAAGCAGTTTCAAGTTCATTCAAGGCAGGGCAATACCCAATATGGGACACGAGTCCATCGCAGAGCACTGGGGCCAATTTAGTCAGGCCAATTAACCCTAGGCAGCAGCATGTCTTTAGGCTTTTGGAGGAAACCGGAGTGCCACGCGAACACCCACGCGGACACGGGGAGAAACATGCAAACGCCACACCGAGCCGGAAATCAAACCCGGGTACCTTCTTTCTATTTTCGAATTTCATAACGTTATGTGTGGAGTTTACATATTCTCTCCATGTCCGCATGGGTTTTCGCTGGGTACTCTGGTTGCCTCCCACAGTCCAAAGACATAAAGACATGCTGCATAGGTGAATTGGCCTGCTAACTAATTTGCCCCCCGTGCCCTATGATGGTCTGGAGTTCCATGATGGGCATAGCCCTACCTTACACCCTGTGTCAGCCGGGATAGGCTCCGGCTCACCGCAACCCTGTACAGGATTAAGCGGTTTCTAACAATGAATGAATGCTATTTCGGGAGAGCTATGTCGAGGGTTCTTCCTCCCACCTTGGCTCGGCACGGCTATCTAGAAAGAGCAGCTCTTAAGGGCAATTCTCATGTATCGAGCTGTGAAAACCTACATCAATACTGAGAGCAGTGCAACAAAAACCCATTATGTGTACAGTAAGGTGCTATACTCCGTCTGGACTCGCTGCCCACAGCAACCCACACTGTCGTGGTGAAGTATGGTCAAATAACGCCCCTGAACCAACATGGTATTGGGAGGCCCTTATCCAGCAGTGGATAAACGAAAACACTGCACATGTAGAGTGTGACAAAATATCATGAGGTTGTTTACAATAAATATAGTTGTTTGAATGAGGGTGAACGGCAATTTACATAATTCAAACCAATATATAAAAAAGCTATTCCAGTATTTAGATTGTGTAATAAATAATTCGACCACTGGACAGCTTCATGTGCTATCTTATAGTTTGTGGTCGAGGCCTATTAAACTTGTGTGCCAAAATAAAATGAAACATTGTTGCAGAGAAAGCATTAACACGATCTGTATGAGGAACCATTCTCGTGTACAACTACAGGTACTGTGATGGATGGATGTACATGGTGCGGCATAAGTTGCTTTACCGAGAATAATTCTTATACTTGGCTGCACTGATTTGGCAACAATGATTGTAATACGCGAGGTGCAGTAGTGAGCTGACTGGCCCTGCGTTTTAGTAGACATTCCGTGCAGTGTTATCGCTTTAATATTACTCCGCACAAAGTGATTTGAAAAATTCTCCGTTAAGCGACTTGTGAAACTAATTACGATTTATAACGCGCACGTATTAATTCAATGTCGAAGATATTCATTCGAAGAGAGAACGGCTCAGAAGCGCGAGGAAACCGCAGAGAGGCAGAGGAGGAGGCAGCCAGGCGGTTTGCCGGCGCCAACACATTGCAACACACTGCGTCCTATATATTATGTTATCGGCCAATTAATTAATGCGTGTTTTTTTTAAGTTGTGGGAGGAAACCGGACAACACAAATGAAACCCAGGCAGAACAGGGGTAGAGATCACACAAACTCTACACAGAAAGGCGCCCGAGGCAGGAATCGAACCGCCTCGGGCAGGACTTTCTTTCTGTGAGGGTGCAGATGTTACCACTGCAACAGCCCCCCTGCCGCCCTGACTGTATAGGGGGGCTCACAGCAAATTCCAGTAATAATCGGGGGATAAAATGAAGTCATGCATGAGGATGACTAAAGGATATCCCAGGATTAAACAGACGCCGTCATTTACCAAAGCTTCCACGGTGACAATCATTTGCCAGGAATGTGTTGCTTCCAGGCTGTTGACTTTTACGGGCTATTGGGTTGTACAGCACTTGGGATACATAATGTGTTTCACGTTATACGTGCCCTGAATTATGCAGTCCACTAGGGTGGCCGTGCACTGTACAGACGTTACCAACCAATTCGTAACCAGCAGCAATGAACCACAAGATGACATGACTGCAGGTATCGTAAATTGATGGTTGCTCTCCAGAGCTGTTCTTTCGGGATAGCCGTGTCGGGCGATCTCCATCTCTCCGTCGCGACGTTTCGCCTCCAACGATGAACAGCTCTGAAGAGCAACCATCATGAATCGAGCCGTGAAAGCCTACATCAGTACATTGGGATCATAAATTGCTTATACAACCTTAGCAAGAAATTATTAAATACATATATAGTGCTTTGTACGCTGTATGAGGTCATGCTGATAGCTGATAAAACGTAATGGATAAATAACCAGTGTGCAAGAACATTGGCGTATTACAAATTCATGAGCTGACATAGTCAAGCTTTTCGTCAAAAATCTATCACAATACAAATGTTGAACGAATTCTCACTTTGACAAAAACGCATTGAATTCACACAGGAACTATGGATTTGGTAAAATGTAAAGGTGCAGCGCTGCAGATTCTTGCTTACGCCACTGCTGGCGGAAGAGGTTCCACTAAGAGCTTCTCTGGAGGGTAGTTAGCCTTATTCCACCTCGGATGAGGTTAAGAGCATCCACACCTTGCATTACCACACACGAGCTGCTTGATCGAGTTAACCGGTGATGTACCCATTTGTACCGATGGGTCGACACGGTGCTTTCGGGAGTGAAGGGATTGGGGTTAAGGAACCTGCCTATTGTTTTACCTGACACGTCGGGAGATCGACTCCACGATGTTCTGGGACTGAAAAACCAGTGTGATAACCATTGTACAGCACCACGGCAGCATCCCTTTGAATATGGTGGCTTAAAATAACGCGGGTTTTTTTCTCAAAGAAAACCTTGGTTTTGTATGCATACCGTACCAACGACACCGTCATAGAAAGCAGCGTCAGTGTGAAATCACTTTCGAGGATACAGGGCGCTGTGAACTTTGGAAAACACGCTGACTTGTAGGTGCCTTCCCTGTGTCGCATCGTGGTGTCTCAGTTTTAATCACAGACAAATTGTCTTCAGCTGCGAAGTGAATGTGGGTTTTTTTCGCTCCAAGTAATGACTGCCTGGAAAGAGCATTGCATTCAAGCGGCTGTGTACAGTTAATAATTGTACGTCTGTATACAAAAGGGACTGACACGAATTGTGTGGACAGTCATAGTTACGTTGTTCCGTTGTCATACATTATTAAAAACAGTGTGGCGCTTATAGCAAATGGATGTGCCTTCACAACGCTACAAAGTGTCCACCTTGTACAATGAATGCTAAAACACTCAAGCTAATTACACGAGTAACCGAACATCGTTATTGTGTATGTCCTCGTATACATTACAATTTACATGATTCAAATGAGATTTAACCAAAATGCGTTCACAACTCATTAACCACGCAATCAATTTCGGGGCGATATCATTCATATCCCCGTATAGAGGGCACGCGCGTGACACGGTGATTGCCAGTCACTCCAAAGACAAAGATTCCCCGTATAGCCATTAATAGACTGTAGGGTCCCAGGACCGTTAGCTAGTAGCACCTATGATGGTCGACACGGCACACGAGGAGGTGGGCGACCAACACCACGCCCGGCCGCCTTTGTCTCCCTAGTGGCAATGTTTACACACCGCACATAGGTACTCATTCGAGGCTGAGCCGACATAGGGGAGGCCCACGACCGGTTCAGAAAATCGTCACTGGTGTTGGCCGCGAACGGGATTCGAACTCGGGTGGCCAGGTTTGTAAGCCCACCACCGCCAGTCACGCCACGATCCACAATACCAGACAACAGTGAGTGAGAAACCACACGGCCACATGGCACAGAGACAAAGATCCCCCGTACAGCCGTCACAGACTTTTGGGGCAAGTGCTGTTAGCGAGCACACCCAACACACACACACAAACCCATGGAGCACGTTACACAACGAAGTGCTTCGTGCACTGAGACCGAGCAGCCTTAATGAAGGTGTGTGTGTGTGGTTGGGAGCGAGAGCGAGATAGGGGAGGGTGTGTGTGTGTGAGTGTGTGGGGGGGGAGACACCTTACCGGCAAGCCTTATCACAGCCCTGTCCGCAGGATCCAACACCCCATCCGTGGCCACCTTCCTCTTCATCCGATGGTGCCTGGGCAGGTTCCACGGCAGGGTGTCTCCGGCCGACAGCGACTGCGAGCCGGACGCCTGACTGCTGTAGCTGTCCTCATCCGACGAGTCAACGGTCGACATTGTATTGCTAGACTGTCAGTTTTAACGGGAGGCGGTGCCTGGAAGGACTCATCGACGGAGCGGCCCCGGAACTATCCCCGGCCGGCTGTTGTTGCACCGTCCGTCCGTCCGTCTGTCTGTCCGACCTGTCCCGTCCCAATGTCGGAATGTCTTCCCGCTGCGCTGCCTGTCGCCTGTGTGCCGGCCGTGTGATGTGCGCGCTATGCTCCGAGCGAGTGTCTTCTGTGCATTGTGTGCGGTAGCGGCAGCTATAGGGGCGGGTAGGGGGGTTTCGCGCTGCTGAGAGCGGCGCTCTGCCACGCTGCGGTGTAGCGGGTGTAATGCACGCCGGCATCCACAGCAGGTCACGGATAACACATACAGTGTTATACACCCCAGTGCAGTCAGTGTGCGAGCAATAATGTTACGATGCACCCCTCCAACCCGGTTTTGTGTGTGTGTATGCCAGAAGCTGAGATCGAAACTATCTCAGTGGATGTCCTGAGCCGTGCGGACGAATGGGATGCTCTCCGTTCCGAGTGGATTTGACAGGCTACTGTATGTGTGTTGCCAGTCACAATAGCTGGCATGACGCACGGGGCAGGAAATGCTGGGATGTGAAGCGGGGGTAGGGGTCAGTGTGTGGCTGTTCCCAGGGAGGGGTCCATATGAGGGAGGGGGAATTAAGAGACGAAAATCAGTGGCTAGTAACACAACAATACTACGAATTCCATGGTGGAGCGCTGGCTGGTGCAGTCACCCGAGGTCGATTGCCGGTCATGGTTCACATCCATCCCTGCCTTGCGCCCTGTGTCTGCCGGGATATGCTCCGGCTCACCGCGACCCTGTACAGCATTGAACGGTTTCTGACAATGGATGGATGGGCTCACATCACGGTTGCTTTTCAGACCTGTTCTTTCGGGATAGCCGTGTCGAGCCATTTCCATATCCCGTTTCGCCTCCCACTTTGGAAGCATCATCAGGCGTTGATGTTTGATGAGGCTTCCAACGTGGGAGGCGAAACGTCGCGAGGGGGAGATGCAGATCGCTCGACACGGCTATCCTGGAAGAACAGCTCCGAAGAGCAACCATGATGAATCGAGCCGTGAAATCCTAGAATCATCAGCGGACGAGTGGTATTTGAAGCGGTCCCAGCCCCATAACCTTCACGCTTCAGTCCGCACGGACTGGCCTGGTGAAGTTTGCCCAAACAAGGCACATGACCGACACGGTGTTGTGTTGGCAAGGAATACGTCCGGCAAGTGAATCAACATAGGTTCGCCACCTAGCCTGCTTATTCCTCCTTTTTGAGGAAGCAGCTGTCCTGGGAAATATGTACGTTTTTCCTGGAATGAGTCTGCTGGGATAGGCTCCAGCTTACCGCGACCCTGTACAGGATGAAGCGGTTTCTGACAATGGATGGATGGAGTCGTTCAAAGTCCGGGTTTTTGCCAGTTGCACGTACAGTCCTCTCTCTCTCATTCTGTTTACGCCCTCGATAGGTCCAAGTTTCTGTGCCTTCGAGGTGGCAACCCTAATCTACAAAGGGGATGTAAATCATTACCGTAATTAATGGCAATTAAACCGTGTGGATGTTGGGTCAATGATGATAAAGATATCCCTAAGACCAGGAGCTTCACCCTTCAAAGGGGAAAGAACCAGCGCTGCCCTGTTTAAACAAACAGCGGGCACTGTTATTTCCTCGGATGACTGCAACACGTCCCAGCCCCCACACGCACTCCAGCCAGCTCTCGACCTCAGTCTCCATCGCCACGGCTTCTCGAGAATCCATCGACGTAAGCACATTTCACATTTCCCAACAGTGAGAATTAATAGGCACGATGGCGGGGTGAGGAGCGCTGCCGCCTCACAGCAAGAAGTCACCGTGTTCGAATCCAGGCTCGGGTGCATTTATTTCTGTGTGGCGTTCCCATGTTCTCCTGGTGTCCGAGTGGGTTTTCGCCGAGCACTCCGGTTTCCTCCCACGGTCCAAAGAGGTTAATTGGCTTCCTGACTAACATTGCCCCCGGTGCCCTGTTAGGGACTGGCGTCCTATCAAGGGTATAGCCCTGCCTTGTGCCCTCTGTCTGCCGGGATAGGCTGTGGCTCACCGCAACCCTGTACGGGATTAAGCGGTTTCTGACAATCAGTGAAAAAAGAGACTTAACGGTGGTGATGGGGCGCTGGGGGACACGGGCGAGGAGACCCACGCAGCCCCACCTCATACGCAAACAAATGAATGCAGCCGTAAAACAAACTGAAAGACTTGGATAAAACGTCGACAAAGCTAAGCCCGAGAGATTAGGTCACACGCTGTGCGCGGAATGAATTGAGGCTTATTAGTTGAAAAGTGGAACGACGGACGCTTTTTGTTTGTTTGTTCAAGAGTTCCTTAAAGGCTGGAAGAAACTCTACTGCATGTCACTTGATAGCATCTCGGAGGAAAGAATTGAGCGCTGTGATTATCTGCTTCCGTTGGTCGTTCCCTTTCACGAGTGGTCTCCAAACCTTTTCAACGTCAGATCACTTTTTAAAATCGAAATGCAGCACAAGATATACACCAGAAAATCCCACATTACTAACGCCCCCCCCCCAAAAAAAACCGCACGCTTTGCATATTAAAAAATGTTGTTTGATTTAGTTTGAACGTGTGTTGTTTCGCCAGAATCCCACATCCCGAGCTTGCAAGCTCATTGTCTATTAATCATCATCATTGTCAGAAACCGCTTATTCCTGTACAGAGTTGCGGTGAGCCCGAGTCTATCCCGACAGACACAGGGCGCAAGCCAGGGCTATACCCATGATGGAACGCCAGTCCATCACAGGGCACCGGGGGAAATTTAGTCCGCAGGCCAATTAACCTATGCAGCAGCATGTCTTTGGACTGTGGGAGGAAACCGGAGTACCCGGCGTATACCCACGCGGACACGGTGGGACCATGCACCCAGCTAACCGTGACGCCACACTTACGGTAGATGAATTAATCGCGGTCTGTTACCATGTGTTTATCAGGAATGACGCATATCACAAAATCCCGTGTTCAAGCCAGAAAATCTCAAGCTAAAACCAGATTTGCTGGTTCAGCCGCGGATTTACGTTACTGTGCTATTTATAGTTACTTTTACTGTGGCAATGTTTTGACATCTACGCCGTCGAAATAATGCAGAGGAATGTGTTTACATAGATATCACGTTTGTGACCCATCTGCAGGCAACTGAGATAATAGTGACTTAGCGGATAGGGCACTGCGCTGTGAGCCCGGTAATCTATGTTGGATCCCCTGCAACGGCTAACATCAGTGGCGAGTGATAGCCGATAAAGTATGATCAAACAACTCCTTAATACTGACCGACATGGCATGGGGTGCCATCCCTCCAACAGTGGCTTGAATTAGAACTGTAAATACATTCGTCCTGATCTGGTTTAAATGTTTAGCTAGTGTCGGGATGAGGCGCCTGCCCTCCGCGACCCTGTACAGGGTTAAGCTGGTACTAATAATTAATGAATGAATATACCTAAATGTGTAATGTGGCCCTCTATCGAGTACCGTATACAGCAGGGGTTCTCCACATTCTACACCTCAAGGCCCACTTATATCTGGTCTACATGGACCATTAGGTAGCGTTCGTGGCCCACTGAAAGGCGGGTGTACAACTACACAAGTCGACAAAGCACGCAAGCCTCTCTCACCAGTGTGTCTAGTTGAAGAAGCCCGACACCAAACCAAATATAACCTAACCCAAATAAATAGCAACGTCTGACTTGCATTATAAACGCCTGTCACAATGCGCCCGTGGCCATGACTGTGTATCCAACGGAGCGTGTAAATGCATTTGATGGCATTTCCACTTTTAGCTTTTGCCGCGACATGAACTGTCTGGGATTTCGACGTGCCGTGGATCAAGGCTGACCCCGCGTGGCACAACAGAGAAATGACTCTAAACAGCCCGCTCACAACCAGCCGGAGATATCTGAACCCATATGATAGAGCTGCTTTAAAACGTCTCTTTCTCCAAGAAAGATCTGCTTCACAGGCGGCACGTTGGCGCAGTGATTCGCGCTGCCGCCTCACAACAGTAATCGTGAGTTTGATACCCGGCCCGGATGCCTTTCTATGTGGAGGTTGCATGTTCTCCCCGTGTATTCGTGGGGTTTCGCCTGGTATTCCAGTTTTGTCCTACCGCCCAAAAACATGCTGCCTCGTTTAACTTGCCTGACTCAATTGCCCACAGTGCCATGTTATGGACTAGTGTCCCATTCTGGGCATAGCCCTGCCTTGCGCTGTGTGTCTACCGTGATAGGCTCCGGCTCAGCACGACCGTCTATGGGACAAAGTGGGTACTGTTAACGAATATACTAATTATACGCCAGTGTCTTTGAAGACCATTTATTGAATTGCCAATAATCATCTGCTCCAGCCATCAGCTCTTGAGCGACAATGGTGCTGAACACAATCCCGCAATGCTTATGCGGCTTGAATTACGGCTGCACCCAACCTCAATTCTCTCCTACGCTCGAGCTATTTTACGACTGCCTCCATCCACTTTGATTACTATTATCAGTCCCCGCTTAATCCTGTATAGCGTCGCGAGAGACCGCAGCCTGTCCCGGCAGACACGGGGCGAAATGCAGGGATATACATATGATGGGACATCAGTCCATAACATGGAATTGGGGGTAATTTAATCAGCAGGCTAATTTACCTGGCAGTAGTATGTTTTTGGACGGTGGTAGGAAACCGGAGTACCCGGCGAAAACCCACGCGGACACGGGGAGAACATGCAAACTCAACACGGAAGGGCAACACCCGAGCCAGGAATCTAACCGCGGAGTGTTTCCGTGAGGCGGCAGCTCGACTCACTGCGCCATCATACCGCCCCTACCCACCTGGCTCCAGGTATATATCCCCAACTCAGGTTACCTCCCGCTGTTGTTTCGCATCGCCAAGTAACGTAATCCTGCCGCACCTGTCAGCTTCTTTCGCTGTCTTGTATACGCACGCTGGTTTTCACTCCTCACCATGTTCCTTGCACATTACCAACAACTTCTGATATCACCAGTAACTTCTGGCGGTGCAGGGTTTCATTAGGATGCCTGTCTCAGCGGATGACACCCGCGTTGGGAATCGGTCCACATAGTTCGGTTCCTTTTCAAAAAGTTGACGCAAATGCATGAAGGCAACGGGTCGAGACAAAGCGGTTTTGTTTTAACGCGGAGCTGGAAGGAACCGTTGAGCTATGCAGCTCTTTTTAACAGTTGTCCAGCGGGGAGGGGTCAGCAGGTTACAACATCTCACGGGGGAAATTTAGTCAGGACAATTAACCTAGGCAGAGAGGGGGGCGGGAAATGTATTTTATAACCCTGAATGATCGGCAAGAATTAGACAATAGCGAAGCAAAGTTCGTCCCCTACCCCGGGTATACAAGCGTGACAATAACAATTTACAACACTGTAGATAATCTAGTGGTGCGGAATAGTACAGTGAGCAACATGTCACCATACCCCCTTGCCTTACAGATTTACACGCGAGTCAGAAAGGCGCTGGAGCAACATGATTCTGCACTTCGTCGCTGTATACTGTCTGTAGTTTAGTACTAGTGGTGTAAGTATATTTTTCTAGTGTTTTAACGTACAGTACTTTTTATAAAATAGCAAATAATTGCATTGTACTACGTATGACCTATCCATCCATTGTCAGAAACCGCTTAATCCTGTACAGGGTCGCGGTGAGCCAGATCCTATCTCGGCAGACACAGGGTGCAACGCACGGTATACCATGGAAGGGACGCCAGTCCATCGTAGGACACCGGGGGCAATTTAGTCAACAGGTCAATTATGCTCAGGAGCAGCATGTCTATGGACCGTGGAAGGAAATCAGATTACCCGGCGAAAACCTATACGGACACGGGAAGAAAATAACCCAAACCAAGAATCGAACCCAGGCATTTCTTGCTGTGAGGCTGCAGCGCTACCTTTGACGCCAACATGCAACTCTGGTAATAGTGATGTTTTACTTACATTTTCAAGGCCATTTTTAAATAGCCTCTCAAGAGTTTGCTTCGTGTGATCCCTGAACATTTGTGCGAATGATTTGGCAAGAAAAAAAAAATAGCTGCTGTTTTCACACCAGTGGTGACTCATTACACAGGTCCCTGTGAACAACACACAGTTCCAGACTAAAAGAAATTGGAAGTAGTGTTGGTTCATGGCATGAATTCTATTCATTGGTAGCAGACATGTATAGATTTGATATTTTATAAATAAAAAATGGATGCACGGTTAAAGCATTCAGAATTGGCATAGAATCAAAGATTGGAAGCTGGTATTGCTCTAATGATGCATCAGGCAGGCCATCCTGCATCAGCCCTACACGGTACAGTAGCTCCAAAATGAAAAGAAGAGCTTTCTTGGTGTTAATATACTGCACTACTACAGATATGTTTGCGAAAAGCAAAGCGTATTTGCAATAACGCCTACACACCAATTTTTGAACTGCAACTGGTTGACGTTTCCACTGTGAAGCAAAAAATATTTGCAGCATTGTATAACAAAGCATTGGCTTGGTTATAGATAAACATTGGCTTATAGAATGATAAAGCATACTGGGCCTTCCTTGTATTTTCAGTAATCCAGTGTACTCTATTTGGCGTAACGGTCGCAGTGGCTTGCACACTGTGTTGTGAATTCTGACCTGTGACCTGCTCACCTCCACCACTCTACTAGTGAAGGATGTCCAAACTACTACTGTAACCAGCGGTGCGGAGAAGCCCTCGTTCATTCAGCAGTAAGTTGTAATATTAATCCGTTATCAGTACCCGTTTCATCCTGTACAGGGTCGCGGCAGGGCTTCATCCAGGATCAGACACCAGTCCATCACAGCGCACCAGGGGTAATTTAGTCAGCTGCCAATTAACCTAGGCAGCAGCATGTCTTTGGACTGTGGCAGGAGCCCAGAGTACCCGGCGAAAACCCAGGCGGACACGGTGAGAACATACAAACTCCACACAGATAGACACGTGAGCCGGGAATCAAACTCAGGTCCCTTGCTGTGAGGCGGCAGTCCTACTCACTGTGCCTATATTCTGCCCCGGCTTGTAATCTGCAGTTGTTTATTACAATCACTGTATATTCAGTGTTTGGTATATGGGGAGAAAACGTGTGGGAAGATATCAGTCAATACTGCTTGAAGGCTTTTTAAACTAAAACTCGAACCCAAGCTGTTTCACTGTGCAAGTGCAATCATGCATCTCCACTGCCTAGTGTGTTCTAATCCCTAGCGTGGGCCACATTCTATTGTGCAACAGCAAGCAAGCAGTCATGCCAGCGGCGAGTTCTCTCTCTCTCGCATGAGTTTTGCGTTTCCACACAGACAACCCCTGCACAAAAGGCACTGGCAGCTCCCCAAGCTGACGGATCAAAATCAATGGGGTCAGGTTTTTGGTTTCCACGACAGGTGTTTACTGAACCCAGCACTTACAAGAGGAGATGCGTTGCTCGTTGACCTGCCGTCACCACACCTCTGCAGGAAATCAAGACCGCGGTGCTTCGGTTGCGCAACCGTTATGCTGCTGTTGGCCCTTACTGCAACTGCCCTGGCATAGTAATGCCTTCTGTACAACGGGCGGCAGGGTGGCCCAGTGGTAACATCTGCGCCTCACGGAAAGGATGGTCTTGACTGATGCGGTTCAGTTCGTGAATCGGCGCCGTTCTGTGTGGAGTTTGTGTTCTCCCCCTGTTCTGCGGGGGCTTCCTCCGAATTCTCCGGTTTCCTCCGACAACTTAAAAAAAAACACGCGTCAATTTATTGGCCGATGACATAATGTATAGATAGATAAGATAGATGTGTATTATTACATCAGAAAAATACCCAGTGAGCTTGCAAGCTCTTTACAGGACTCCTGCGACACAACAAACATGCGAAAAATAGGACGCAGTGTGTGGCAATGTGTTGGTGCCGGCAAACCTCCTGGCTGCCTCCTCCGCCTCTCTACGGTTATGTGCGCGTTATAAATGATCATTATTTTAAAAATTAAAAATGCTTTTAATCTCACTATGTACTGCTGTGGGTTATTCAGAAGCTGTGATGGTTAGCACACTAC
>JAZEWU010000002.1:29171311-29201318 GCA_036362915.1 Geotria australis
AGGAAATGAACAGCAAACTGACAAACAAGTAGCAATAGCTATGGGGATAAGTAAATATATAATCCACAATTCTTTTGCTATGAGTGGTCAGTAAGTGCCTGCTGGTGAGCGTATGTGGTCATTGAGGTCGCTAAGGGTGATATCCCTAGATGATGTTTTGTGTTCTGCTCTCATGCAGTAAATTCTCCGGGGATGCGTGGAGGGGGTTCTTAATGAAAGCGTTCTTTTCACATTTTCTTGATAGGTACCTTATGGATTATATCGGTAAGTCACGTCCAAACACTGCTTGGAGCATACGCATTTTAAAATATTGATTTCACCGTTGCATAGGTTTCCGCGGTTGTGCCGGGAGTGTAGCGGTTAGCGCACTGCACTACGAACCCGAGTTTGAATCTCGGGTTCACGCAAACTCCAGTGACGATTTTCTAAACCGGTTCTGGGCCTCCCCTAACTCGATTCAATTACAAACGATTACCTGGTGTGCTGTGTAATCCTCGCCACTCGGGAGACTAAGGTTGCCAGGCGTGGTGCTGGCCACCCACCCCCTCGTGTGCCGTGCTGGCAATTATAGGTTTCTCGCTAAAAGCACTCGAGCTTATAATCTGTTAACGCTACAAGGAGAGCTTTGTCTCTGATATGTTTTCGGGTTGTACTGCAAATCGTTCTGTATGGAGTTCGCCTTTTCGCTCCACGTTCCAGGATCTCCTTCAACCGTATTGCTCATTTTGACATGTAGCTGACAAGTGTGTATCCATGCGAGGTATTATGATTGACATTACTGCACTATGTTATCATGTTTTGTAACTGTTGACATTTGGAAGACAGTTTGCATTGGATTACCATTTTTATAATTTAATTATTCCTGGAAACGTTGAGATCCATGGCCATTTGTTAGAGAATGCAGTGTTAAATAACTTGAGGGTTTTTTGAATGTCAGCGTGCCATAGTCACGAGCAGATCATAATTGCGATAGGTAATACTAACAATATAACGTGAACAATGAATGATGTAGATAGATATTCCAGGACTGCATCCAATTTGTTCAGGAGCTAAATGCCAATCAATGTCCGATGGCAGTATTAGTTGTACTAGCAGAGTAGCCGCCCTATGGGAGATCTTGTTCTTAGCGTGTAAAACGTTCTTCTGCTGTCTCTTGTTGATGATATTTTCTGCTGACATGACCGGCTTTCACCTGGATCTCTTCCTGATGTCCTTTTTGGATTATTGCTGGCGCTCTGAAGTTTCATAAGCGTAACCAATAACTAAAGCTGAAATGAGACATCAAAGCCTTGGGATTGTGCATATGAAAATGTGCGCTTATCAAGGATTTGAACCCGGTAGCCTCAGTGCGGACATACATACATTCAAAATATTTGCTCCATTTTATATACATAGATTTAAGGTAACATAAAAACACGTAGCTCGTGGGCTGCAAGAAGGCTACTGTCTCCCACCCTATGTCTTAATATTTAGATATTTTGCATCATGAAGATATATTGGTGGAATTTTACTTGCGCGGATGACAAGCATCACTTGTAATTATCTGTGTCATTTGTGGGAGCAGTCAGAATTCTCAAAACGAGCTTATACCATTATGACCTGATCCATTGTCATAAACCGCTTAATCCTGTACGCGGTTGCAGTGCGCCGAAGCCTATCCCGGCAGACACAGGGCGCAAGGAAGGGCTATATCCAGGATGGGGCACCAGGGGAAATTTAGTCAGTAGGCCAATTAACCTATGCAGCAGCATGTCTTTAGACTGTGGGAGGAAACCGGAGTGCCCGGCAAAAATCCACGCGGGCATGCGGAGGCACCCGAGCCGGAATTGCGTATCCATATGATTTGAGTGGCAGTGCCATGGTTACCGCACCGCACTATGAATCTCGCAACGTGACGTTGATTCCCGACGTGTGGCGTGTGACATCTGAAGAGATCCTGGGCCCCCAGCTTGACTAACCAGCACTGACCAGCGCGGTGAAATACAGTCAAATCTCATTTCCAAAAACGGCATTGGGACAGGCCTTCATCCAGTAGTCGAATGGCAAACGCTGTGAATTGCTCTTGCGATATTAGGATTTATTAAGTCTGCCAAGACAGTCAAAGTCGAAATATTCACCTACTGAGTGCATGCACGGTACGTTTACGTTATATAACCGATAACAGTTGGAGACCGCGTTTGACTAAAATGGATGTATCCCACAAGTCATATTTTAACGCCAATATTTGGTGGTCACTTTTAATTTTTTTTGAGACTGTAACTATGCGAATTTGAAGATAACAGAGCACTGAAAAGAATTTCGCAAGATACAGTTGACTTAGTGTTACTTATTTTTTCGTATGGAACCGCCTGTCGTACACACCTGGGTGACTGGCAAGGTCAAACAGGACACCGGTCTCATCTAAGATAGGCAGCAGCCTGCCAATGAAGCAGTATTTGTTTTTTTCGCTGGCATATAGCTTACCATTCCAGGCATTCACATCAAAGTGTTCTTTGGCTGACTGCCTGCTAATAATGGTTTCTGTTGTCGTCTCACCTTTTCTTTGGTTTGTGCTTCATATGAGAATTGCTCTCGCGGGCTGTTCTTTCAGGATGGCCGTGTCACGCGTTCTCTCCTCTCTCCTTCACAACGGTTCACCTCCCACGTTGGAGGCATCATCATTTATCGGCCTGATGATTCCTCCAACGTGGAAGGCGAATCGTTGTGAAGGAGACAGGAGGAACGGTCGACACGGCTATTCCGAAAGAACAGCTCTTGAGAGCATTTCTTATACAGAGCGCCATGAAAACCTACATCAGTGGTCTCCAACCAGTCAACCGCGATGGACAGGTTGATCCCAGATCTTTGAACAGTCGATCTTAATGTAGCCGGTGTGTGCTCACATGTAATGAGTCACACGTGTGATTGCGACACCATGCAGTGTAGACGTATACAATCAATTTGGGAGTTGATTCTGGGACCAATTCTGGTTATTGATCCAGAATTGATTTCATAGTGATCGCGTATTTAAAAAGGTTGGAGACCACTGACCTACATCGATACATTGTGCTTCATTCTCCTTGTTTTTAGATATGACTAATATCAGTGGTGGCAACATCATCCACACACAAACAACACAATAAAAACACACACTGCATTCCGCCGTGATATGTCCGCCACTGCAAGTTTAATTTAGAAACAAATATTCTATAGCATATAAAAGCTCGGTATTAATAATGTCAGTGGTGCCAATTAGTTTTTAATGAATCAACATTGGTTATGCAGTGAAGAGTTCCAGCGACTTGTCCGTAAAGATAATGAAAATATCTGACATTTTCTAAAATAATGAATACGTTAATTAGTGCACCTTATGTGCATCGTGCTTCAAAGAATCGCAAGAAGAAGAAGTGCACCTTATCTCGCCAATATTAGAATAAATGAAAAACGTTATGAATTTGTTCTACTGTAATTGCAACTTTTATTACATATTTTACTGGCAGTATTTTGAAATATGTAGGAAATGTTCCTAAACATGAATTCTGTTAAAACACTGCCTCAAGTCACATTAATACTAACACAATAATACTAGTGAATAAAAAAACATTTTCCGAAATATTTTAAGAATTATTTTCAAAAATTGTCACTGTCTAATAATAAATCACCTTGTCCGTATCAATACGTCACATTTATCTTCATATTATCCCCAGGTTTTCACACGTCTAGATAAAGTATAACTCGCACTGGGGCATCTTTCACCCTTATAACTGGCCGCATCAACCTTTGTGTAGACAGGTAAGTAACTTGAAATTCATGTAGTGCCCCAGTGGGAATGGAGTTTTTCGCTCGGTCTGCTGCTCCTCTGTAATAGCAGTCACATCAGTTATCACTCCGCACCACTTTGTTGAGCTCATCAGCCTTTTTCCAAGCAACCAGAGGCATGTAAGACGTCCCTGTAGGATAGCAAGTTACATTCGAAAAAACACAACCGCAACAAGAGTGGCATGCTGTAGCAAACAAGATTCCAATCAGTTGTGAAGTATGTTACTGAAAGGGCAGACACGGGTTCATTAGGGAAGAGAAAATGCATTCTCGGTCAGCGAAGCAGCTCCCAAATTTTTGCAGGGATGAAGATTTTTTTTGCTTGAATATGGTACGCAGATTACCAACGGAAACAAGAAACACCTAACAATGACCGGGAGGAACAAAATCAGTCGGATTGTACTGGCGGCTTGCAGATAAACTCTCTTGCGGTGCTCCCAGTCCTTGGATAAAATAGCCTGTGACACTGAAGTATATGAGCAATTCCTTTAAGTTTTATTTAAAGTTTATGCTGCCTCCAATTTTAAAAGGACCCTTTTCTTTACACGTATCAGCCCAAAAGGGTGTGGATTAAAAAAAAACCCGCTGCAATTGCAGAGCAATTTCACCTGCTAGTACAGATTCGGATTTGGAATACATTGCGGTGAACACTTTGAATAATGGGTCTCGCTGGTGGCAAGAAACAAAAAACCCACTAAATTACATTGGAAATATATTTCCTGGAAATATTTTTAAACTGTTAAACCACCAAAGGGAAGACTTACCCATGGATAATCATGTATGCAAATGTATTTCAGTTAATTCACTCCATTTACTTTGATTTATTTTGAATATCATCTGATGTGACATTCTTGCTGTTGATGTGATTGTTTATATAAGAACAGAGGCCTGGGTATATAAAGCACCCACTCATGTGAGCTCTGCTTAATTAGTCTTGATAAATTCATACATTTTTTTAATTCATATAATATGAACACATTAACATGAACAGTCTTTTTTGTCAGAATTTACTTTTCTTTTGTGAAATATAAAAGGTCCAAACACGATATGTTGAGGTAGCATGGAGGAAAAACAAATCTGGGAAAACAGTTTCACGTGTGAATACAAATTTTAATTTACCTTATCTACAATTTTAAGAAGTAGGTTGTTCACTACTGTCGAAAATGTTTTACGACCCTATTTTTTTATATTCACCATTTTGGTAATACAATATTCCCTGATTAAAAAATGCACATATTTACACTGTATAATACTACAGCAATAGTTATTTTATTTAACATATGGCAGTGAATATGTGTCTTCCTACGTTATATTTCAGAAGTAAAGTTCGTGTTCTGCTTATATATTTTAGCATCTCTTGTGGTAAAGTTAGGTTGTTTGTTCCGAATAAGGTTCCTGGCTTTGACCTTCATTTGTCACCATTATGCTAAGGACTCATTTGCCGATCTTTATTAGCTTTAAGGTAGCCAGCGTGCGAGGCGCATATTAAAACCGCACAATATACGTCATCTTAAGACCTAATTGCCTATAACAGTAAATGAGCTCTGGCGTATTTGAAGATACGAATTGCAGGTCCGCACAAATATGTACAAAAGTGCATTCCTCTAGGGCATAGGAAAACCCTCGGTCCACCTTTGATTATTACAGATGTTCAGGTTTAGAATGTTGCTTAAGTAAAAGCGATTACAGCTCAAATGAGCATTAATGCGATGCTCATCTCCTCGTTCGAGCCCTGAGCCAGTGGTTAAAATTCCCCAATGGTATGGCAGGTGCGAGAATATCTACAGGGTTAATCACAGTTGCCTTCCCCACAAAATGGTACTAGTTTTTATCGAGCCTCACGGGATGATGGGCTGAGTAAACACCTAACTAGGGTTTGAACTTGCAGGCTTTTGATCCCGAGCGACTCTCTCTACTGCAGAGCCACGTGTGGCTGGTGCATTACCGCACCACTGCATTCCTTTAAATACGTGTGTTGTGTGTTCCAACAGGAGGCGGAGGCTGGTAAATTTGCAGAGAATTAGTCGGACGCTGTTAAATGAGTCATTTACAAAGTACAATGGTTTAAACGTGCACGAGTGTGGCATTAATATTGTGCAAACACAATGGTTCGCTTTGTCACTTAACACACTGTTATCTTTTGCTGATTTTTTTTTGGTTGGGACCTAAGAAAGAGGCGCTTAATACGTGCTCTCTGTTTTTGCTCCGCGTTAGCGCTGTAATAGGAAATTAGCGGAGACTTTTATTACAGAGCAATTTGGTGCTCAGCACAACGTGATTAATACCATAACTAAAAATGTGTGAATGTATGCATCGTAATAGAGGTGTAAACAGCTAGTGTTATTTAAATATAGTATAAGACGTGCTGCATTCATTAATTCATTTATTGGCCGAAACCGCTTAATCCTGTACAGGGTTGCGGTGAGCCGGAGCCTATCCCGGCAGACACAGGGCACAAGGGAGGGCTATACCCTGGACGGGACGTCAGTCCATCTCTTGCGTTTATGGTTGTTGTATCTTTCTATGGGGGCTTTCATGTCCGTGTTCCATTGTGTACCAAATGCCCTTGAATGTACAGAATTTGTTGTATTATTTGTATCGATTGAAAGGCAGTGTTGGCGTTAACATCGTCGAAAGCAAATTCATCGCCAGGATTGCAGTTGTTTGACTTTTTCTGTGAGCGCATTCGAGTATGTGCAACGAACAATACGCATGCACTTTTCAAGGCAGCAGTTATTAAACAATGAATTGCGATTTGAAATCAATAGCTAAAAAAAATGTATAAATCATTACAAATTGAATCAGAACAATCTTAAAAATGTGAGATCCCTCCGGATAAGCCAATATTCTGCTGTGCAAAATGTATGAATAAATTAATAAATCAAAAGGCACATTTACATACTAACGTTCTGCAGGAATTCCTCGCGTGTTCGCCGACGTAGCGTGCCGTTACAGCGGATCGCCGGCCAATAATAAGTAATACGTGTTACTCTGCATTAGCTGTCATCCCTGTAGATTTAAACCAAGACAGGCCAATAATCGGAGAGAGGAGAGCAGCGCAAGAATGACAATACGCCCACTCTTACCGTGGAGACAGAGGGCGGAAGGCTGGTTGATCAAAACAAAGCGAGCAGACACAGTCGGAGTGCTGCAACATCTTTGCCCCAGTATGGACATCCAATTAACGAGCTGGCAAAGAACCGCCCCCTCCCCTAGCACGTACACACAAAAAAGCACACACACACAAAACACGTCAACATTAAAACGCACCCCCTCGCTAACGTGCTCACAGACTGTGCACTAACACATGTTCGTAGTCACACGGGCAAATGAGAGTTGTCTGTGTGTGTGTGTGTTTGCAAAGGAGAAATGTATGCAGGGTGTGCAGGCGGTATATTATGAATAGTGTGAGTTGCCATTGTCGGGAAGCATCAATCCAATATCAATTTCCAAAGAATGTGTATTTCCTAAGTGTTGGATAAGGTGGACATCAGATAGCATGTGATTTCTGCATGCGCTGGGCAGTGAAGGGGGCGAGGGGGTGTTATCAGTATGTCACGCAATACCTTATTGGACAAGTTCGTGTTTGCTGTTAAATGGACCTAAACTACCGCCCTGCTTATGCTTTGTGAAAAGAGCAAAACGGTTTTTTTTTAATCTCAGATAGGGCACTAGCACAACGTGCCATTAAAGGGCCATTAAATCAAACGGATGCAGTGTACAAGGAAGTATTTTAAACATCGCAGTGTGGCTGCAGAAGTGGGTCAGATTATTGATGTTTGCAAAGGCGTATATGCTGACAGATTTCAAATAGAGCTTTCTAATGTAAATAAAAAGCAAGCCTTATTTGTAAACGATGTTGAATTCACGGGAAAAATAATAATATTTACCAGCTTGCCTACGCAATTTCTTCTGGTGGCGCGTAGACAAAAGCTGTTGAATAAATGACACCAGTCCTTGTTACCAACGTGTCAATTTGTAACTCATGTAGTGGATAAACTTAAAATGAACATGATTAAAGTGTTTGATTCTAAATGTACAGTTGTTAGATGAGCCTTAGGGGTTGTAATGATGATTAAAAAATAACAAAAATATAGCTTTTATGTATTATTCAATGACGCTTTAATAGCAAAACAATGTGTCTCTGTAGCTGCACGGGTTGTCTATCATCAGATGAAGTACATAATTTTAATGCATATCTCACACCCAAACTGATACCTGCCAAAGTAAATAGATCTGAACAGAAACTCAAGCTGTGGTCCATGACTAGTGCCCTTGTTATCTTTCCAGGGTCCTTTGTGAGATAGTGATCTGTATGCTGATTGGCTGAAGGGCGCTTGAAGCAGCACACCTGCAGCCAACTCAAAGGTAATGAGTGATGTATATGGGTGAGGCTCTTGGTAAAATTAACATAACGGGACTCAACCATTCGCAAACTGCGCCGGGGATGTTCACTTTTCACTGCAGTGTGTACAATACCTTACACAGCAGGTGGCAGCAGGCCCTGCATTAGTTGTGTTGCATTGTTAGGAGCACCGTGTGAGATCACTTTTTTATTCATCCATGGAATTTTATTTTCCATGCCGATGGAAAACCGTGTGGGGAAATAGAAGGAAAGTGTGGCACATCTCACGAGTGAAATGTGTCAGTAAAGGCCTGCAATGACAACTATTACTCAGAAAGTCGTATATAATAATAACAGCAATTGTACAGAGCGCCTTTCACCCGAGGGTCACAAAGCGCTGCACAACGAAATAAAAAAAACAAGAGCCTATCGGTTCTGAATTTTGGCAATACATATATAGAATAAAGGAGTGATTTCATGGTAACGGAGTTACAAGATCAACGCAGGCAGGCTTATTAGAAACGTGCTGTGCTATATATCACAACTACCTGTTAAGGAATATATTGAAACTATAAAGCAAATAAATGCCACGTATGTGGATCAGGTTGTCTGCCTAATGCTCTCATTGATTATTGTAAAATATACCAGGGCTTAATTTTAGCTGGAGCAGTACAGGGTTGAGTTCTACATTCTTATATATATTCCCCCCCCCCAACTGAATGGGAGGTCCAAAACATTAGGGGTTGAAACAAGGGGGCCCAGAAAATATTACATGACAAATTAAGTAAATGTGCAGCTGAATTGAGCAATGCAATAGCATCGCGAGGAAATTACTATACATTTAATGCAATGCAAGTAAATAATGCCATTACATGTAATTTCTATTTCTGTTATAATTAAGTTTCTGTCACAGTTAAAATTACATGGATACATAACATTGCATGATGGCTATTTTTAATATGTCCAACGAGGCACCAGTTGTTGTTGCTAATTGTTTTAGCGGCGAGCAGCATGAGATTACACGCCGCTGTGACATTTCATTTGGTACAGTCATACGTTCCTGAGAGAAAGAGAGAGAAAAATCGATAATTTGACGTTATTTTTTCCCTTTAATTTCGTTATTTTTGTGTCGTCGGGAAATATAGGCGTGAGATGGGTTGAACAGCAGTGAATAATGAGTCGTTTCTCTGGATAGCTGCCAGCTTACCTGAGCAATTACTCACACTTGCATCACTCCTCACCAGTGTTGATGAAGCCACGGGGAGGCTCTGCAGGCCAGCAGCTGATCTCGGGTTACATGCAGGCTGCGCCAACCTGCCCTGAAAATCACCAGAGCTCTTTTGACATTTAGAAATTAGGTAGGTATTTGTATTGCGAAACATTTTACGGGCAGTTTTACGCACATTATCTTTAAAATCTTAATTAATAGAATAATATTGCACGTTATCATACGTGTTGTCATATTGTGATTTTAGACGGCCTGCGGTGAACTGAATTTACAAAACAATATTTGTTGACTGTAAATATTTCACAGCGTAAAAAAAGCGATCGGTTTCACTATATGAAAAAATATGACACGTAGAGGACTCAAATAACACCCCTCTTACTTGGTACAGCCCAGGGATTGAGCAACAATTGTGCAGTAGGATGTCGAGTGCCCGTGAATACAGCACGAGGCTCCGGGAGAGGCAACCGTAATGTTGGGCTCTTCCCGCACCGCGGCTTCACAATTGAGAAGTTAATTCATTCCTTCGAGTTGGGCACTCCGCGCGCGTATGACCTGCTTTGCGCCGATTATTCGGGGAACTGGACAGCATCTGTCTGTGCTGAATGTGCCATGGGAGGGTGCTTGTGATTTCTCAACAGAAGGGAGCGTTTCCTCGGTGTGAGTGTGTGTGTGCAACTATTGGACCCAAGACAACGCCGCCGTGTGAGAGCAACAGTGTGTAAACAAAACAAACTGCTGCGCGGTATCGAATGAGATGGGAAACCAGGTGGAGCGGCTGACTCATCTAACGTACAACGAAGTGCCGACCGCCGACCCCGCCGGACTGGACGCTGACCTCGGCTCCCAGATCGGGGTCTCTTACATTTTCTCCGATGAGGAAGAGCACGTGGAGGAGGACGGTGGGATTTCGACACAGGATACGACCGCCGCCGCCGACCACAGCCTCGCCGACGACATCGAGTACACCGTGTACCACATCGACAAGTGCATTTTCTCCAAGCGGCGGACTTGCGCCGCCAGCCTGCGGACCTACCTGCCGGACGTGCTGGCCTCCCGCTGCAAGGCGGGCGACCTGGTCGAGTTCGTCAGGGCCCTCCAGCAGCCGCACTGGGCCGTGTGGGTGGGCAACGGGCAGGTGGTCCACCTGTGCAAGCAGGAGGTGAAGCGGGAGCCGCTGGCGCTGGCGTCGCGCGGCTGGCGGGGCCGCGTTGTCAGCGACTGGTACCGCTTCAAGCCGCTGGAGCTCGAGCTGGTGGTGCAGAACGCGTGCAGGCAGGTGGGCTGGCGCGCCGCCTCCGCCGCCGACACGCGCTGGCACACCTCGGAGAGCTTCGCCGCCTGGTGCCGCTACGCGCGCCGCGAGTTCAAGAGCGGCGGCGAGATCCGCATCGGCAAGCAGCCGTACACGCTCAAGGTCTACCTGCAGCAGCAGCAGCAGCAGGAGGAGGAGGAGGAGGCGGAGGACCAGCACGTCGCCATGAGCTTCCAGAGCCTGGAGGACGTCATCGGCGAGAGGAGGAAGCGGGACAAGCAGGGGAAGGGCGCGCTGCTACAGGAGCTCCGGCAAGAGCTGTGACGCCCGGCGGCGGCGGTGGTGTGGTGGTGGTGGGCGAGCTGCGGCACCCCCCGGGGGGTGGTGGTCACCGCTTGGGCGTGTTTGGACAAGTTTGAGCGTCCCAGTCTTCTGGGATGAGGATTTCACGTTAAGATGCTTTTGCTTTCATCAGAGAACAGGCTGTGTAATTGCGCGGTACGTTGAAAGTGTTTGGGGATTTGTAGGGAGGTAAGGCTACGGAATTGGATTTTTTTTTTTATTTGGTTCGCGATAAAATCTATAACGGTAGTCTGGTGATCTACGGCCGCGTATTAAAATCGTTTATTAGCAAAATGAACTTACATCGCAGCGTGGACGCCCGGTTTATTTATTGTTTAATGGCACTCATCCTGGCCTGTGTCATGACCAGCATTGCATTTCAATGCGCAGCTGCCACAGCATTTTTTTTTCTCGCTTCTTGTGGAGATGCACAAAGCAATACCCTACACAAAGAGGAGAAAGTGGCAGTAATAGAGGTTGTATTTCATAAAAGATTTATGATCAAAGGAGGACCCCAGTGCGCAATACGTTTTCAAAATATTGAGGAAAAAAATTACAGATTTGATGTGGATAAGATCTAAGAGAATAGCATAACGCATAACTGTATATGGTTTTTATATTTAAATAATTCTAGCCGAGACAATGCAGAGGAAAGAGGGAACATTTTGAATAAAAACCAAATATTCCAGTATATATTTAATAAATCCAGAAACCCTTGTTTTGTAATGTTTCACATGCCTACTGCAATGTTTCAGATGTAGCGCCTTTCACAATGCTCGGTTAAGTAGTTTAAATAATTGCTGTACTATTATAATTGAGCATGATTATTTTCTGCCGGGTCAATGTGCAAGCATTAAGATTGCTCTACAAGAAGCGAAAGTCAACGAACTTTGGAATTTCATTTGTCCCCCACGTTTGCGTTGCTGCTGGGGAATGATCCGCGATTTACTTAATACTTTAAAACTCACAAATCTCTGATGAAATGTTGTAAAAGCAATTGAAGAATATGTTATGCTGGGAGGGGGGTGAATCTGAAGTGTGGTACCAGAAAAAGAATGTTTTTATATAATATTTTGCATCTTTACATGTTATTCTTCAGCGTTTAACTCAAAAATTACCCTTCCTATCATACCATATGAAGTGCATTGTATTTGTGTGTTTTCTAGATAACAAATTATCATTCACCATAATTTGTTGAAATAAAACTACCCGCTGGATTAGACGAGAAAGGGAATACTGTATCTTTATTTTCAATTTGCCAATGTTATGAATTCCTTGTCTTATCAATGGTTATGTTATTTCAGCTGGGACCTGTGACCTGGTCAAGGTTAAAAAATATCAGTCACCACATCTTATTTAAAAAATAAAAAATTCTGAACTTTAGGTGACACGTGAAATAGAGGTGTTGTTATCGCTGCCTTTGCCTGCAATGATGGATTGATCTCATTTGTTTTCATTGAAATAGATATATGTGGGTCCCTACCGCAAGCTATCCATAGTCATGTGGCAATGAATGACTGATACGTGTCACCGATATATAGCACGGTATCGGCAATTCACACAACACAACATTGGTGCATTGCTAGCCATCGGTGGTAAAAAAATTGGCGTCACTTTGAATGTTAAGAAGACGGTACGGTATTAAATATTTTTCCAACAAGTTCGTAGGTTCTAGTTACATTGAAATGAAAAAAAAGAATTTTACATTTGAAATTAAAAATATATGTAGTTGAGTTTTCATTAAAAATTGTGAATATTGCCTGATCCTTTGTTCCATTTTAATTCATAAGCCAGAACTCGAGCCAAGACCATATTGCCTCTGTGATTTTTCTTTGTGTGTTTGTCGACCCTGCAGTGCTCATTCAACAGCCTCTGCGTCCATGCGCCTCTGAATATAAAGCTCATAGTTATGAAAAACTTGAGCAACTAAACGCATTTTTATACAAGAGCAAGCCCTCTGAACTTGCGTGAAAATCTACTCTAATGAGCTTGCTACCATTTTTTCTAATGCAGTGCAAAGTAAGCTAAATATTACGTCTCATGCATTTGGTTTGACAGCTGTGGTTGACTGGCTCTGTGACTGGAATAATCAGATTTTACTTTAATGTCTGCTTTTTGTCTCCTCCAGTGAAATTTATTATTTTTTAAAGCCAGTTCTGCTCAAAAAGAATCTCTCACCACTTGCTACCAGCACTTATGGTGAAGGGGGTTTGCTTTAACTTACGGTTAAAGATGCCACCTTTTGTAAGGAGTCAGCAATTCTGCTTAAGATAATCCAGGCCTGCACATCTTAAGATGTGATGGAAATTCCCATGACTTGCCCATATCAGTTCGTTTCACCTCAACTGAAAAATTCCCAGCCAGCAATAACGTGGACAAACTGAAGGAAACATTGGCTTGCATCCTTCAGCTATCCAAATAACCATGTCAGCTAAATCTGGCACAATGCTTCCTCCAACCACACCCTCCAGGGGACCGGTATTGAGGGCCCTTCGCGAATCTATGCTTTACACTTCTTTGAGTAGCGGTGGCTTTATTTGTTTTCTAAAAATAAGCGTGTTGCGATGCTGCAGCCTAGGTTATTATGAATACGTGTATGCTGAAGATAAATTGCTAATTATGTTTTTCGCATCCTTGAATACTACTGCGTAGGATTTCGCAGTTGTGCTGCATAGCTCTCCAGTGTGTTTTCAGGTTGTGTCGCGGTGTTGCACGGCGTGATATGATTAATGTTTCGCCCCACGTGCTGGGAGCTTCTTCAGGAACTGTCACGTGGAGAGCAACATCGGACATCATCCCGAAGAATATGCGGTAGTACCCGAAAAAAACACATCAGAGACATGAACATTCTTCAATGTTCATAACGCACCTTTCTGATGTTTATCTTTCTGGCACTGAGTGAGTTTCTTTGGCTGGATGATGTATGAGTCCACAGCCCACATCAGTGTACTTATCCAGCACTTCTGAGATCAAGAGTGTAAGCTCCAAGTTACTACTGGGTGTAAAACATTACTATGTGCAGAGAGGTTGCTGAACTTAGCGAAGTTACAGGTGATTGCCCAGAAAATCGCGATTCCCCAAAAAAGTGTAATTGCACTTTCTTCAGTCGAGCACACCTATTGGGAATACATTAGCGGGCAAGATATATGGAGTGAACTCCACTTACGTGCAGCGCTATGGTCTAGTGGGTGGATAAAAGTTGGCAATTTAAATCGTATTGAAAGAAATTGTGCAACATCTAACACTTAGGGCAAAGTGGTTCTCTCTGACAGAGGCTTCCAAAAGCGGGTTAAAAGTGCCTTGTGATTCCAGTATCTGGATTGGTGTATTTTTTGTGGAGCATTGCTGACGTACAATAAAGGAACACATACGGCAGGAGGCGAAAATAAATCTAAACAATTGTCAAATACGGAATGTGTGGCAGCCTGGGAATGTGTATATAGCAAAGGATTGAATCTAGGTGTATCAGTTTTGGAATGTAAAACATTTGTATGCATGGGTTTTGTCAAGGTACTTCGATGTACTCTACAAACATGCATTCACTTACTCGGCATTCCTGCACAGGAATCCCCTGCATGCATATCGGGTATTAGTGTTAATATTTAGGTGTCTCGATGGTGGATTATAACCATATCGTGGTGGAGGAGTTTGTGTGTTCCAGTGGCCCCCAGAGCTATGTCGCCTCGAGTCCAGCGCTCCTGTTAGGGTCTCCCTTGGTGAAGAGGTCTGGGGGAAGGTTCCAAACAAATAACGACCGGAAGACCCTCCGACTAAAGGAGGTTGGCATCATGTAGGGCACCCGGGTGAAAAAGTCTGCTCCAATACCCCCACCATTGGGTGTAAACTGGGCAACCAAAAAAAAACCCTAAAAAAAAAGTTGCTGATTTTCCATTCTCTGTCGTTGTTGGCGTGCCGGTCTCTCCGCATCCCTGTGCAGCGCTTTGTGACCCTCGGGTGAAAGGCGCTCTATAATTGTTATTATTATTATTAACCTGGACAGAGGCTGTTTAAACCGGAAACAACTTGCGTGTCCCCCTACAAACACATTTACCGGCCAAGCGTTCCTACACGCGAGGCTGCTAAATTATATCGGATATATTAGTATTATTAAGATGCCACCATGATATTTTGGTGAGCATGCCGGGCTTGCTATCTAGAGGTTGCCGCTCTGTTTTGATCTGCTGACATGGCAGGTAAAACGATGTGTAAATTCCTCAAATCCACCTGCCTCACGTCAACCGAGCAGTATAGCTGGGGACGCTACTGTCAGTCGATAGACATGGTTTGTGTGTGGTGGGTTAAATTGTGGCTGTTCCCAACTTTGCCTACAGAGAAAGAGTAGGCCAAATATCGTCGATAAGGGGCTGTGAAGAGCTCCCTCTTGTGGATGCCCTTCAGTCCGCGCCAGCCAGACATTGTAGAGTTGCACCTATCTACGCTTTCTTGTGATTTATTTTGCAAACCGCAACATTTGTCATGAGAGTATGGGTCAGCGTTGCTGTTGGTCAGCCGCGATGTTGTTCGCAAAGGGCACTGGCAACGTGCGGTGTTTTAAATTGAAACCCTGTGCAGACTCACAGTGTTGCAGGGTTGTTATGGTAAGTACTGCAGGGAGAGCCATGCTTGTTGTGCAGTGATGTACGGTGAGCATTGAGAGCTCTTGCAGCTGAAACACTGAAATAGTGGTTTTACTTTGCAGCTGCTGCACAAGCAGTTCTTAATGGGAAAAAAAGATGAAAATAAATAGATGCTGGATAGAAGAATGCTAGACATGCTGACATACACACAATAACAAAAAATAAGGCAGTACGGTAAAGGGTTATGACTCCTTTTGAAGTATTCATTTACGGGTTTGATGACCCGTTGTTGAGTTAAGGTTAACTCTGGTTCTTGTGAATTCAAATGTACCAATTCTTGGGTTTTTTTACCAGAGGGAATTCACACGGACATTATTTTGTATGAGAACTCGCTATCAATTGTGTTTTCGGTAAACATATTATTTATATATAAACAAACAAAACGTATCTACTTGTCTGATCGCTTTTTCATGGCAACATCTACAGCGGTTCTTCGTTTTATCCATTAATTAAGCGCTTAATGGCAACTTCACCATTGCGGATGTGAGCAGGTTAATGATGAACAAACGAAGAACCCGCGTATATTTTCTTTGACAAGTTCATGGTGCTGAACCTAACCTTTTAGCCACAGTCATTTTTAATGAAACACTTTAAATGCCCTCATCCTGAAACTAAATTATGACGGCCTCCGTTTTAACTCGTTTTTAGAACGAGCTTGCACTCTCCCACAGACAGCAGCAATTCTTATCCGCCAATGCTGTTACTCTCGGGTTTTGCCATTATCGATTTGAGGGCAAATACCATTTTCGAGACCCTTCTTTTCTCGCGAAACGGTCATCAGTGGCAGGGCGGAAACCATCAAAGTCACAGCACATGAAATCCTTTCCAGACAGCAGTGATCAATGTTCTTTTGGAACTTGTCTGCCCTGTGGCTCGAACCTCAGATCAAGAGATGCTGGCTCAGTTCCCTGACATGGACATTACCCCCCTGAGCTACCAGTCACTGCTGAGTGCTTTCTAATATGCAGTAACCTGCTGACAAGGTGCTTATATACGTTGTTTTTTTAAATATAATACTGCCAGCACAATGATCATTGCGCAAGACCCATATTCTTATGCCATTTTGCTGAATTTATGGAGAGAATACTAAACTGTTACCAGTCTACTTAGCGCCAAGGGTGTTTTAGTTTATGGGAAGATACTGTACGGTGAATAATTGAGAATGTGAACAGTCTTACTTGCCGTGAAGTGATTCGTTTATTTGGCAATTATGTTTCCCACGCAAAGCAGTGTAATTGCAAACGGACATAAAGCCAGCAGTGTGAGATGCAGTCGCAAGCAAAGGCGTGTTAGGGTTTTTTTACGTTAGGCCGCCTATGGACAAATACACTTTAAGTGCATTCTGATGCGATGGTTCATTACATTGATGAATTCACACGAGGTAGGCATACGTAAAGGATATATTCACCGATTGAGTGCTTTGCCTCTGCATTGCTAACGTGGGTGCCCTTAATGATTAACTTTTTTTCATTTCATTGAAGTATATTTATTAAAATATGAATGACTCAGGAAATACAAAACCATATTGAGAAAGATGAATAGGTTTTACATGTACCATCTGTCTCATTAAAAAGAGAGCTTTTCATCCCCTTAACGGCATTTTAAAACTTCAAAATGAGTCTGCCATTATAATTGTTCCCGTCGATGTTATGAAGGTGCTCGTGTCAAGGCTGCTTCCCTGACATATTTGACACCGGTTTTATCCCATCACTCTTTGCGGGGAGAAAGCAATCGTACTTACAGTGGCTAAAAGTACACAATTATAATTTATAGCGCGTAGCACAGTATTCGTTCAATGTCGAAGGTATTCATTCGAAGAGAGAACGACCCAGAGGCAATAACCCCGCGCCGACATTTGCTAGACACTACGTCCTCTATATATTTAGATGTTATTGTGCAAACAGCGAGTGTGTTTTTTAGCTATGGGAAGAAACCAGAGTATCCGGCGAAAATTACATGGCTAAGCTCCACGCGGAAATGCACTCGAACTTGGAACCGAACCCAGGGACTTCTTGCTTGGAGGCGCGAGTGTTACCACTCCACCAGCGCTGTGCAATCACATACTACCTGCCTCTACCCCCTACCTCTAAATACCCAGCACTTTACTGTATATGGTGGTCGGATAAAGTGTGAGTATCACCTTCTCTTCCAAGACGCCTGGCCAGATAACCCCTCTAGGCGTCCCTCTAATGGAGGTCCTTCCCCTAGCAGTGGCCCGAAGAGGTGATTGCAGGGCTGCAATTTGAAATCATACTGAACGGCAAACTTTTGTTTTCATTCATCTCATCTCATTGTCAGAAACCGCTTAATCATATACAGAAGTCGCGGTGAGCCGGAGCCCTGCAAACACAGGGCGCACGGCAGGGCCATATGCATGATGGGACGCCAGTCTATTACAGGGCACCGGAGGCATTTTAGTGCGCAGGCCAATTCACCTATGCAGCAGCATGTCTTTGTACTGTGGAAGGAAACCGGAGTTCCCGCCGAAAACCCAGGCGGACACGGGGAGAACATGCAAACTCCACGCAGAAAGGCACCCGAGCCGGGATTCGAACCCGAGTTCTTCTTGCTCCTCAACGCGCCACCCTGCCAACCCCGTGCAAATTTTAGTCCTTATTTAAAGATCGCGGAGCTAAATATGTTAATTACTCTGGAACTTAATCCGAATGGCCATTAATTAATCTAGCAGGCACCTGTCCTTTGTGGTCTGGGTTAAAGGAGTTCCCACCAAACGATCGACCAGAGACTCCTTGAAAGCCACCTCTCATGGGAGACTTAACAAGATAAAACTGCCAGTGGGAATCCTGCCAATGCTTTGGGGGCTATTGGCACGGCGAAGAAGATGGAGCAGACTAGAATAGAGAATGTGTGAAATGCTGATAGCACACAATGTGCACCCTGCACACGGTGGGGTTTTTTCTGGCAATTTCTTTCATCAAGGTTCTTACATTGTGTAAGGACAGAAATAAAAATGAGGCTTTACTATCGTCTGAATACATTTAAAGCCACATATGTGTTAAAGCTCAAAAGGTGTTTTGTTGTCCTTAACAGCTTTGATATGTAATTAGATGAGTGACGGTGTGAGTAGCGTTGCCATCTCACAGAAAGAAAGTACTGGGTTTGATTTCCTGCGCGGGTGCCTTTCTATGTGGAGTTTGCACGTTCTCCCTATGTACGTGCGGTTTTTACCGGGTACTCTGGTTTCTTCCTACAGCCCAAAGTCATGCTGCTGCTGCCTTGGTTAATTGGCCTGCTGATTAAATTGGTCCCGGTGCCCTGTGATGGACTGGCGTCCCATTCGGGGTTTAACCCTGCCTTGCACCCTGTATCTGACGGTATAGGCCTTGCCCCGCGTGAACCTCTTAGCATCAATGTGGTACTGATAATTAATTAATGATTTTTGACAACTGGACGGCAATAAGGAAAACACAAATCAGAATAAAAAATACGTACAATATATATATACAACCTAATTTACAAAACAAATACCCCATTACATCGTATAATTAGCATAATATCTAGAACCATTGAAATAATAAGAATAATTTTCAGGATACTGACATGGCCATTAAACTGCTTACACATTTTAACGATTTCCCCTACCCCCCAGTTAGACATTTGTCCGTTGCGTTTGGACAATAGGTGCAGTAAATATGAAAACATTAGCGAACATTGCAGCGCTACCTTATTTTTTCTTTGCACGTTCGCTTTTTGTAGACCAGCATTTCAGCCCTTATCCCTCGCATGTATTGATTTTAGAGCCTGAACTGTATTCTCCTGAGCTGTGGCCTCTTCACTAATTGAAGAGATAAATTGGAAACAAATCCAGGTAACATTTCCAGACATCACCAGTTTCAAAGCACCAGCTAACCCGAACAGCCAGATGGTGTTAAAGTTCAATGCTTTAATTTTAAATGCAGCACGGCGATGTTTTAACACCTATTTGTTGAACAATCTGCTGCGAAAAATGCTTTCACCGGAAAAAGCACTGATGTATTAAGATTACTTCAAATGTTTCATATGCAGTCTCTTAGATGTCATCTTTAAGCTCGGTGTGAATTATTGAATAATAATAATTTACATGTTTTTAAGCGCCTTGAATCTTTGCCAATTTGCTGTCGGCTGTGTAATCTTCAAGTTTTACCGGCTCAGTACAGCCACGTGAGCTGATTAATGCTAAAAAAGTGCACCTGAAGCAAATTATGCCAAGTATGCCTCTTCAAAGGTCCTTTCTTTCAAGGTAAAATTCAATCTATTTATGATCCCGCCTCCTTTCTTTACCTCATCTAGTTTCTGCTTGAATGAAGCCATCAAGAGCGTCATACCTGTGAATGTGATAAAGATAGCCGTTACATTGCATTATTATGCTAAGTAGCTTCCTTTATAACCCATTACACATTGATACCATTCAGTTATGTTGTCCTGCCATTTTACCTTGACCATTCTGTCGCAAGGCCGGATATGTGCTTTGTGGCTTTATCTCTCCCCCCTCTTAATTAACAATCCAAATTCCTGCTCTGCATGAATTGATTTAACAAATTGATTGAATATTAGTACTTTGTACACTGATGCACTTGTAAATGTTTTCCTTGATATTACGCTTCGCACATTTAGCTCGCGACGGTTCAGCACTTCGCCAGAACGTGAGGATGCGTGAATGTCTTGTGGTATCGTGCCATTTAAATGTGCCTGATGGTCTTGTCCCGGCCCATCGCCCAGCTCTGATAGCTTCCGTTTTATCTGCCTGGATTTCTGAAGATTGTCGTTTTATCGGCAGAGCAGAGATAATGTGTCACTTCATAGAGGAGCAGCATTCTCAGTCACCATTAAGCTTTGCCAGTGAAAAGCCATTCCACTGTGTGTGTGTTGCTCGGTTGATAAAGTGCAGTCTTGCCGGACTTCAGTTGAAATTTTAGACCTTTGATTAAATTCCTCATTGCACTTGACACTGCTGGAATGTAATATAAAGGACATCGTAACAAAGGATAGCTCAATACGTGGAGTAAAACGCTTGTTTGAAATCAATGCAATTTACAACTACTGGATTCTGCAATTTCTGACATTTTCTGTCCATTGGGTGTGAAGCTAACACACAGTTGTGTTGTTAAATGCTTTTGCAGGATCTTTTATTCGGTTACAGATTCTGTATTATACCCGTTACAGCTCTTGGAATTTAAAGAATGGTCGTGATAGCTGTGATAACTTTAGCAGCGAAAGGAAGGTGAGTTGTGTAAAAACACAGGATTGTATCACGTGTCGTCATTTAATTGAAGACCCAAGAATAAACATATTTACTAGCGAATGCGTAAAGGGCATTAGTTTTAATGCAATGATTTTGCTCCAATCCATTCAGCTAACCATTAAACTTGTTGTAGTTTAAAATCAAAGAGAGATTCATGAATTCCCAGGGAAGTTGGCCTCTGCAATTGATTTTCTTGTACTCGAAGTCTCTTCTGTTAATTTATGTTTACCGCACATGCCTCATTATATCATCACCATAGGAAACAGGATGCATACAAATCAATAGAGCAGGGCATATTGTATATGATCAGCATTTAAATCCTTCTCAGTGGTCAAAGATAAATTGACCCAAGGGAACGGGTCCTTGTAAACTTTTGCAGTGCTGATTTATACTTTTTGGTCTAATCAATACATTTCTCACATGATATACTTATTGATGGGATGCTGCCTTTGTATAATGGTTAGCACACTGGTCTCCTTTGCTGGCTCTTTCTCCTGGAACGATAACTGAAACAATGGTGCAAGTGACTAAATCCCTCGGTGCCTCTTTCCATCTCGAACTATAAATGGGTGCACTGCAGTTAAGTCGATCGGCAGGCCGCACGCTATGGGGTAATGTGTGGACACTTCATCCTCTTTCAACATGTCTGGCCGGGATGGAAGGGTATGGAAATCGCCCTTGGAGGCCATTCTGCACCTTTACCTTTCATGATACTGTACGTAATAATCGGTATCAGTACCCACGTAATCCTGTACAGGGTTGCACGGGGCCGGATACTATCTCGGCAGACACAGGGCATACGGCAAGGCTATACCTGGAATGGTTTGCCAGTCCAGCGCAGGGCACCAGGCGCAATTTAGTCATCAGGCTAATAAACCTAGGCAGCATGTCTTTAGAATGTGGGGGGAAACCGGAGTACCCGGTGAAAACCCACATGACACAGGGAGCACATGCAAACTCCATTACCCCGGCCAGGGATCAAACCTGGGACTTCTTAGTGTCTGTGAAGTGGCGGTGCTACGCTCACTACACTACTATACATGTACAGAGAATATATACAGCCTATAGTCTATACATGTGGTCTATAGTCCATCAATCCATCCATTTTCAGAAACCGCTTAATCCTGTACAGCGTCGCGGTGAGCCGGAGCCTATCCCGGCAGACACAGGGAGCAGGGCAGGGGCACACCGAGGATGGGACGCTAGTCCATTGCAGGGTAACTGGGGAAATGTAGTCATTACGCCAATTAACCTGGCAGCATGTCTTTGGACGGTGAGCGGAAACCGGAGTGCGCGGCGAAAACCCACGGGGAGAACATGTAAACTCCACACAGAAAGGCCCCGGAGCCGGGATTCGAACCTGGGTTCTTCTTGGTGTGAGGCAGCAGCGCTACTCACCGAGCAACCGTGCTGCCCTAGTCTATAGTCTATACACGCAGTCTATAGTCTATCCATACAGTCTATAGCCGTTTCACTGAGCGCTCTCCCTGGCGACATTTCTGCTGCCACGGACACATGGAGACATGAAGACATGGAGACACGAAGACATGAAGCCATGAAGAGACAAAGACATGAAGACACGAAGACGTGAAGACAACGAGACATCGTCACCTGGACACACGGACAAATTAAGACTTGAAGACACGAAGACATGAAGGCACGGAGACACGGAGATGACAGTAATTCAAGCATACAAGTCAGTTATTTTCCAATTTCCGTTTTAACCTAGACAGCCAATTTTTTTTTAACCCTGGACAAACAATGTTTAGCAATTCTAATTTCATAATGTGCATGAAGGTGCATGTTACATTAATTGGCGTCGAAATTTTGAGAGTTACAACAACATCAGATGTGCTGACACGATATAATAGCTCCCACAATGGAACTGTAATCCAAAGGCACACCGGTTTGATCTCCTGAGGCAGCAGTTTAAACCGTGGCAATTATCTTAAATCCCCCCCCCAACATAACTCTGTCCGCAGCAGTATGAATGGATACAGCACAGTCGATTGACAGGTTGCATGTGCATTCAACCCACCTCTTCCAAGACGTCTGGCCAGCGTGGAAGAGTAGGCCAAATACCCTCTAGCGAGGCTCTCCAGACCTCTCCGTCGTGGAGACCCTTTCGCAAGCAGTGGTTTTGTCGAGCGATTTCATGGCCGTACCTTTTGCTAACAACAAAAATACAAATAGGGGTACTGTACTGATGTAGGTTTTCACGGTTCGACTCAACAATGGTTGCTCTTCAGACCTGCACTTTCGGGATAGCCGTGTCGAGCATCCAACGTGGGAGGCGAAACGTCGCGAGAGAGAGGGAGAGAGATAGCTCGACACGGCAATCCCGAAAGACCAGTTCTGAAGAGCAACAATCAAATCGGGCTATCTGCTTTGTAATGTTTTAAAGTGGAAGAAATAGACTTCATTTTGCCAATTGTTTGCGAAAGAATGTTCTCCGAAATCTTGTGAAAAACTAGGTATGATGTATAAACTGAATATATTTTCCAAAATAATTTTAAGCACGGTAGTTTAACTTAATCCATATTTACATTGTTCACTCATCTATTATAGATATCTTGGTGTCTCATAAGAGGTAACTGATTAAATATTTTTTTACTACACTATATGCTTCAAAGTGGGGTTTTTTTCAGCTAATAAGCATATATCCGTTATAAAACACAAGTGCATCAGATATTCTGCTAACTGATGCATTTTTAATTCCAATGTCAATTCATTATCTATTGCGCATTCCCAGCAGTGAAGTGATTTTCCTGAGGTTTTTTTGGAGGAGGGGGTGAGAAGTAGAGCTGTATGGATCAGTGTTTGCAGCCAAGAATTCTGTTTCTCTATCTAAAGCCAAAGCTAAATCCATTAGAGTGCACAGCAATTAGAGCAAGATTTAATCAATCACCTTGTAATCAACCGACAACAACAAAATATACGCTTTTGCAAAAAGGTGCTTTGTGTTCGTGCAGTTCAAAACCTTTTTGCGATAAGGATTTTTCCGGCGTAGATGCCTCTGATGGTTGCTCTTCAGAGCTGTTCTTTCGGGAAAGCCGTGTTGAGCGATCTCCCTCGCGACGTATCGCCTCCCACGTTGGAAGTATCATTAGGCCTCCCACGTTTCGCCTCCCAAGTTGGAAGCATCATCAGGCTTCCAACGTCGGAGGCGAAACGTAGCGAGGGAGAGAGGGAGATCGTTCGACACGGCTGTCCCGAAAGAACAGCTCTGAAGAGCAATGATCATGAATCAAGTCGCGAAAACCTACATCAGTACATTGTTGACCCTTTAAACGGACGGCTTTCTCATCTGCCATGGCCGTACATCTCCCGTAGAGCAACGAACATGGTACACCTTGTCATCATTTCATTCATCCCTTGGTCTACTCAGGGAACCGTAGGTTAACGGGTCAGTGCTTGATAAGTGCTTTCATGTTATGAACCTGACAACTCAGACGTGATCACTCCAATTATACAATGTACGCGTTGGTAGTAATCATCTTTTCCTCTTATCTCGCGCTATCTTTCAGAGCAGGTCCCTGCATATAATGCGCTTCAAGACGATGGGAAATGAGGTGTCAGACATAACAAAACATTGGAAATACGTCTTCCTGTGTGTAAGAACATACGTCTCTATTGCTATTTAAATCCTCTGTCGGTTAGTCAAAGGCTATGTTTAATCTCTCTTTTTGTGCTGCAGTCGGTCAATACAGTTATACGACATTTTACATATTTTAATTTTTCACACTTGTACAATTTGTCAATCAATTTCTGCATAATGTTGAATCCAAAACTAAAAATCTGTCCTTTGGATTACAGTGTAGTGCACGGGGTATTTGGCACAAACGCTTTATGTTTCGCTTTAATAAATATCATTGGGGTTTCACTGGAATGGTGCACGTGTGATAGTCGAGTTAAAGTGATTTCCTGCTGAAATGAGGATTGCGCCTGTGTTCGTCTCCTGTTTATAGCCCAGAGCCACTGGTGGACATTTCACGTCTTTGTAATTTAGCCACTCTCTCCATAGGTCAACCACTGTTAACCTCCCCACCAAGTGGTACTTATTTTATCTACCCCAGAGGGATGATCGGCCGAGTCAACCCCCCCGCTCCGAGATGTCGTAACTTGCTTACCCCTCCACGCTGGACGACTGTTATAAAGCGCTACATAGCTCAACAGTTTCTTCCAGCTTAAATAAAACACTGACTGAGAACCGGGATTTGAGCTCACTGCCGTGTGATTGAGAATCTCTCACTCTAGCGCTGCGCCACCTGACCCGATGTGTGATAAGGTTGAGTAACTGGCCTGGACTTAAAGTATTCCTGGAAGTATTTTTTTCCAGCTGTATTCACTCACGTCTGGTGCGGACTTCATGGCAGGTGTGACTAGCTCTTGCTATTTACGTGTCGCGTTTTTCCTGGGTTCGTGTGTTTATGTAAATAGTCATGAAAACACATTATTTTACTTTGTAAGAGTGTGTTTATTGCGGTGTCGCGGCACGTTCGTTCTGGCTGCCTGTCGTGCGACGGCACTCCCAGAAAACACATGCTCCCGTTTCTCGAAATTGTTTTATGTTTAAGAGTAAATAAAAACAATGAACCGACAACAGTTTTCTCATAAACACAATCAGGAACCCTAGCCGCCTTGGTCGCATTCACATACCAAACCCGGTGACTCCCTGCAAACCCGTCTGTTTTCCCCACAACAACGTGCACCACACCCCCATTTAAACATTGTCCCATCAGTATTTGGCTTGAAACATTCTACTCCAAAAATGTATATACGTGTACGATCAATTATCACCGTTTGTTACAACCATTACCAAGAAGACAGGTCTGAAAAGACACAGGCGTCTGAATAACACCCTCAAATCACCCCGCAATTGCTACACTCAAACACTTTCACCGCTTATTCTCCTTTATAATTACCAGATCACGTTGAAATCTCTGCGCAAACATAGGGTGCGGCATAATTCACTTTACCGGGAAATTATTATTTGATGCGCCAAGTGTTCGAGACAAACCACTGTGCCGCGCCGTATGTTGTTCAGTGGTCCAAAGATGCAACATGTGTATTAAACATGATGGAGGACACTTTTAACAAATTCTCTAATAACTCATGAATATTCCGGCTCAGGTGCCTTTCTGTCTGGAGTTTGCATGTTTTCCCCGTGTCCGCGTGGTTTTTAGCCGGGCACTCCGCTTTCCTCCCACAGTCCAAATACATGCTGCTGCATAGGTTAATTAGCCTATTGTCTAAAGTTCCCCTGGCACCCTGTGATGGACTGGCGTCCCATCCTAGGTATAGCCCTGCCTTCCTCCCTTTGTCTGCCGGGATAGGCTCCAGTTCACTGCAACCCTGTACAGGATAAAGCCGTTTCTGACAATGAATGGATGGGTGGAACTTATAAATATTATTCCTCACAAAGTGATTTCATTACTCTCGGTAAAGCGCTTTATGCCGCAGCCATATAGTGGCATCGGAGGGGAGCGGTGGCGCAGTGTGTAGCACATTGTGCAATCTTCTTCTTTGCGATTCTTCGAAGCACGATGGTCAGCCTCTGGACACCGTTGTCTTTCAGCTCGGCCTCGAACCTCACTTTACCGGGTTTGCTTCACGGCCATGACTAACATCGTGTCGAGTGACGTTCGTACTGATCCTAGATTCACTTCTCGTAATAACCCTGGAATGACCACAGCTGTGAAGTGTGGTCACACAGTTCCCACGAAGGACACAGCACGCACAGGCCGTCATCCAGTGACTTCTGGGTGAAGGTCTGGCTCCTTAAGATGAACGGCATGGGAGGTGCGATATAAATAAGAAATGATTATGATGATGGTGGCTTGAAAAATGGCCTGTAAATTATTATGGCGGCATTAGCATCAAATTGCCGTCACGTTGTGTTACCTGGGTTTATCATGGGGTGATTGTCATGGCTAAACCCTCGTGTTGACATGTACAGGCCTTCTGTCAATCCACTGCTGGATGAAGATCTCTGCAAGCCATGCGAGGCATCGGGGCTAATTTACCGCAGTGCAATTTGAGCATGAACCGCAACTGGAGATCATTTGTATCGGTGTAGATTTTCACGGCTCGATGTATGAAAATCGCTCTCAGTAACTGCTCTTTTGGGACAGCCGTGTCAGAAATGAGGCGGAGAGAGACGCGATGCTCAACACGGCTCTCCCGAAAGAGCAGCTCTTAGAGATAATGTAATCCTCATTCATGCATTCATTGTCAGAAACCGCTTAATCCTGTATAGGGTCACGGTAAGCCGGAGCCTATACCCGCAGACACAGGGCGCAAGGCAGGGCTTTACCCAGGATGGGACGCCAGTCCATCACAGGGCACCGGGGGCAATTTAGTCAGCAGGCTAATTAACCAGTGCAGCAGCATGTATTTGGGCTGTGGGAGGAAACATAGTACCCGGCGGAAACCCACGCGGACACAGGGAGATCCTGCTAACTCTGCACAGAAATGCACCCGAGTCGGGATTCGAAACCGGGACTTTCTTGCTGTTAGGCGGCAGCGCTCCTCACTGCGCCACCGTGCCGCCCTGCAGATAATTTATTGCGAATACATTTTATTTTGTGACAGTGTGGTACGGCACGGGGTAGACTTATATTTATTTTGCAATGTGATTCATGTTCTTCCCTTGCTGCTGTGAAGCATCACGACACGTGCACAATAGGCACGACGACACAATAGAGCGTGATGGTGAGGCTTGATCAAACAGAGTAAAGCATTTTCAGACAGCGGCCGAACAACCTACTAGCGTTGTTGGTTATCTCCAGTAATGGCAACACCAGTAGAATACAGCTATGAATTTCATTGCTGCCGCATATATAGTGTAGTAATAATCCTGACTGTGCAACGCATTTGAACTCGGCACTCTGATCTGACACCAGTCTTGATTAGTTTTGCAATCCTCTGAGATGTTTCTGCTGTGGCACTCTAGACTTATTGGCATACCTGGTAAAAGTAATATTTTTGATGAGTTATGATACTACTGCTAGTTCACTTTGACTCGCATATCCTCACTGCTCATTTGAATTTTCACCCTGTGCCTCCACAAATAGTGGAATGTTCTGGCCTTATTCAGCTGCTCTGTGGTCGATGTTCAAAACTGGCTTGGTGGGTCAGAGGTCAGCGCACTGAGCTGGTGGCATTGATTCATTGAGTTTGAATACAGTCAGCTGCTTATGATTAAACAGGGTCGTCTAGCATAGTGAGTTTATGGACTCAGTTTAGTCATCAAAGTCTGCGCAGATAAATATTACATTCAATTTCGCTCTGCGTTTTATTTGGCAAAATGTCAGCTCTAAGAATAAAAACATTGACTTGACTGTGTTTCCACATATCCTCACCTTTATATGTAGAGTGGGTGTGAAAGTGCTGCCCTCCGACTGTGCCCAGATGTCGCTCCGTGATATCCACTTTCGTGGGCCATTTTCAAAAGGATTCCTTTGCTCTACGAGACATTTGAATTAACGATTTGTCTAATGACGTGATGCCGATAAGACAGATAGGTTTTTTTCTAAATGTGACGAAAAAATATCTGGCCCTTCACCAACACCCAATCTCTTCTTAACCTGACTTCCAACATCCCTGTGGATACTTCTGGAGGACACACATAGCAATAGCAGGAGCAGGGGCGGCCGCAGCAGGGCCATATTCCTGATGAGCAGATCAGTGAGAGTAGAGAGCGCCGCTCACCAGATCTTTTCAGGAGATTTTCTGCAGTCTGGGGACAACTGCACAGAAAACACTCTCAAAGGTCGGTGTGAGATTGACGTCTAAAAAAGGCAGCGTGGGTGACCAGAGAGTTTGCCACTCAGTCCATTTGCAAATAACCCAAGCACGGTGGTTCAGCGCCTGATAATTATTGTTATGATGTGTCTGCTGTAAAGTGGATGGGGAAAATCGTGTGTATATTCTTATTCAAAGATAGTGTTTTGACACCTAACCTTTAAGATTTGTTTTATTGAAAAAGCCTATCTTATTTCATAGTCCTTGCCAACTCCACGGCGACTTTGACAGTCATACTTTTTTCCTATTTTCAATTTGCATTTAAAGTAGGTCGCCAAGAGGAATGACTTCTTACTGCCGCAACATTTTCGAGACAAACAGCCAGCGCGGAGCGTTCCTTTCTTCATACGGGAAAAAAAACCCCACAGGAATGCCAGTCACCAACATAGGAAATCAATCTGAACTGCGCTCACGTTCCATTGTACCAGCCCTGTTTCAAGGGCAGCATGGAATCACATTACTGATAAAGAGAAATGTCCACGCTATAATCATCAATGTCGGTATTTAAGCCGTAAGACTTTAATCCTGCTATTTAAAGACGGTGCTTTTCCTCCATTCCCCCCCCCCGCTCATTGGTGCTTTAACAGTCCTAGCGTTAGAAACGTGTGACGTGAGTACGATTGGCTCAGCAGGGGTGCCAGCTGTCAGGTCCGGAAGGTAGATGTCGTGGGCACGAATGGCTTCGTCCTGTCTCCACGCAGGGCCTGGGCGTCGTGCGGCGCGCCAGTCATTAGAGACTGGCGTCTGATGAAACTGCCGCGGCGCTGGCACCTATGAGCAATCTGCTGCCTACTTAATGATTTGTTTACCCACAGGGAACGGCTAACATTCATATATATATTACAAGTAATGAACAACGCGCGTAATCTCGTAGCAAAATGCAAGCTGGCGGAATTCTGCGGCTTGAATAAACCGAAGAAATTTATAGAAAGGATGCATCGGATGATTGGGGGCAGGCGGTGGGTAGGGTGCAGTGGAGTGTCATCACATATAGCGGCGGGGCGGAGAGCAAACATTGTTCTGCTTTTCAGGGACAGGGGTATTACATATATGGCGATGTTTGTGATGAAATCGGTTACCTTTGGGAGTTTTGACTAAACGCTTGTGCAATAATTGCTCTCAAGAGCTGTCGTTTCAGGATAGCCGTGTCGAGCAGGGGAAGCGGGGTCGAGGAGGAACGCTCGACACGCCTGTCGTGAAAGAACGACTCTTGAGGGTTAATTCTCTTCCATCGAGCCGTGAAAACGTACATTAATAAACACTCGCTTATACATTTTCTACTCGTACATTGGCACAAGATCAAGTTCATGAATATGGCGGGGAGATTACAGTCGGAGTAGGTGTTGGGGTCAATTTT
>JAZEWU010000002.1:29207693-29232416 GCA_036362915.1 Geotria australis
ACGTCGCTCGGAGAGGTAATGGCTGATGGATGAGACTGGTTATGGAATGGCAGTCAAAGCAGGAAACTTTCGCAGAGAGTGTGACAAATGTAGTGATGGAGAAATGTTTAGTTTGTGCACGTGAATGAGGCTTGTGGTATCACTGGAACGTGAGCGACAGCAGCAGCATGGGCTGGCCTTTATGTAGCAGTGGAGAGAGAACGACGTTTGGCCTTTCACGTTGGAACCATCGTGATGCTTCCGATGTGAGCGGCGAAACGTCGCGAGGGAGAGAGGGCGATCGTTTGACACGGCTATCCCGAAAGAACAGCTCCGAAGAGCAAGCATAATGAATCGAGCCGAGAGCAAGCATAATGAATCGAGCCGTGAAAACCTACATATCTAAAGTGTCTTTATTTGATCAATCGTCTCTAACGTGTGCAGAATGCGGCTGTTAGAGTCCTTAATGGCACACCCATCCACGATCACATATCCCCAATACTGATGTCTCTCTACTGGTTACCTGTTAAATACAGGATTGAATTCAAGATCCTCCGTCTCACTTACAAGGCTCTCACTGACGGAGCTCCGACATACATCCGTGACCTACTTCAGGCACCCTCCTCAACACGACAACTAAGATCCTCCAATACACGCTTGCTGTATGTTCCCAGGTCGCACCTCCATTCGATGGGTGACAGCCTTCTCGCGCGCTGCTCCAAGACTCTGGAATGCCATTCCACTGGAAATTCGTTCAGCGGAGTCCTTGACCATCTTCAAATCTCGTCTCAAGACTCACTTGTTCCGTAAAGCTTTCAAGTCCTCCGGCTAGGACTTCTGATGCGGCTCAATGCTGTCGTGCCAAGATGTTGGCTCTCTTCCTACCTGCGCCTTCACGGGAACATTTATTCCTTCCTCTGGCTTGGACTGTTGGTGCGGGTCAGTCGTGCAGTGCCGAGATGTTGGCTCTCTCTCTTCCGATCTGCGTCTGCTCGGGGACATCTGTTGCCTCCTTGCTTGTTGTAGAATTATTATTCTTTTTTCTGCTGTCTTTATGTCCTATGTCCTATAATTTATCGCTATTGCTTGACTCAGTTAATCTGTCTTGATTTTTTTGACATGCCGTTCTCTTCACAGACCTGTGCAGCGCGGTGTGACCCTCGGGTGAAAGGCGCTCTATAAATGCTATTATTATTATAATCTTAGTTGATGTGGTGTGTACCTTTAATTATATTGGAAGCTGTGCTCTCTGTGTAGTGAATTGACAATCCACTGGTTCAGATGGTTAGGAGCATAGTCGCTGCCAATGATGGATTGCGCCGTAATCATTGATTACACCTGTGTGCAGAGCATACGCCTTTATAAAGCAGTGCACATGTTAGCAATGCTTTGAAGAACGTTCAATATTTGTAGTGGTTATTTAGTATGTGGTCGGCTCACCATTCTCACTAGTGGATAAAACATAATTAATGAAAGCAGTTTTTTTAACTTGAAGCATTACTCGTGATGTTTGCATATTTCAAGCACAATTGTTCCACACTTGTGTTGCATTTTAAGTCTGAATTTTCTGCAAAGAAGCTTTTATGACAGGTTTTTTTTACCCTGTTCATCGACTAGCAATTCAGTTCCGTAGCAATTAAATTACAGAGGCACACATGTACATATGCGGAATCTAAATTAAATATTTTCGCTGCGTATTATTAATACTTCACACATTAATTGCTAATTAACATTCATATCTGCATTACATGATATTTTACACAAATGGCATAAAAAAGGTAAATGTTAATTATTAATGTGCACCACAAGCTCAATTAAAATATTCGCGTTGTGTTTAAATGAGAATAGTTGCTCACCTTCACAGCAGCTAACCAACAAAATCAGATCTTTTGATTTATTTATATTTAGTTTTTTGCACGCTCAAATATCTACCTTATAATTAGCCCAAAGCTTTGCTTACATAGGATGCAAGCGTTTATATAAAATTATTCTGCACTGTAATATTGCACTCACTAATGTTAATAGTACTGTACAGCATTAATATTAATGTTACTGTTGTTTGAATGAACGAAGAGAGGAATAGTGTGATGACTAACACAAGTAAAACGCTCATGGGATATTCATTAATTTCCTTAACTTGCTCAATTTATTTTAATCAGATGCGAGGTGAAAAACAAAATTTCCATGAAAATTTGTATTAAAAATATAGCGTTTTTCAGTACCTCAATAGATGCACGATGACTGGGATTAGATGAGCAAACTTGGTTGAATTTAGTTGCCATAGACGAGCTGAAACTTTCAATTTTCAAGGTCATTTTGAGGAAAGGAAAGTGACAGATTGTTAATGCAGAGAGCATGCATTGCGAAGTACACGCTTTGGAACATAATGATGAAACATCAAATCAATAAGGGAGTCAGACGAAAGGATAACGCAAATAATTCCTCATGTTATCTTGCTGTAAGAAAGGCTCCACACAGAGTATTATGAATGTAACATTCATGATTTATTTTGCATATGTTTCTCACACATATCCAGCACACACGTGGTGAAAACAAACAAAAGCGCTACGCGTCGGCATGTAATTTTAGCCGGCATTTTAAATAAAAATCCTGCCAACTCTCCAGCATTATGACACTAATTCCCCTGCCACAGTACCTGTCACTCTGGGCCGTCGTATGAATATGGAGTAATAAAACGGAAGCACACTCAGTCCTCTAACTCGCCGGTCCTTGTGCCCATACTTTGTTCTGCAATTAAAGCTAAGTAAAGCACCCTTCTGGTTTTGCTCTGGAGCATGCGAGAATGTGTCTGCGGGATGGTGAGACCACCGGGAAATTGGTTATTAAAAGTGTTTTGATTACACACGCTCAATCGGCAGGCAGATCTTGAAATCTTTTGCTGGTTCCGCAATTCGGGGGATGTGATCGGCTCTGGCGATCACAATGGCTAATGTGGCTCCCTTGAACCTGCGAGACCAACGGCTTGATGATATACAATCATTCATTCAATGTCAGAAACCGCTTAATCCTGTACAGGGTTGCGGTGAGCTGGAAGCTATCCCGGCAGTTGAAGGTCGCAAGGCAGGGCTATACCCAGGATGGGACAATGGACCATCACAGGGCATCAGAGGCAATTTAATCCGCAGGCCAATTAACCTTTGCAGCAGCATGTCTTTGGACTGTGGGAGGAAACCGGCGTGCCCTACGAAACCCACGCGGACATGGGGAGAACATGCAAACTCCACACAGAAAGGCACCCGAGCCGGGTTTTGAACCTGGGACCTTCTTGCTGAGGCAGCAGCGCTACTCACCGCGCCATCGTGCCTCTCTCTCTTGATGATCTACAGTTAACTGAAAATAGGGTGAATTATTTTAAGAGGAAGTGAGGGAATGTGTACCCTTTCAGCAAGTGCGGCAAGGTGGCGCAGTGTCAACATGTGCGCCTCACGGAAAGAATGGTCTTTCCTGAAGAGATTCGATCCCCAGCTCGGGCGCCTTTCTATGTGGAGTTTGTATGTTTTCCCCCTGTTATGCGTGGGTTTCCTCCGGGTTCTCCAGTTTCCTCCCACAATTAAAACAAACTCATTCATGAATTGGCTGATAGCATCATAATATATTTAACGCAGTGTGTGTCTGCAATATGTTCGCACCGGGAAACCGCCTGGCTGCCTCCTCCGGCTCTCTGCGGCTTCCTCGCGCCTCTGAGTCGTTCTCTCTTAGAATAAAGACCTTCGAAATTGAATGAACATGTGCGCATTATAAATATGTTTTATTATTTTTATTAAGTGCCATTTACACTTCTTGGCGGATGTGCATGGTGTGTGCTTTCACATGTTTGGATGCGTTACCAGCGAGGGTGTGTGCTTGGCGTGGGCAGTGTGCGTACCTTAATTAAGCAATGTCTTCAACGCTGTCAAGCAAAGCTGCAACCACAGTATTTGTGTGTGTAAGTGCGTGTACAATTATGTTGCAGGAAGCGGTAGCTCAGTGGTTAGCGCGCTGGGCTACAAACCTGGTAACCTGAGTTCGAATCCCGCTCATTGCCAACACCAGTGACGATTTTCTGAACCGGTCCAGGGTCTCCCCTAGGTCGACTTAGCCTCATATGAGTACCTTGTGGGGTATGTAAACATTGCCTCTAGGGTGAAAAAGGCGGATGGGCGCTGTGCTGGTCACCCACCTCCTCGTGTGCCGTGTCACCCTTCATAGGTGCTCGCTAACGGCACTTGACCCTACAGTCGGTTAAGGCTATACGGGGGATCGTTGTCTTTGTACATTGATATTGCAGGAAGCGGTGGAACAGTGGTTAGCGCACTGAGCTACGAACGCACCACCACGAGTTTGATTCCAGAGGGAGACCAACGTCGGCGATTAATATTTGAACCAGGTACTGGGCCTCTACGAGCTGGATTTAGCCTTAAATGAGTACTTGGTGGAGTGTGTAAACATCAGCGCTGGGGAGACAAAGGCGGACGGGCGCGGTGGTGCTGTCCCCGCCACCTGCTCATGTTCCGTGCCAGCTTGCGTGGGATGGCAAGATACTTGCCCCAAGCAGTCTGGTAGAGGTTGCACGAGGGATCTTTGTCATTTGTACAATTAAATATATACAGGATTATGTCTTCCACTGCGCAAGTTCGGCAGGACATTAGGGAATTGTGGTTATAGGCTCAGCATGCATGCACAGTCCTTTGGCACGCACATTCGTTGCCACGCTAAAATATTGTAATTCACTTGTAATGCCAAATGAAGCAAAGAACCTGCCTCAGTTGCCCTGTAATGTTGCTTCTCAGTGCTGTGTAATCCTGCGAGATCAAATCTCTCAAATATATATTATCGGCGTGAAATATATGGAAAAAGTATCCGAGACAGCAATATTTTGATCTTTTAATAATTAAACACGGCTCTTTTGCTGATATGCAAATGAATTTTTTCCTGCAAGTCAGGTTTAATTTTTTGTGCAATCTATTTGACACTGCCTTAATAGCCATATTATGTGACATTTGGATTGTTTTAAGTAATGCTTTTAACTTAGTAATTAATACTTTGGTTCTAATGCAAGAAGTGTTTCATTGCATTATGCACAAGTCATGCATAACATTAATTAAAAGGCATACTTTAATGTGGATTAAAATCTGCTAAAGTGCCCATTTTCCCTTGTTCGGTATACGGAAAGCAAGGAATAGGCATGTTTCGGTTATTTATTTCACAAATTTGGTTTGTAAAACACTTCTAACGTGTGACCCCACACCTCCTGCCCACCGCAACCCCAAATGTATTCTTCCCACGTTAAAATAATTTCAACAGTGAAAAAAAAGATGTACTGTTTTGTGGGCAGAATGCGAATGCACTGTTTGCTTTTATAAACAGTTAACATTCTTCTCCTGAACGGCTAAATTGAAATTGAGAAATGGCAACACGGCTTTGCAATTTGCATGCGTTTTCTATGCTGCAGTTTTCTGGCCTGCAGCTACGATATGATGGCCTTTTTGTCGTACTTTTTTTGGTTAAAATCACTTAACATGCAAACACTGACTCTGGGTCATAAAAAAATGTAATTTATTGTTGGTAAGGTAAGGAAGACAATTGCCACCTTGGTACACATTTCCAGGAATTTCACCAGAATGTTAACAAAGATTTAGATATTTTTTATTTTCACCGATATATAATTTATTTCACAGCTATTGCATTTACATCCTTTAGTTGTTGGCAAAAATGTAGCCTAAGTAATAATATATAACGAACCGCTATTTTGTTGTGATATTTTATATCGTACTGTGCAAATTAGCCATATTTACTTTGTTTGTTGATGAGAAAATAACTAATTTCAATTTTATTGTGTTTGATATTTCTCTGCTGATGAGGATCGCTACAACAGCTTAAATGGACTAGCGATTGCTAATTTTACACATTAAAGATATTGTGTAGCCAATGCTCAACACAAGATCCCAAGTGGCAATGACATGTCTTCTTTAAAACATTCACACTCCCTCACAATTCCTGACACGATTTCTATACATTTGTCTTGGCCCACATCGACTTTTTTGCGGCTAACGAAAACTTGTGGAGGTTGCCAAACACCGATGATAAATCACGTTTTTCCCCATTTTTTTACTTTTTACCATTACTGTGCTGTGTAATACAACCACTACTGTGAGCGTCTTTATAAATGCATGCTGACAGTGCAGCTGTTAAGTTGAGCATAACACAAGAATTGTTAAAATTATAATAAAACCTTCAAATTTGGTACATTCGAGGCTACACTTTTATGAGTTATTCTGCTGTGTGTGCACGAATGGTGATGTGGTCGGTTGGTTTAAATCCCAGAGCTCAAGCCACCGAGCTGACACTGTGCAGTCCTGGTCCGAGCCTGTGATTAAGGATGGGTACTCAAATGTAATGAGTTGATGGTCTCCGCTCGGTCACTAATTTAACACTAATGACTACACGTACAAAGCGCCTGGTTCAGTATGTAGTTTGGCTACTTTCCAGCTCCGAGAATTAAAATGTACTTTTGACTGTTTCGCGATTACTATTGCCCCATAACTTGTGTGGGGCTGATGTAATTTCAAGGGACCTCAGAGGTAGGTAGGTCTGTGATATCTGCTTCCGTGAGCCTCGCTTCAACACGAAGATATGCAGTGCTCTCCAAGATATCCGACTTGATACTGTCTCATAAGCATTGCCAATAGGACAGTCGGGATAAAATCCGATTTTTTGTATAGGCTTTGAAGTTCAAGGTGAGATTGTTGTTGATTTTCCGTTCTCTGTCGTTGTTGACATGTCGTTCTCTCCACAACACTGTGCAGCGCTTTGTGACCCTCGGGTGAAAGGCGCTATATAAATGCTATTATTATTGTTGTGGCTCCTAAGTATAGGATGGTGTCATCACTGTCGGAAAATTCTAATCAGCCACTGTGGAAGAGTAGGTCTAAAAAAAAAAAAAAATTATGGGGGTCAAGGTAGAAGCGTTCACGTCGCGATCCCTGTCAGGTAATACTTGGTATTGCCTGCGAATTCTACCAAACACTTCGAGGCCGAGCTGAAAGACAACGATGTCCAGAAGCTGACCATCGTGCTTCGAAGAATCGCAAAGAAGAAGAAGAAGTAAAAATTATACATTATATTTATAATGCGTGTCTCACCCCGTGTCTACGTGTCTTTCCCCGTGTCTCACCCGTGTCCAGTGTCTCTACCCGTGTCTCACCCCGTGCCTACGTGTCTCTCCCTATGTCTCCGTATCTTGTGTCTCTCCCCGTCCTCCCGTGTCTCACCCCGTGTCTCCGTGTGTCATGTCTCTCGCGTGACCACGTGTCACCCCGCGTCACGTGATCAAAACAAAGGCGCGCGCGCCAGCCTCGCCTCCTGATTGGTAAATCAACCCGTAGTGGGCGCTGGCCTAAGATTTAAAAAATAACCGACACCACTTTCTCATTGGTCACCCGGCATCTGTGGGCGGTGCTATCTCGCTGCCCACTCCCATATACGTCAATGTTAATCATCCCCATAGACTCCAATGTTACGTGGTGTCTATGTATATGTTCTTGACGTTGTTTCCCCCTCATGTCTGGTCTCTCTGTCTTCCTGTCTCTGATCCCTATGTGTCTCCCCCTGTTGCTCACCCTCCCTCCCTGTCTCCCTCTGTGTTTGTTTTTTAAGGAAGTGACGGCCATCTTAGGGGACGCTGGCAGATTTTTGCCGCTCTTAAGATTGCCTGTTTCACGACCTTTCAGTGTATTCGAAGCAGCCTTAATCATTTAATTTTCGTTGCTTTGTTTTTTATTAGCTGTTTTTTTTTCCTGTCGTTGTTGACATGCTGTTCTCTCCAATGCCCTTGTGCAGCGCTGTGTGACCCTCGGGTGAAAGGCGCTCTATAAAATGCTATTATTCTAATGGTTGCTCTTCAGAGCTGTTCTTTCGGGATAGCCGTGTCAAGCACTCTTGACACGGCTATCCTGAATGGAGCCGTAAAAACCGACATCTGTACATTTCTAATGACATTTTTAATGGGCACTGTTAAAACTAAGAATGCGTTGCGTGAGATTGCAGGTCTATGCAAATTAGTAAACTTATGTCAGGTAGCTTATTGTATAATTTCACAAGGATAGACATGTTAAACGCTATACATTTATAGTATGTTCATGTAAAGGGCAGGAAAGAAAGTTTGATACATTTTAACCCTCGATTCTTAACTGTCATCTCCAGTCCCTAATCCCTTCTAAAGAGTTCTGCCCTAAAATGATGGGTTTTCAATGGCTCCCACTCTGAAATATAAAAGTACATCTGTACTAAATGTTGCATTTTCATCACATTTAAACTATTCCTGTGATAGGCTGACCTTCACGGCCACACTGGACAACCTACGACCTGTGCATTTTAATGGGTCCCATTCTATAGTAATATAATATTTCGTGAATTGCATCTCCACCTGCTTTTATCACATTTTGAATGATACAATATTTTGCCCTGAGCAACTGTACGGAGACATTCCAATATAGCATCGCCATCCCCACGGTATGTTGTATTCACTATCCTCAAAAGCAGTTGCTTGGATTACTATTTTATCTTGCTCTAGTTATCTTTCAAGTTGTTTATCACATGCCAAAGGTCATTTATCGTCAGATTCCTGACTGTCAACCTCTGGGGGGATTCTGCTTCTGTCTTTAACATTCAGGAATGCTGCCTTGGTGTAATGGTTAGCACACTGGATATGCAATCAAGATTTAGCCGGTTCTACATCTGTGCCTCACAGAATGAACGTCCAGCCTGAGGCAGTTCGATTCTCACCTTGGGCGCCTTTCTGTGTGGAGTTTGTCTGTTCTAGCCCTGTTCTGCGTGGGGTTTCGCCGGGTTCTCCGGTTTTCTCCAACAACAAAACAAAGCCTAATTTTATAAATTGGTCGATAACGTCATTAATATATCGGAAGCAGTGTCTGGTGGGTTGGCGCCGGCTGACTACCTGCCTGACGTTCCCCTCTCTCTGTGGTTTCCTCGCATTAGCATTTGCTCGACAGGTCGTATGTGATACGGTAAAGTATAATCGTTGAAGAGTAGGCCAAAATATACTCGAGAGGGTCCCTCTAGAGCTCCCTCTCAGAGGAATGTCCAGAGAACCCCCACCATAGGGGCTGCCTATAGTGAATACCCTTCTACAAGTAAGAGCTTCTACAAGTAAGAGCTCATTGTCAGAAACCGCTTAATCCTGTACAGGGTTGCGGTGAGCCGGAGCCTATCCCGGCAGACACAGGGCGCAAGACAGGGCTATACCCAGGATGGGACGCCAGTCTATCACAGGGCACCGGGGACAATTTATTCAGCAGGCCAATTAACCTATGCAGCAGCATGTCTTTGGACTGTGGGAGGAACCCGGGGGACCGGGCGAAAACCCACGCAAACACAGGGAGAACACGCAAACTCCACACGGAAAGGCACCCGTGCCGAGATTCTAACCTGGGGCCTTCTTGCTGTGAGGCGGCAGAGCTACTCACCGCGCCACCGGAGCAATATAATAAAACTTATTTTATTGCTGTGCTGCACCTTCGCCGCCATCATTTATTTTTATTCAGATTAAATTCTCCCAAATGAATTGCAAACGTTGAAGACATTTAGAACATATTGGATGTAAAAAAATAATTTCCTCATGATTTTTCCCTTCTTCACTAGCATATGTTTATCACCTTTAATGAGTCTGTTACAAGTCTGTCAAGCATGTGATGGCAACATTCATTTCATCATGTTATTTGCTGGAGTGTTAGTGCTTTACATATATTGTTAAATTGTTAAAACATTAGGTAATCATCGTAAGCCGTGTCTAATCCGCTACTGGATGAAGGCCTCCCCAGGCTATTGTCATCTCTTGCGATTCTGCGATATAATGATTCACTGAGCACCTGCGCATGAGTTGATTTTACAGCTTCGACTCGTTGGTTTGAGGCGTGTAAGCGTCTCTTTCCTTGGCTGCCATTCCATTATTATTGGCCATCATTCCTTCTAGTGACGAGTCTTGCTCAAACCCATTTCTCTTGATAATCGCAATGATTTCTTCACCCTGTGTAAAGTATCTAATGCATGTGTTCCTGCTTCTGCTTCTCAGTGTAACGCCTGGTGTGAATCTATCTATGCTTTGTATGTGCAGAAAATATCAAGTATTTTAGATTTGTGAAGTAGGTTTTCACGGCTTGATTAATGATGGTTGCTCTTCAGAGCTGTTCTTTCGAGATAGCTGTGTCGAGCGATCTCCATCTCTCCCTCGCGACGATTCGCCTCCAACGTGGGAGGCGAAACGTCGCGAGGGAGCGATCGATTTAAATATGATTATAGACGAAATTTGCAACTTGCGCTATAACGATAACTTGCAGTACTTGTTAATTGTACCCAATTCCACGCCGAAAAAATGTCTCCCCCTGTTGGAAAAATGTAAAGTTTTCTTTTAATTGCTCAGAGTAATTAATTCAGACTGTTGAAGTTTGCGTAAAATGTGAATAATCAATGTATCAGCTATCACGCATAATTCATTGAAATGCCATTCATTTACTTATTTATTTGCCGTACATAGCAATGCAGGAACATGTCCCATTATGATTCATGACCAGTACTCCTTTGGGTTAAAACTGCTTCAAATGTCAGTGCCTTTATGGACTCCTCCCATTGCACCACGGCTTAAAAAACATGTGAATGATGGGCGACGATTCAGAACAAGTAAGATGTACAACATTGTAATCTCTACCACTGCAGTGCTATGCAGTTATATCTCTTACAACCCAGCGTGGTAACTTAGCAGTGGAGCAAGCGAAGTTGAAATTCTTGTTGGATGTAGACTCAGCCCCCATCATCCCCCCCGGGGTCAATAAAATGGGTACCACTTAAGTAAACAGTGGTTGTCTTATAGACTTGATCCTAGCATTGCAAAGATGTTGTATCCACCGCTGGCTCAGGGATGTAATCAGGAAATGAGCATCGCCTCAATTTGTGTTCATGCAGGATACTTTTAAAATCGTCCGTAAAACTACTTGTGCCAAATCTTCCCTTTCCAAAGAGGTGATTCCAAATCTAAAATGCAAGTTGTCATGGAGACAAGGCCGTTTGCAGTGGTGTTGCAAAATCTCCATTGCGAAAATCATTTTGTGATTTTGCCCCAGGCCATTTTTCATCGCAATTCGCATTTATATATATTTTTTTCTGCTGGAAAAAGTGGGAGCACCGGCGTTTCCCTCACGATTCCCCGTCTCATGAAATTGCATGTGACATCTGTTTTTGCCATAGTGGAAAAATGTATTTGAATGAGGTTATTAGTGTATTATAACAAAACAATCCTGAATCTGTATATCCATCCAGCAGATAAAATACACCACAGTTAGTCAATCGGCAGGTTACATGAGGTGATGTAAGGTATGGCTTACCTCATATCTTCAAACTTGTCTGCTCAGCGTGGACGAATAGGCCAAAATACCCTGTTTTGTGTAACATCCTTATATCCACTAGTGGAATCACTTCTGTTGGTAATGACATCAGCAATAAAAATTGGAGGGCTGCATCTCATATTGTGGTTTTAATGTGAGTGCACTTGGGCTATATTCCCGATTTTCAGATTAATTTGAAAAAAAGAAAAGAAAGTTTATGGGATAAAAAAAACCCGATATCAATACAGTGAGACTTAGTTATATTATCTTCAAGATCCAATTTTTATTTTTGTTTCAGTCCATGGACCAGAGCAGGAATTCATACCACCTACGGTAGGTTAGCAAACGTTCGGTTGTACATATATATTTTTACATGGCAATTAAAGAAGAGTAAATTACTGGTAACCCAATAATATCAAATGGTTATCACACAATTCACTGTTAATGGCCACATAAGGAAATTGGAACCATTAAAGTCATGCGATTTCAGATCGTACAGACAAGTGAAATATCTGGTCTGGGCTCGTGGACTAATAGGGGAAAAAAATCAGAGGGAACACTTGAGTAGATCAACCATGCACAGTGTATTGGCAGAAGCTGGTATTGGACTGCATAAACGATGACCTGCATAACAAGTTTTGATTCGTTTTCTTCAACCGCCTATTCTATTGGAAATACGGAATGGAACATTGCTGCAAGAATGTGGATGCTCGAGTCTAGATCGTCCAATTCTCTGAAATGTAAGGAGAACGGTACAATAAATATACCCAGGGGATTCAACCATTCAATATGCAATCTTCAATAGCTACTGTAATGCCATTTTACCGTGGCATTGTCATTCATTATATTGGAAAGCTAGGGGCTATTTGTGTGATGCACTTTCATCAGTGCTAAAAGCTCTCGCACACACCGCGGTACGGCAATTCAATTTACACTTCCTATTAGCCCCGCTTTCTCACGTTTCTTGAGTTTATCCGTGCAGTAACAATGTTGACGACTACCGTAGAAAACACCGCTGATCGGCAGGTCGCGTGCGGTTGGGTAAAGTGTGGGTAACTCTGACATAACCCAAGACGTCTGGCCAGTGTGGTCTTGCAGGACAAATGCCCGCTTTGGGGGGCATTTTGGAACTCACTTTTGCGGCGTCCCTTTCTCCAGCACTGATATGAGCAAGCAATTACAGGGCTGCACCTTTTACATTTTTAAACCCAAACTCAGTGACTGAGAAAGCAATAGGCATTTAATCACGATATACCCCCCGGTGCCCTGTGATGGACTAGCGTCCCATCATGGGCATAGACCTGCCTTGCGCCCTGTGTCTGCCGGGATAGGCTCTGGCTCACCGCAACCCTTTACAGGATTAAGCGGTTTCTGACAATGGTTTGATGGATGGATTTAATCACAATTCACACTGATGTACAGTACTGCAAACTCTGTGTGTCGCCGACGGGGGTTCCTGGTCAATGCAGACGCCAACCACAAGAGAGCACAACTCCCCCAGAAATCGCATTCAGTTGGACCGCTGAGAGCCACTCGGCTAAGCATAACCACATTGAGCAAGGTCGATGTGCATGCAGTTGGTGGCTTGGAGAGTGCGCAATATGATGATCTTGTTTAGCAGAAGTGACACCGACACACGCAAAGGCAAAATGTTACACGTAATTGTGTCGGTGTGACAATGGCTGAGCCATGCTAAAGCATGGACTGGTAATTAACTGTCACTCACTGTCTAATTTTTTATGGATCCACGCTAATGAATGCACGTGTAGTGGATTTTCTTTAAAGCCATATAACTATTCCGGGATAAACCACTAAATGTTATCAACGTGTGTCCCTCTTTTTTCCCCATACATAATCTCCGCAGCAATTTACAACAATATGCCCACGTTATTGAAATATTGTGCTTGTACAAAGCCACCTAATGAAAGGTCTCGACAGCTCATGTTATACACCCGAGTAACACACAGCCCATTTTCTACACACATTCGGATGAAGGCCTCCCGATACTGTGTTAGTTTGTGGGAGCTGTGGGGATTTTCTGTCCACATTTCACCACATCGCTCAGTCGAGGTTGGTAGAGCAGGTGCCCAGAACCACCTGAGATGATACTCACCATTGCCAGTCAGTTTTTACTTCAGCTGGAAGGAACCGATGAGCTAATAAGCTCGCTTTAACATTTGTCTAGTGGGGAGGGGTCAGCAAGTTAGTAGATAACTTGGGCTATACCCGGGATGGGACACCGGTCCATTGACCTAGGCAGCATGTGTTTGGACTGTGGGAGGAAACCGGAGTGCCCGGGAAAACCCACGCGGACACGGGGAGAACGTGCAAACGACACACAGTTAGACGGCGCACGAGCCGGGAATCGAACCCAATGTCTTCTTGCTGTGAGGCAGCATCGCTACTCACTGCACTACCGTGCCGCCCGTTGGTGTTAGCAGGTAATCCCACCCCACCAAAGATCCCCTATATAGCCTTAACAGACTGTAGGTGATCTCACCCCACCTCCACCCCCACCACCCACAACCACCACCCACCCCTGCTGTTGACCCTCAAATGCTTGTTATTACATTAACAGCAGTACACATCCGGGGCCATTATAGAGTCAGTTATAAAACAGGCGCATTTAAAGGCAATAGGTGGCAATTCATATTTCCACATACTGTGTGATGTCTGCAACCGTACAGTTACTGAGACAATGGTAGCAGTATACAGCCTCAGGGTACCTATACTTGGCAACTGATTAGGGGATCGTGGCTGCCTACGCTAATGCCACTCCTCTTGACGATTAACAGAGGACCAATTTATCAGCATTCTACGAGGCAGCGATTCGTTCAACTAAAGCCTAAACAATAACCAAGGTCCACCAACAAGTGTTGCCTGCGTGGCTGAACAGGAACCGTGTTGATGGTGAGTTTATAGGCAGAGGAGAGGGAGAGGTCAAGCCACTGCACGTGCAGCCACCAACCAGTCTGTTTCCATCGGACTTGCCCAACTGAGAGGTGGCAAGGTCAGATTTCGCTGTTCCTCTGTGAAGCCAAGCGTGTTGCAACTTGGCCACAGTGTCACGATGTGGTTGGCTCACTCGTGTGCCCGGGCTGGAGGCGGCAGGCCGTGTTATGCCACAATTAATGCTGCAGGCAAGGCAGCGCACGTGATATTCACACACGCACACGTGTACCTGGTTGAAATACTGGACTGGCAATACCCAAAGGTCACCGGTTTCAATGAGAAAAAGATGGGCACGTTTTGTTGAATCTGCTTGCCTGTGATGTTTGCTCTTCAAAGCTGTTCTTTCGGCATAGCCGTGTCGAGCGATCTCCGACTCTACCTCGCGACGTTTTGCCTGCCACGTTGGAAGCATCATGAGGCGTTATGGTTGTACGTGGAAACTGACCATAAATGAGTACACGCGGTTAGTGAGTCCACGCGGTTAGTCGATCACGGTGGTCATGGTGGAGGGGTTTGCGTGTTCCAATGAACCCCAGGGCTTCGTCACTTGAAGTCCTGGGAGGGTATCCACAGTAAGGGGGCCGTGAACCGACAAAGTTTGGGAACCACTGCCTTAGTGAATAGGTCTGGGGGGTATGTTCCAGACTGACGGAGGTTGGCGTCAGGAAGGGCATTCGTAAAATGTTACTCCGATACTCCCACAGATGGGGGGGGCAACCGGCCAATTTCAGTCAACCTGAATGCCGGCTGTGTAAACAGGGAAAAAAAAAATCCAACAGTAAGTCGATCGGCGGATTGCCTGTGGTAGGATAGAGTGTAGGTGTTTCCACGTCTTCCAAAACGCCTGGCCAGCGTGGAAAAGTAGGCTAAATACACTCCAGAGGGGCTCGGTGAAGCCTCTTCTAGTGGAGGCCCTTCCGTGAGCAGTGATGTGGAAAAGTAAATTGTCCGGTAAAACGTGAGAGGAGCAGGTGTTTTATTACAACTGCTGTGGGTGCTGCATGGCATTTACACATTGTTTTCCCCTTGATTTTAACGTCACAGTAAAGTCACTCTTTCATTACATGCGCTCAGTGAATGATGTCACACGCTGGATTCTCAGTATTTTGTAAGGAGACGTAATTGTTACGAATGTTGTGTTGTTGCCGCCGGTTTAAACCGCCGGTATACAGGTTGACCTGGGATGTCCGGTTGCCCCTCTCAATGGTGGGGGTTACTGGAGCAAAATTTTACAGCCGGATGCTCTTCATAGTATAGCTTGTTTATGAGTTAGGTCACCTAAAATTAAGTGTCGTAAACCCGCCACCACCCGACACAGCCGATTCGTAAGGGGTTGTCACGTGAACGAAACGTGCCAATTCGTACTACTTCAGGTATGTTGGAGAGCAAACCCACAACATTTACAATGAAGGTACGACCTTTCGCTGTTCGTTGCAATCTGCTTCAGGAAGGATGCCCTTCCTGACGCCAATCTCCTTCAGGTGGAGGGTCTTCGGATTATTATTTGTCTGGAAAACCCCCGTCAAACCTGTTTACCAAGGAAGACGGTAGCAGGAGTGTTAGACTCTAGGTGAGATAGCTCGAGGGTTCGTTGGAACACGCAAACCCCTCCAACACGATAAGGTTACTACGATCCATGCCAAGGTGGCGCAGTGGAATCATCTGTGCCTCACAGAAAGAATGGTCTTGCTCGAGGCGGTTCGATTCCCACCTCGGGCACCTTTCTGCGTGGAGTTTGTGTTCTCCACCAGATCTGCGTGGGTTTACGGTTTCCTCCCACAACTTAAAAAAAATCATTAAAGAGTTGTTGGCGACGGGAGTGCCTCGGAGTGGTTCAGATACCATTTGCCAATGATGTTAGCCGTGACTGGGAATCAAGCTCAGGTCTCCCGGGTTGGTTTTAGGGCACGCAAACCGCTGTGCCACCGCTCCATTTTTGTGTTTGCAATAAGATCATTATTTCCCTAATCTATAAATAATGAGCTGGAGACGATTAAGCGATGCAGAATGTGTATGCAGATCTTTCACAATTAGGAACCCTAATGCACAGTAAATCAACAAAACATGCTACTCTATTCTTGCCGATGGCAATGTGTTCAGAAGCTAAATGGCAATGTCAAGGTCAGCTCGTCACGAGAGGGCTGCATGAGAGAGTGTATGCCATTCCTCCATTGAAGGAGCGCACACTACATTCATTCATTATCGGTATCCGCTTGATCCTGTACAGGGTCGTGTTGAGACGGAGTCTATCACAGGGCGCAAGGCAGGGCTATACCCAGCATAGGACGCCAGTCCGTTGCAGGTCACCAGGGAGAAATTAGTCGGGCCAATTAACCGAGGCGGTGTATCTTTGGATTGTGGGAGGAAACCAGAGTATGCGGCGAAAACCCACGCGGTGAAGACTCCAGTGGCTTCCTATAGAGTGGCTTGTCTTTATTTTTTTTATTTTCCATTCATGGGTGGGAGACAGTAGCCTTCTCACGCTGGCCCCACCTGTCACGTGTTTTCGTGTCACCTTAAACACAACGAATAGTGTCACCTTGGTGAAATGGACGTCGGTAATTTTAACAAAACATGCTGTCTTGTGTTCTTAGATATTAAAACACGCACTGTTCAGTTACCCGAGCTTCCAAGCCCCATTGTGGGGTGCAAAAGGCATCCCAGGACCAGTTGAGATACTTCTAATCGTGTGATGGTTACAATTCAGAAAGAACAGCTTTATGGGCTATTTGGTAAAAAGCTTGTGTGACCTTTCTTTTGACATTAATGCTCATCAAACAATCCTAGCTCACTGGTTTAAGCTGCATTGCAAAGTTATATGACAATTTAGTCAGTTTTTAAACCATGTCTTCCAATTGTAAACAAATATCAACGTACAATAAACGTAAGTATTGTATGAACGTGATCTTGTATTGTTGGTTTTCATCAATCAGATGTGACAAATGATAACTTATGCACAGTTATAGTTTTTGTAAACAAATACATGCGTTGGAAAATGCAAGTTCCCCAATACAGTTGTACCACTGATTCCTCCTAGCAATCAATTGTAACGTTATCGTGGTGGAAGGGATTGTGTCTTCAAATAAACCCCATCGCTATGTCACCTGAAGTCTAGCACTCCTAGTAGGGTCTGCCTTGGTGAAGAGGTCTGGAGTCTAGCACTCCTGCTAGGTCTCCCTTGGCGAACAGGTATGGGGGGAGGTTCCAGACAAATAACGATCCGAAGACCCTCCGACTAAAGGAGGTTGGCGTCAGGAAGGGCATCCGGCCGTGAGATTTTGCTCCAATACCCCCCACCACTGGAGGGCAACCGGCTAACCCGGGTCAACCTGGACACGGCCCGTCTAAACCAGAAACAACGACATCTGTGGTGGCGCTATTTGAAAACGGTAAGGCTGTTCCAACAGCAACAATGAATGGTTTTTTTTTTCACTTACAGTGGAGAGTATTTTTAGTGATTGCCTAACAGAAGGGTGGTGGCGGAGTGCTCCGAGTAAACAATTTCCTTGAATGCTCCCGGGGTAAAGAGATGATGAAGGTGGTGTCCGGAGACCTCTGGGCGAATGCCTCACCCAGCCGGCTAACTCCCTTGTGCACTCAACCCGGGCTCCACCCTTGCCACGGCTGAGGTTCTGAGTATGTGAATGACATGTTATTGCTTAGTGCGGGCAAAATTGGATTTGAAAGCTTCGGCATATTCCACGCAAGGGTTGAACAATCGGCAGGTGAGTCACTGACTCGCCGTCACGTCTATGGCTGTCGGTGTATCTGTAACTAAGAGTAACAGCAAAACGAAACACTTGCCACAAACAGGCCCCGTGTGAATAGGGGCTTGTTATTTTTCCTTGTCCAATCAATGCTCTACGATAATTCAGTGTGCAAGTGTGACGATTAACGAGTACCAGATCTGCGGGCGAAGGCTTTGCAATAGAGTGCGGTGACCACGAAACACCGTTGGTTGTGTAATCAGTGCCTCTACCTGCACCCTTCACAGCAGCTTTTATTAAGGTAGACAAGTGTTTGTGATTAACCGTGGAAATGTACCATGTGTTGTGCGAGGGGGTGCTGCTAAACCTGGCCTCATGTCGCTCCCAGTGTGCCTCCTTGTGTAGAGTGAAAAACCTATAGCCCTGCTTTGTGTCCTGTGTCTTCCAGCAGGAAGGCCACCAACGCGACCCTTTACACGATTAAGTGAACCCTGCTGAAGCTGATGCAACTATCAGCGAAACGTCGTACCTTCGTTGTAAATCTTGTGGGTTCGCTCTCCAACATACCGGTGTGCTGAAGTAGTAACGAATTGGCACGTTTTGTTCACGTGACAACCCTTAACTGATTTGCTGTGTCGGGTGGAGGCGGGTTTACGACACTTTTTACATAACCTAACTCATAATAAGAGCTATACTAAGGATTAAGCAGTTACTGATAATGGTGATGAATCAGTAAATAGGTCTGCTAATTCTGATGCCAACAGCTGGCCTCTGTTTTCATGAGGTCCACAGTTCTTCCATGTACTCTGGGAGCTTTCTCTTCCACGTCAAGAAGGGAAGTCGCTGCCTCTGCACGTGCGACACCAGGAATAACCTGTTCTTCACCTATAAAACATTTTGTTTCCTCCGATATATGACTCTGTTCAAATGATCTGCAAATGGTTCCTTTGTTAACTTTATGTTTCTGTCTCTGTCACGCATGATTTTATTCTGTAAATGTATTTCTTCCACATTATTCATAGTTGTATGCATTTTAATTCTTTTTATACATTTTTCCTCTTGGTTTATTGCATTTTTTTTTTCAGATAACATATGCTCCGTGTTGTTTTTTCCATAATTACGGTTCCGCCTCTCACTTTCAACACATCGGCCACCGTGAAGGATTTATAATGTATATCTAGTGTTCTGTATTAATCTCCGACTTGTAAATCATTACAGCACATTGTTACGTGGCCGTAACAAAACAAGCGTTGAAATTAATTTCAACCAAACTGTTACAGCTGCCTGTTTACAATTATTATGAATCAATTAACCTCGTGATCCTAGGAGCGCAGCATCATTTTTTAGGTAATGTGCACTCTTTATGCCATACACTTTAATTGAATGTGTGTTGTACGCAGGCAATTGCTTGCGTGTTGATGTGTGACTGGGGGTACACTCTTTTAAATTGCTTTTAGTCAAACCATTTAAAAGTGTCTAATTATTTCACCAAATGTCACAGCTGCTGCTGTCGGTGCAAGAGTGTGAACAATCACAATTCATGCTCCTCTGCATATACGTTCCATTGATTTCTTGGTTTGAGTAACGTGATGCACAGCAACATCCGCAGGCAACTGTTCACTGTAACACAACAGAAGAAACTGATTAAAGATTTCCTTACGGGCATCCGTATTATTCATGCGTTGACGGGAGCAGCCAATGAGATGGGAGGTAGGGGGAACTAGATCGTCAGATTGAATGACAAATGGCCGGATGCGCACGGAGGCAAGGATTAATCCGGAAGCAGCCTCAATGATGAATGGGTCTTTTCTGGATGAGTGAAAACACGGTTTTGCTCTCCGCCAGCCGTGCTGCGGCCAGCGCTCGGCAGTCACGGAGTTGGCTGACTCACACAAACCACTTGCAGGCCCAATATCCCACACAATTCAGAAAAATAAAAAAACCACATGGCTTGCTATGGATGCCCCCCGGAAGGCTCCCTCGGGAGGTATTCCAGGCGCGGCCCACCGGGCGGAGACCTAGAGGCCGACCTAGGACACGTTGGAGGGATTATATCCTTCGGCTTGCCTGGGAACGGCTGGGAATCCCCCGGGAAGAGCTGGAGTCTGTTGCTGAGGAAAGGGATGTCTGGTCCACTCTCCTTGGACTGCTGTCACCGCGACCCTCACCAGGACAAGCGGTTTAGAAAATGGATGGATGGATGGCTTGCTATGGAAACCACTGGAAATAGCCTTTTCTGGTATGTATGCACTGACTCGACTGCATTATTCATATGCGTCCTTTGGTTTTCTGGTACTACGTAATATGTAACCCTCGCGAGTCTGTTCAGGACAACCGTGCTATACACCACTAATAGGGCCTAGCTAATAAAACATACAGTGTGACATTACGACAAATATATTGACTATTACTACTCACTGATAAAGACAGTATGCAATCCCATGTAACACCGAGTGTGATTGAGATTTATTCTCTGCGCTAATAGGGATACATAAAAAACACCCAAGTAGGCATTTATGTTTAGCATGGAATGAATGTTGACTGACACTGTAATATTTGTTTACCGATTCTAGTTTTGATTTGTAGTGAAACTACGAATGTTCCAACTGAAAACAAATACAAGCATTCAGTCGATACTGTTAAGTAATATTTTCCTAAATATGTGAATGTATGTATAGTGAAATGCACGTGGAATTATTGCGCCATAAGTCAGGCCAATGTAAATACGGCGCTGAAATGTAGGCAGATTACTTCCTTTCAAAAACATCTGTCTTATAAAAATATTGTCTCATAGGATATCTGATTCAAATAATTAATTCATTTTAAACTTTCAAGTAAAACATTGTCATTGTCATTTAATTGTGGACTATTTTATGCAGAAGAAATAGTGTTAAAGTCAATATTTTCATCAAATATTTATTTCACTTTTTCCCCGTCTCATTACATCATTTAAATGCTAATTCACTTCTGTTTAATGATTTAGCGATCTCTCTTGAATGTCAGTGGAAGTTTGGCATTGTCTTAATATTTAAATCGAACCTTTCATCGTTTTTATAATATTAACAGATTGTATCTGAGAGCATCAGCTCAGACAGAGGTAGACATATTTAAACAATGACTAATGTGTATTTTGGTTATCTCGTCATTAATTTAATTTAATTTGGACCACATCTGATGTTTAATGCTTCATTCTTATTCCAATAAACCACAGTCTAGAGTTTGCCTCGCCTAAACTCCACATTATCAAGGTCTGCTCTTGGCGATAAGGACCCGCTGCTATGGCCCTGGTTATTAGCTGCCATATGAAGTGATGAGACGACCTTGCATATTAGATTACCTTGATATTCTAACGAGATTGTTTGAAATTGGGATTTTATTTACACAATGTATCACATTAATTCCAGTTGATATTGATATTCTACCATTTGGTAAAGTATTACCTCTTGTAAAAAGTACCAAGTGCAGCCCTCCAATTGCACATTCATGCCAGTGCAGGCGAAAAGGCCCTGTGATGTACTGGCGTACCATGCTCGGTATGGCCCTTCCTTGCGCCCTGTGTCTGCCGGGATAGGCTCCAGCTCACCGCGACCCTGTACAGGATTAAGCAGTTTCTGACAATAGATGGATGGATAGAGCGATCTGTATCGAGGCCCCTTTAGGGGTTATTTGGCCTTTTCTTTCACAACATGTGATGTACTGATCGACTACATGTGATGTACTGATCGACTACATGTGATGTACTGATCGACTACATGTGATGTACTGATCGACTAACTGTGCTGCACCCATTTATATTGCTGGGTGGACAGGCGGAGAGGATTTAAAAAAAAAACCATACGATTGCTATGCAAGTACATAGAACTGGCGGCCTCTAGATTGCAACCTCTGCAAGTCCAGTGTGCCAGCATCCATGCCTAATGCAGCATACTTTATTCGTACAATATATTTTCACATTGAAAAGTCTGCAGAAAACTCTCGTAAAAAATGCCTTTGTAAATGATAGTCGTATGAGATGGCCCATTGCATAGTGGAAGTCTACCGTTTATGCAGATGGTGTTGAAAGCACATTTGAATGAATAAGCAACGCGACGGGAAATGGGCGTGTGATGAAAAACGGACCTCTGGAAGGAGCTATTAATTCAGATGAACCTATTTCCACCCACTCCCGACATGTGACTGATAACACCCAATGTAATTTCACGCTTGGCTGAACATAGGCTGCTGCTAATGGGCACATGCTGGTATAAAAAGCAGTGGCAGTCAAAACTATTCCTGGCAATGATTAATTATACCTTTACATCACGGAGATTGCAACGAGCATTCATAAGATTCAGAACTTTGCTATCTTATAAATATTTACTTAATGGTTTAATAGGAGCCAAATAACTTCTTAGCAATCTTTAATTCAATGGCACTAAAAATGGAAATGCATTCATGATCTACGTAATGCATTAATTGCCACGTCTGTGTTTAAAAAAAAACATTCCACGCATAACCTTAACTGATTGTGGGTAGTATTGAAAACGGAATAATATACAATCATTATTTAATTGTGAAATAAATAAAGAACCGTATAATGTGCCGTGAAATAAAAAAAAACCTCCGCTTATCACGTGTACATGATCACTAATCACGCACTGGAACTCGATAAGGGAAATGTGAAGGGAAATTATACGGGTTTAATCGATGACAAAATGTATTTATTTTCATCCTCCAGTGTCAGCACCAATGTGTTGGTAGTGTTTATATATTGCCACAAGTTCCGAGGTGAATTATAATATACCACCGTAATGATGTCCCTCAATAGATAGTTATTACGTTAGTACTTCATTCATTTATTTTGTTTCCATCATCCATCATACCAGAGGTAGCAGCGGCCGTACATTGTCCACTCTCCACCAGCTTCCGGCGCCCACTCGCTCGCTCGCCCAGCCCTCCCTGCCTAACGCTCATCCACACCGCCTGTCAATCACCTCGGCCTCCTGAACTCCCGCGCTATAGCCAACAAATCTGCCCTTATCCACGACACCATGTCTGACCCACATGTTGAAATCCCTCTCATCTCATAGGGAGGAGGAACGCTCGGCACTGCTGTCGCAAAAGAGCACCTCTCAAGAGCAATTCTCATACGTCGAGCCGTGGAATGCTACATCAATGCATCCCTCTAAACTCCGGGACTTAGAATAGGCCTGATTTTTCACCTGTCTCCCATAACGTCAATACCATGTGCACCCTCCACCTTCGAGGCTAAGTCCGTGTCTCTCATCACTGGAAACACCAGTGTTTCCTTTATCTTGGTCCACCTTCGTAATACACACAATGTATAAGGCGCGCATGTTCATTCACTTTTTAAGGTGTTCATTCAAAGAGAGAACGACTCAGATGCGCGGGGAAACTGCATAGAGGCAGGGAGGGGGAGGAAGGCAGCCGCACGGTTAATCGGCGTTAACATTTGCCAGACACTGCGTCCTAAGATAGATGTGTATAGATAGATAGTTATCAATACGACAAAAAAATACCCTGTGAGCTTGCTAAGTATTGAAAGCGGGATTCCTGTGATAAATATATATTATGATAAATGAGTGTTTTTTGTATGTTTATGGGAGGAGACCGGAGAACCCGGCGGAAGCCAACGCAGAACAGGAGGAGAACGCACCCTGCACACAGAAAGGCGCCCGAGGTGGGAATCAAACGGCCTCGGGCAGGACTTTATTTCTGTGAGGCGCAGATGTTACCACTATGCAACCTTGGGTAAAAGACGCTTAGAGATGTTAATTACTATTATGATCGATTTTCCCTTTAAGATCTACTTGTGAACTCCCACTACATCTGCTCGCCGTCATCCGACCCAGCCCTCTGTGGCCATTAGCTCAACACTGCTCTTAAGACAGCCTTGGCCAAGCTGGTGCCTCGATCCTAGAACCAATTGCGCATCACCACGCGACTCCCGCTAGCTATCCGCTGATCTATGATAGATGTATAAATGTTTATTATTACAGTAGAAAAATACCCAGTGACCTTGCAAGCTCTGTAGGGGATTCCTGCTACGCAACAAACACGCAAATTGACGAAACATTATTCCGTCTCTGACAGGGGTTCTCAACCTTTTTGCACCTCGAGGCCCACTTGGCCCGCTTGGGTCTGGTCTCCACGGATCACTAGGTGGCGCTCGCGGCCCACTGGTGTGTCGCGACCTTCCGGTTGAGAACGGTGGGTCTATGAGACAATGACAGGTACCACCCACCTTTTTTGCCTGGCTTTCGAATGGCACTGAGCTAGGCTGAATGTCTCAGGGTCATGGTTATTTTTTTATTCATTCACGATGAGTCATTGCTTAATACTGGATAGGTTTGTGGTGAGCCGGAGCCTATCCCGGAAGACACGGGGTGCACGGGAGGGCTATACTGAGCATGGGTCGCTAGTCCATTGCAGGGCACTGGCAGCAATTTAGTCAGGCCAATTAACCTAGGCAGCAGCAGCATATCTTTAGACTATGGAAGGAAGCACATAGTGATTTATGTTTGTGAAAAAAAAGGCGCATTGTAAATTGCAACATTATTTTTATTAGTGGCACAAGCAAATTGCAGGATGAGTGATAGTGCTTAGATCATGTCAGTACTAAATGTAGTCAATTATCATTGTGTAACGATAATAAATAATGGTAATCATGTTATATCTTTACATATATG
>JAZEWU010000002.1:29232514-29256282 GCA_036362915.1 Geotria australis
TTGAACCGTTGGGGGCTTTGATATCCGATAGTCGCCAATGCCCAACGCAACTGTAGACCGTGAACATACGGTGCTGTGATTGCTATGACGGAGCAGCGTTTCTGTAAAGCCTTACATGTGTGTGCAGCTTCAGAAAGCATTTCGCGTGACGTCAATGGAACATTATTAGGTTGTGCGGCTTATTGGTTTTTTCACTAATGTGCATTTATAAGCATCGCCGAAAAAAAAACCACTCACCTAACTGCAAATTGATATACAACTCACGTTGGCTTCTAGCTGGCGTGAGTCACTCGAGTGTTTTGCAATAAAATCCCAGGACACACAGACCCATCCTGCTCGATTTAGCATGCCAAGTCAGGCCACGTGCCAGTGTTCATCATTCTCTGCGTGCGAGTCTCTGGGCTGTGTGTGAGTGGGCAGGAGAAATTGAACTCATTGCTATCTCTGTGCATACACGCGGATGGGTATGGATGTGAGGCTGTAAAGACAAAGTTGAAGCGGCGCGGCTTCCTGCTTAGCGCACTGCACTACCAAACCCAGTGAACCGTGTTCGGTTCCGGGCCATGGCTGTCGTCAGTGGCGAATATCTGAACTGATGGTTGCTCTTCAGAGCTGTTCTTTTCGTGGTAGCCTTGTCGAGCGATCTGACTCGACACGGCTATCCCGAAAGAACACCTCTGAAGAGAAACCATCATGAAACGAGCTGTGAAAACCTACATCGGTACAATATCTGAACTGGTCCCGTCCTTTCCCAATAGCAGTGCTTCATCCCCTGGGGGTGCGAGATGTCCTTGCTGGGGATGCGAGACATGCCATATGTTTGTTTTCATCGTGTCATATATGTTTTGCGTTATATACGTATTTATTAATAAGGGGTGCGAGAACATGTTTTGAGAATCAAAGAGGTGCAGGCTGCATTAAAGGCTAAGAATCACTGCCGTAGATTTACTCAGACTTATATGAGTAACTGTGCGAGGCCTCAAAGTGCACATGGCCTGGCACAGGTGCTGTGGGGACGTTACCGCTACTTAGTGGCAAACGGCGGTTGTTGTGGCCAATAACCAATGAATTAGTCCTGCGGTGGATGCTGGTAACAGGTGTTTCCATGTGCTCTCCTGCCATGAAACTCTGTCAACTCTCACCGTATTGTATATTTTACACGATCACGTATGTCGTAACATTAGATGGGTGCATTTCGATAAGTTGAGATAATAATCATAACAATAAATACAATTTATAGCGCACGCAGGTTCCACGCCTGGTTATCGACGAGACACACATATGAAACCACAGAGAGCGGGGAGTCATCTGAACAGTTTGTGAGAGGAAACCAGAGAACCCCCATCAATACCCACACAGAACATGAGGAGAACACACAAACTCCACACAGAAAGGCGCCCGAGGTTGGAATCAAACTGCCTCGGGCTGGACTTTATTTGTTTGAGGCAAAGATGCTACCACTGCGCTACCCTGCCGCCCAACTTTTCACTCTCGCCTCACAGCAAGATGTCTGCGGGATCAATCCCCAGCACGGGTGCCTTTCTGTGTGGAGTTTGCACGTTCCCCTCGTGTCCGTGTGGGTTTTCCCCACAATCCAAAGACATGCTGTAGGGATTAATTGGCCTGCAGACTAAATTGCTTCTGGTGCCCTGTGATGGACTGGTGTCACAACCTGGGAATAGCCTTGCCCTGTGTGTCTGCCAGGATAGGCTCCAGGCCCCCGTGACCCTGTATTGGATTAAGCGGTTTCTGAAAATGGATGGATGGATGGACTTTTTAATAAATCTATACTCCGTGCCAGGGTGATTTTGGCAAACATTGCAATGTGAATTATGCATAACCCTGTCAATCATGTGCACCAGCAAACCTGGAGGATCTAGTCAATCAATCATGAGAGACATATGATCCCCCCCAAAAAATTCTATAGTTGGCTCTCAAGTATCACGGTTCAGGCAACAAGTCTCAACTGACTTTTACAAAGCATTAGCGTCTGGTGAGACCCAACACTCACCAGGACCTCAACAAAGTACCTCTCCTGTTCCGATGTCCCTTCTGAGATCGTGCCGTTACCATCCTAAATGTTCACCCATATCCACAAACATTCAGTCAGATGCAGAGGAAAGGGTTTCCCCGGTGTGTTTGTGCCTGGGATGAGAGCGGTGTGTTGTACGTAATTGCGTTTTGTTTTACGCACTGATCCCTTTTAGAATGCGATTACAGTACCCGCGGTGCCGGATTATCTATGACCTCATTTTTTTTCGTTGTTTATAAACGGTTGTTTAAATGACATTATTTGCAGCGATTCCAATTATGTTATGGCTGTCTGCAAAGTCCATATGTGTACGTGTGTCTGTGTGCGTCTGTGCTCAGTGGCTAGCGCGCTGGGTTGCAAACCTGGCGACCGGCCAACACCAGTGACGATTTTCTGAACCGGTCCTGGGCCTCCCTTAGGTCGCCTCAGCCTTAAATGAGTACCAAGTGCAGTCTGTAAACATTACCACTAGGGAGACAAAGGCGGCCGGCCGTGGTGCTGCTCATCCACCCCCTCGTTTGTCGTCTCCACCTTTATAGGTGCTACTCGCTAACAGCACTTGACCATACAGTCTGTTCAGGCTATACGGGGATCTTTGTGCGTACGCTCAGTTTAACCTTTTGTCTTATGCTGTCTGTTTTCTGTGACTTTTCAAAATGTTAATTGTTTTTTCATTACAGTACATTTATAATTCTTGCTTTGTTTTTTTTATAGCTTATTGCTTGCCTTTACCCAATAACAATACACCACTCGTAATGCTCCATAAATCATTTTACCACTTACATGCGTGTATACACATTCCTGCCTTCAGCACATAATTTTCTTACACAAATAATGCTGGCAGTCAAATATGCAATTAAGCAAATGTTTAAGAGAATAATAGGAAAGTGGTCTGTCGAAGTGCTGTGTTTCGATTCGTAAAAAAACCCCATTGATCTAAACGCTTCAAAGAGGGCCTCAATATGTCGAGGTATTTGTCTTGATAGAATATTACTTTAGACCGGTAGATGAATAGCAGCATGCTACACCGGCATGTGCTCGTGTCAGCTAATTACACTCTCATCGCGTGTTTATTAAGGGGATAGAGGTATGTCGAAAATGTAAATGGGAACGTACAATCAGAAGTGTGGATACGAGCGGAATTTGAGTGGGCAAGCATTGACAATACGGCACGCGTGAATCACCAGTGCATGAATCACTCTCTTTGAGAATACCTTCTGGAAAGGTTGAGGTAAGATTTAGACACCTAAAAATAGATAATTGATATATTTTCGACGAAAATATCCATTTCATTCTTTGAAATACATTTTTCATATCCATAAAGCAGTGTTCTTTTTTTATATTCTTGGAGCCTTGGCAGAGATTATAATGCACTGCTTTTGTGAACCCGGCAACATGAGTTAAATTCCCTGGCCACGGAAGTGATATCTGAACCAGTATTGCTTCCTACCCCGCTTCACCAATCCACACCGACCAGTGTAGTGAGGTATGATCAAACAACTCCCATTACCAACACTGCCTGCGGATGCTTTTATCCAGTTGTGAATTGCCAAAGGGCTGTAATCTTTCATATTTTTATTTGGACATTATACGGGAATGATGTTATTGCTTGGATATTGGGTTGACGTTTTCAAGGGATACATCTACCTGGCGTGCGCCCTGTAAAATAACAAAAACCAATAACCCTGCAGATGATTTCATGCTAACACAGAAATGTCAATATAATGCGCCTAGAATATTCGTTCTAATTGCAAAGTAAGTGACAACTACCGAATGATATGCGCCGTTTTCTAATGTGATGTGGATAGCTTTATCCGTATGAATAAAACGAAAACGCTGTTTATTAATAAAGTCGGGATGCCCTCGCCCCTTGTAATTCTAGCAAAGCAGCTGAATTGACGTCAGTGAAATCCGAGCGGTGCACAACTGCACAAGGTAACCCGTCCGGCAGGTGATTGAAACTTGATAGGCTTGTGCGTGACATCATCGTGTCTCTCATGTGACAATAGCACGTCATTCAAATAGGCCTGTGTTAGAAAGTTACGCGGCTCAGAAAGAAAGAAGGTAATCGCCACCACAATCACCGTCCATCTGCTGCTGGATGAGATCATCCCCAAATCCACCGCCATCTCTGATCACTCCGCGGTGTATTAATCTACGCGGCACCCTGCACACACGACCTAACATCATCGTTTCACCCCCCGCGCTGGATGTGCTCTCGTACGCGGTTATATTCATCGATGTCTAATCACGCGCCCTGATGCATTTTTAGTTTACGCAGCATGTAAACCAGTTCACGTGTGCAGGGTGTTGGATACGTTCTGTTTAAAGCTGACGTGTTGCGTTTGAAACATCTAGCGCCCAGGACCACTGTGTCCTCGATGTGAGATCCAGAAGCGATATTGGATTCTCGGTTTGAAATGACTCACTCCCACAACCCCGGACCACATCCCGAGCGATTCGGTGAATCACCACGGTGCAGGGTCGCGGTGCTATTCAAGAGACGTGTTTCTACTTTGGAGTAAATAGCAGCAACCTCTGGGTGGCTTCAGGGGCCATAGAGAAATTCTAATGGCTGTGGAAAATGTAATTTGTATGTGTAGGTTTTGGGTTATAAAGCTAAGCTTTCGAGTAATTTGACTGCTGCAATTTGAACCATTTGCTAGGACCAAATGAGATTTTCCATGGACTGAACATAAATGAGTGAAAGATTTGTTTTGTTTATACGTCATCTAGCGCCTTGTCATTAAGTTATGTCATCTAAAGCTGATATGGGAGCAATTCGCATAAACACATCGTACATGTTTAACTGACAACACGGTTACATATATACGTAATATGCATACTGTATACTGTAAATATAAAACAATGCGATTAGAGTATCATTATGCCGTAAATAATAACCTTGAACTGCTTGGGGCAGTGACATGGGCTAGCAGTACCTCGTTCACCGCTTGTTGCAAAGGTTCGCGGTTCAGGACTAGCAGCCACCTTGGTTAATACTGCGAGTGTATTAACCACAACAAATATATGCCAGCTGCTTCACAGTGCACGTTAAAGATCCTGCGAGATCATTCGCAAGAGTAGGCCACTGTGACCCGGCTTCATGGTCCACTTATTAAATATCACCCCAAATCACTTATTTGTAATCTACATAGCAACGTCAGCCGCTACTGCAAACACACACATGAGAGGACCCTGATAATAAAGAGTCTTGAGACTCAGTGAGGCTTTGCTGGGTAAACAAACATAATAATCATTATTATCATTGTAAAAAAATCGCGTAATCCTGTATAGGATTGCGGTGAAGCAGAGCGCAAGGCAGGCCTATACCCAGGATAGGACGCCAGTCCGTCACATGGCACCGGGGCAAATTTAGACAGCAGGCCAACTAGCTTATGCAGCAGCATGTCTTTAGCCACACGGACATATGGAGAACATGCAAACCCCGTATAGAAAGCCACCCTAGCCGGGATTCAAACCCCGAGGCTCCTTGCTGTGAGGCGGCAGTTTTACTCACCGCTCCACCGTGCCGCCCCTATAAATTAATAACAATTATCGTAACTATTATTTATTATAACGAAGTCATAATTATTATTGTAACAATTATTAATTAATAGCACGATTATGAATAACACAATAATATATATATAATGTAATATTAATAATTCCTATAAATACTGAAGGTTTTAAACTCAATGTTATCTGACAGTAGCTGCATATTAGGCGGGGCATATTGGAAAACACTGCTGTCTGAAGCTTGATCATTAGGACACTGTTATGTTCCGAGTGACATGTTTGCGCAATGCCGTTTTAACATGCGCCTCACATACGCAATCACAGTTGCGAATAGATGGAACATTGCGTTCTTCATGCACGCACAGGACAGCGCGCACGATCATTAAATGTGTCCTCTGACACTCTGAGCACGCGGACTGTAGAGGAGGATGACACATATATATATATGCATTGATTAATTCATTGTCAGAAACCGCTTAATCCTGTACAGTGTTGCGGTGAGCCAGAGCCTATCCTGGTAGACACAGGGCGCAAAGCAGGGCTATACTCAGGATGTGACGGAGGATACTGGAGTGCCCCATGAAAATCCACGGGGACACGGGGAGAACATGCAGACTCCACACAGAAAGGCATCCGAGCCTGGATTCGAACCCGGGCCCCTTCTTGCTGTGAGGCGGCAGCGGTACTCACCGCGCCACCGTGCACCCCTAAACATATATGCAGACAGCAAGAAATCAATTTGCAAATTGTGTTTGTTGCAAGTTGACAAGAGAGTTTGCATACGCACGATTTATCACAGTTAAAACATTATGAGCTTTTCTTTAGTTTACTGTAGTGAAACGGATTCGTTTTTACCATGGTTAAAAAATATTTAAGCGGATGCATTTAGACATGTATTTACAGCTGCGGCTGCCACAACACATCGGGCGTCTGTGCTCCGATTTGGTCGGGGGCATCACAGCCTCGGTAGGCACCAAATGCTAAATTTGTCATTGAGCCACACGTGATACAGCACGGTTGAGAGCAGTGCAGCAACGATAAACATTGATATTACTTTCTCTGCAAAGGCCATCTGTGACACAACGTGCGGAGGTAGAACAGAGTGTACAGACAAGAGTTTAATGCATTTATAGGGCAGTCTTCCAATCAGAGCATACGTTTATACACTCGTGAAAGCACTCTCGCCGCTCAATGAAGGATCGACGCTGTCCACGCTTGGCAAGCAAAGGGTGCGTGTGTGACGCACCTACTGCGTTATATTGAGCTCCGTTTTTGTTCTGTCATTTAAACATTTTGTCCAGTGTAATATGAACGGTTTGGTTTATTTAATCACTTTCTAGGAAAACTAATTGCATGTTTTAACTCGTTAGAATCTGGTGGTTGCTCTTCAGAACTGTTATTTCGGGATACCCGTTTCGAGCGATCTGCATCTCTCCCTCGCAACGTTTCGCTTCCCACGCTGGAAGGATCATCAGGCGTGTGAGGCGAAACGTTGCGAGGGAGAGAGGGAGATCGCTCGACACGGCTATCCCGAAAGAACAGCTCTGAAGAGCAACCAGCATGAATCGAACCGTGAAAATCTACATCAGTACATCGTTAGAATCTGCCAAACAAATAAGAGACTTGTGCCAAAATTAGATTGTAGAAGATAAGCTGATATCTGAAGCCAAGTGTGAATGGATAACTTACAGGATAATCCCAAAACGATGCTGCAGTTTAAATTGCATACATCATTTAAACTGGGAATAACCATGTACTTGCATGTTTGTACACAGGCTCAATCCAAATTTCCAGTACTGTATACGTCCATGCAATCCTGAGAAGGAAAGAACAATGTCAGAGTGAAGCCACCACATTGCAAATCAGAGATAAGCTATCAGAAGGATTTCGTGACATACAATTAGACAGTTATGCAAAGGGAGGGCTGCACAATTTCTAACGGCCAATATTTTATCTCGTGTGCGTCATAGCAGAGTTTATTGGTCCACGACCGCTATCTGGCAATAGGTCGCGTCCTAGTTTAATGCCTGGGGATTAGGCCGCTAGGGAAGGGACCGGATGTCGCGCTGACAGCAATATCACAGCTGCTACACATGGCCGTGTGAGATTGTCAATTGTCTGCTCGCTAACCCCTAGGGGAAAGGCAGGCTGCCCTTATTAATAATGACACACCTGAACATAAACACATTGCTGGTTAACTTTGCATGTTGGGCTTTTGAGCTTACAAAGTTAATGGTGGTTGCTCTTCAGAGCTGTTCCTTCGGGGTAATAATAATAATATAAATTTATATAGCGCCTTTCACCCGAGGGTCACAAAGCGCTGCACAAAGGCCGCGAAGAGAACGGCATGTCAACAACGACCATCCATCCATCCATTTTCTAAACCGCTTGTCCTGGTGAGGGTCGCGGTGACAGCAGTCCAAGGAGAGTGGACCAGACATCCCTTTCCTCAGCAACAGACTCCAGCTCTTCCCGGGGGATTCCCAGCCGTTCCCAGGCAAGCCGAAGGATATAATCCCTCCAACGTGTCCTAGGTCGGCCTCTAGGTCTCCGCCCGGTGGGCCGCGCCTGGAATACCTCCCGAGGGAGCCTTCCCGGGGGCATCCTTACCATATGCCCGAACCACCTCAACTGGCTCCTTTCAATCCGAAGAAGCAGCGACTCTACTCCGAGGCTGTCCCGGATTTCTGTGCTCCTCACTTTATCATGGAGAGTGAGCCCAGCAACCCTGCGGAGAAACCTCAAAATAAACAATTAATAAAAACCAAAGCAACAAAAAATAAATGATTAAGGCTGCTTCGAATATACGGAAAGGTCGTGAAACTGGCAATCTTAAGAGCGGCAAAAATCTGCCAGCGTCCCCTAAGATGGTCGTCACTTCCTTAAAGACAAACACGGAGGGAGACAGGGAGGGAGGGTGAGCGACAGGGAGAGACACGGGGACACAGAGACAGGAAAACAGAGAGACAGACACGAGGGGGAAACAACGCCAATCCAAATCAAACAATCAACATTGAAGCACAAGAAACAAATAACATGCCGTTCTCTCCGCAGCCCCGTGCAGCGCCCCGTGACCCCGGGTGAAAGGCGCTCCACAAATGCCACCATTACCATTATAGTAACTGCGTGAGTGAGTGAATGAGCGTCATCGCTCGACACGGCTATCCTGAAAGAACAGCCCCGAAGAGCAACCATCATGAATCGAGCCGTGAAAACCAACATCAGTTTAAGGTTAATGTCATGGATTGTATTACCGTGAACAAAGCTATTATATACAGGACGGTCCAGATGTCTTGTGTCCCCCCCATTTCAAGGTTTTTTTTGTTTCGGCTTGTGATCTTTTATCATCCCACGCGCTCCTCACTACAAGCCGTTCTTCAATAGTATATGAGACTTCTATCAGCCGTAGAAAATAAAGAAGGGTTATTTAAACCAGATAGGATTGAGCAAAGAGGAAAAGTGATAGTGGTCGATTAAATGGGTGTCACAAGATATATGGACCACCCTGAACAATATAATTCACGTTTTACATCCATCCATTGTCAGAAATCGCTTAATCCTGTACAGGGTTGCGGTGAGCCAGAGCCTGTCCTTGCAGACACAGAGCGCAAGGCAGGGGCTACACCCAGTATGGCATGCCAGTCCATCACAGGGCACTGGTGATGATTTAGTCCGCAGGCCAATTTACCTATTCAGCAACGTGTCTTTGGACTGTGGTAGGAAATTGGAGTGCCCGGCGAAAACCCACGCGGACACGGGGAAAACATGCAAATTCCACACAGAAAGGCACCCGAGCCGGGATACAAACCACGGGCCTTCTTGCTTTGAGGCGACAGCGCTACTCACCGCACCACCATGCCGCCCAGAATTCACGTTTTAGATGTATTAAAATGGTGAGCCTAACGGATATGTATTTTCCGTAAATACAAAAACGGTTTCCATCCGTGTCACGAGTAATGTATACCTACTTCATCTTCTCTGTGGTCTCATTAATGTTGTTACCGTAGTTAATTTTTTACTTTTGCATTGCATAACCACTTAAGTGCAGTTTAAACACTGAAATGTCAAGTCTAAGGTCATGTGTTGCGGTTCATTGGTTTATGTGATGAAACAAGCACAAACACTGCAAAGAGAGTAGATGCACTTCATTATGTTCATATGCACCAGTTTTAAAATGTATTGTCTTTTATGCATGAAATAGTAATACTAACATGCCACTTGCATGTTATTACAATTATTTATTGCAATCTGGATGTTGATGTTTTGCCTCTGAAACATCGTATAACATTATGATTATCCCACCATCATATCTGTTCAGTAGAGTGCTGTGGGACTTTACTGAGGTGTGCTATAAACTGGAAATCAACCACTATTTGATTTTTAGAGCCCATGGTGTGTGTGTGCCATAATCCTAATTTATAATACTATAACCACAGTCCTTATCATATTCACCCGCGTTTCCCGTGAAAAAGAGGTCATACATTATCCCTGGGTTCATTGCCGTCATCATCATTGCTGTTATCAATCCACTGCTGGATGAACGTTACCTTGTAGCCCTGCGATAGAACAATACATCCATCCATCCATTTTCAGAAACCGCTTAATCCTATACAGGGTCGCGGTGAGCCGGAGCCTATCCCGGCAGACACAGGGCGCAAGGCAGGGGAACACCAAGGATGGGACGCCAGTCCATCGCAGGGCGTCTGGGGAAATTTAGTCAGTACGCCAATTAACCTGGCAGCATGTCTTTGGACGGTGGGAGGAAACCGGAGTGCCCGGCGAAAACCCACGCGGACACGGGGAGAACATGCAAACTCCACACAGAAAGGCACCCCGAGCCGAGATTCGAACCCGGGACCTTCTTGCTGTGAGGCGGAAGCGCTACCCACTACGCCACCGTGCCGCCCAGAACAATACATATGATCTTCTTTCATCACTCCATCGCCACTTATTGTGATACAGGAGTTTGCGTTTTCCATTGAACCCGAGAGCTTGTCACTACCTTTAATGAGCCACGTTATATCCCTATTAGAATTAACATTTCTGCCTAGCTGCAACTGATTTCAATGGCTGCATATTAGTTTTCCTTGTATTATGCAATAAGCGTCTTCAACTTCTTCTCATCTCACTTTAAACTTGCAATACTTTGTCTCTTATGAATTTATTGGAATTATTGAACATTGTTGTCCTGTGCATTATTGTGTGTTACTGTTTTATTAATGATTATGGCTAATGTTTCAATCTTGCAACATTTAATGCTGTAAATTCGTTGTATTACCTTCAGATTTTTTATATTGTTTATTTTGGTTGCGTCTTACGTTTATTGTATCGCAGCAATCCTGCTTCCAGAGCTTGAAAGCTCACTGGGTTTTTTCTGCTGTAATAATACACATTTCTAATCTATCTACCCGGAGTCTCGCACTCCTGATGGCATCGCCCATCGTGAATAGGTCTTGGTTGAGGTTTGAGACAAATAACGATCCGACGATCCTCCGACTACAGGAGGTTAGCATCAGGAGGGGCAACCGGCTGTAACATTCTGCTCCAATACCCCCACCTTTTGGGCGAAACCAGCCCACCCCGGTCAATCTAGACGGCGGCCGTTTACACCGGCAACAACTCCACGTGACGTGTATCGCATGTGTTCCCTCGCTTGACCGTCTCTCCATCGTTAGTCTTGATAAACCTAACCCTTCTAGTGATGTGTCTTGCCCGAGCCCATTTAACAGTCAATACGATCTCTCTAAGACGGCACGGTGGCGCAGTGAGTAGCGCTGCCGCCACACAGAAAGAAACGCCCGGGTTTGAATCCCGGCTCGGGTGGCTTTCTGTGTGGAGTTTGCATGTTCTCCCATGTCGGCGTAGGTTTTCGCCTGGCACTCTGGTTTCCTCCCACAGTCCAAGGACATGCTGCTGCATAGGTTAATTGGCCTGCTGACTAAATTGCCGCGGTGCCCTGTGATGGACTTGCGTCCCATCCTGGGTATAGCCCTGCCTTGCGCCCTGTGTCTGCCGGGATAGGTTCCGGCTCACCGCAACCCTATACAGGATTAAGTGGTTTCTGACAGTGAATAAATGAACTATCTCTTTAACATGACTCACGTTCACCAGTTCAGGTGTCCCTCTTGCTGTCTGTGAGCGTCATCACCAGCACGTACCACCTCTGCACGCTTCCATGCACACTTCAGCTTTTATCCCATTTTCGTTGTCATTGTCCATGTCTCTGATCCGTTAGTCACAGCGGAAAATATCAACTGTTTAAAGCTTCCATTGGACGCATTGGTTTGTTATTATTAATAGGTTCAGTTTTTCAAAAGTTTTTCAACCTGCTCCAGTCTGCTTTTATAATTAATCGTGTTGATCCCATCGTTGCTACAATAATTTATCGGGATATACATACTGCACTAATTTTAACTGTGAGAATAAATAAGATGGGAAATTGGGGCGCAGTTGTTTAACAGTTGTAGTGGATGAATTATGTTTTGACCTTGAACCCCACTTTTACGGCCATGTTTATTTTCCTTCATTCTTACGGTATCTATGAGCTATTTTGCTTTTCAAAACAAGGACGTTACTAGATTTACTGAACATTGCTCAAAATAATTCTAAAGTGAGGTCGTGTACAGTTCAATCGGTTTGAAGCCATGTGAGGCAAAACTCTGTTGCTGAACATTAAAACTCTCTGAGTGGCCAGTGTGTTTGCAGGCTCCTGAAGTGTTTTGGGGTGCATGACCTCAAACATTTCATCGCCAGAGAGGGAGAGAGGCCAGCTGTATATTCATTGCATTTAACGATGAATGAGTTGCGAGTGTTTTATCAGTCGGCACTCGTGCGTTTTTTCTGCTGAAACGGCACGGCTGTTTGCGCCGTTAGCTCCATGCATCTTTGGCCATGTGAGTTCTGCTTCATTCACCCTCTTGACACATGCACAGCACCTTCCCCTAACCCTGATTTAATAACAGAGAATGTGCACGTGCAAAGGATAAAAATACGTTCTTGCGGAGTAAAATCGAGATTCCCCGCTCCCCCCCGTAGGATGAAGATGTCATATTTCAAACGTGTTTTTGAAATCCTGTCCGATTCAGAACTTGGCTGCAACGTATCCGTAGAAATTCAATGCATTTTATGATAATTTGTGTGGTCGCTCATATCAAAAATGTAACATCTCTACATCTTGCAGTTCGTGAGCAATGACGTTTCTATAAAAAGTGATATGCTTGATGGACACAAAATATTAAGATTATTTTTCGGGCTTTTAAATTTCAACGCCACAATGTTTTAATGCATTATCGTGAATCACGAACTTGTACATCGATATGTTTTCATAACTACACTAACAAATGGATGATTTGTCTTTGCAAACCGTGTTAAATCATCAAACGGTGGGAACTACGCTTTCAAATTTTAAAATAAAGACACTTAGAGTCAGCACGCCTTTAATGTTGTGAGCATGTCACTTGATTGTGTTGATAAAACAGCTTAAATGAAAGCAAAGAAACCACTTCGGTATTTTTGACTAATCACATTGCATGCGGAATGACAATGCGCCCTCAATCACCCGCACACACCCGTCAGTCACACGCAGCTGCCTCCCCGAGGCGCCTCGCACATTAATGGGGATCCCCATTGACACACCGCTCACCTGCTCTGGCTGCGGCACGCCAGGTGCGTTTGCTTTGTCTCCTACCCATGTGCCCCTTTTATGCAGAAATGAATGTCTCCGATGGTGTTTTTAAAGGTCCGGCCTCTATTTATCCATTTGTAAAATGTGGTCAGGCTACGCGTAAAGGCGTAGCCCTGAAATGAGTCAGTCGGTCAGTCAGTTGTGCTTTAAGCTGGCAGGAACCGTTGAGCTGTGTAGCTCTCTTTAACACCTGTTCAGCGGGGAGGGCTATGCAGGTTACAACATCTCAGGGCACCGAGGGAAATTCAGTCAGGACGATTAACCCAGGCAGCAGGATGTCTTTGGACTCATACCACTGCTGATGGAAGGCCTCCAAGAGAGAGAGCTCTGTACCAAGAAGAAGGGAAACTGCCCAAACCATTGCCTATAACATAGTAGGAGCGCTCGACATGGCTATCCCAAATAAACAGCTCTGAAGAGCAACCGTCATGATTATATATAATGTATTGAGTCGTTTGTTACATGAACGAATCCACCTAGGAATAAAGGGCTCCCATAACGTTGTTGGTCATGGTGGTTGTTTGACCATACTTCTCCATGCTGGTCAGTGTGAGTTGGTGCAGTAGGGGAACATGACAGGTTCAGATATTTAGCCGTGGCTCAAGATTCGAACGCGGGTTACCGAGTTCAAAGCACAGTGTGCTAACCACTGTTCTGTGCTCAAATATCTCATGTCAATCTGACAACCGAGGGTTGTTGTCCTTTATAGATGCTTTACGTAATTCACGATTGTCAGTGTCTCTCGTGGAGAGTCTCATCCAACGAACTGCTCATATTCTTCCCCGACCTGATCCGTTTTGTTCAATAGTTAGGAGAATATATATGTTTTACGCTGGGGGTACATTAGGGGTTGATCTAAAGCAGTGGTTGTTATCCTTCACGGCAGCCTGCACCTCTTAAGTTCTCAAAATATGATCCCGCACCCCTTATTAATAAATATATATGTAATAAAATACAGATATCGTACAATAAATACAAAAATCTGGCACGTCTCGCATCCCCAACAAGGACATCTCACACTGGGGGGGTTCGTACACCCCCCGGTTAAGAACAACTGATCTAAGGTAATAAAAACACAATAATCATGTAGTGCCACGTGGAAACGTGGAGTGGGCACGTGTTTGCTTTTGACAGTTTTCATCTCGACAGAATGCCGTCACGCCGTTAGCAAAATAGCCTTTGCTAACCACATATGGTTACTTTTTTACAAAAGAGGGAAAATGTGTTCATCACGATGAACCGGACATGTTAGTTCCTCAAAACAAATACGAATTGTAATGAATAGTCGGAGGACCTCACAGACATTGTATGCAGCAGGTCAAGTTAGTTTAAATGAAAACCACCCACGATGATTCATCCTACCACTGATGTCTCTTGGGAAACATTTTTTTTCCTCTTCAGTGTCCTTGTTAAGAAGATATACACTTCCATGCCACTACCTCAACTCCGTGTTTAACTACGTGCTTGTTTTGTAAGGATGATTTGTACATTTTTATCAGACTCCACACGTGTTAAAAAAACGTAAATGTTTATCTTTAACGTATTGCTACGTGTTGTGTCAACCGACCTTGCAGGATGTACCTGTGGAGAGTGGAAACTTACTTCATAGGAGGAAATTGTGTTATTACCGTGCAAGTTATGACATCTTTGGCCACAACTACAAGTGTGCAATTGTAAAGATAAACATTGAAACTGTTGCATTTTAGTGGTTAGCTTCCACACAGCGCTAAGCCAGCGTTTAAACTTCAGTTAGCGTTGAGAGAGCTTTTCCAATTTTATCCGTAGTTGAAATTAAATATGAATTACTGAAATAAACATTCAATTCTTGCATTTGTAAATATGTTTACGACCTACTTTTTAATGTCGAGGTCTGATAGCCATAAAGGGGCATCAGGAGAGAGTTTGTGGTAACATCTGCTCCTCACAAAAAGATAGCCCTACCCAAGGTGGTTCGATACTTGCCTCGGGCGCCTTTGTCTGTGGAGTTTGTGTTTCTCCCCCTGTTCTGCGTGGGGTTTCTCCGGGTTCTCCGGTTTTATCCCACAACTGATAAACACTAATTAATGCATTGGCCGATAACATCATAATATGTAGAATGCAGTGCCTGGAAAATATTGGCGCCGGCTAACCGCGTGGCCACTCTCTTCTTCGCGACGATTTGCCTTCCACGTTGGAGGCATCATCAGGTACACTGGACATGGCTATCCCAACAGAACAGCTATGGAGAGCAATTCTGATACATCGAGCCGTGAAATCCTACATCGTTACAGGGGGGCTGGGGTCTGGGTCTCACTTTCAGTGCTCCAGTTATCATCCGTGGCGAAGTATGGTTTAGGAATCTCCTGGCATGGGGAGACCTGCATCCAGCAGTGTACTGACACATAAAGCGAATGCCCTGTCGGTCACTCTGAGACCCCGGTGGTCTTTAGTCTTTTCAGTCCTTTACGCAGTTATTCTTAATGTCAATGGAAAATGCTAATTAGTAGAAATCCCGTCTTGCTGTGTTAGCCCTCACTCATGCATGCAAGAGGCACACCCGTGAAATTGTGTGGTGTGGTCGAACAGTGTTCAATTTGTATTCTGCTGGCTTTATCAAGTGGAAGCAGGTGCCTTTGCCTTTTAGGCAGCATCAATGTAGCTCACAAGGGTGACTGCAAAAAAAACGGAAACGTAAGAAGAACGCTGCATCCTATGAGTACGAAATGAATGTATTATCATTAATATTTCTTTAGCCGAATTATGTTAGATAGCACAGCTACCAATGCTTCAGGGTATAGTGCTGCTTTTGATTAGGATGTAGTGGTTTGAATACTTAATTATCTCATTGTTTCATTGCCCCTTGTGCTATGCAGCCTAGGTCTCTAATATTATAGACAGTACAGTGTACATACTTTGTATGTTTATTATTATTAAGTCTACAAACAAACGAGTGTTACTTCAGATAATTGTGGTGTTGTTTGATGCCGGAGGAAAACATAAAAATCCCTCACTTGTGAATAAATTATGAAGGTTAGCCTAATGTGACACATTTGTAAACATGGCTCTTCAGTGCCAAAAGTGAAGTTGGTTGTGTGATGCATTATTGGAATTACTCAAACAGAGATTCATCATCTCATATTGAGTCATGGCTCTGGTCGAATGAAACTTTCATTATTATGCCCGTGGAGCAGTTTAGTGAAGGAGACACGTAATGACATAACCAGAAACACAAAGCATGACAATTTTAGAGAAAGTGACAATGTAATATGTTTCCTGTACATGACTTTGATAGGCGTATGAGCATTTTGTTATTCTACGTGAATCTTTAAACACGACTTACAAAGCTAGGGCAGGAGCGAGTAATGTATACACAGTCTAACAATATTTTACGAGGGATTTTTGGCTGTTCTGGGAGGATTATAATGTTATTTTTTTCGGCGTAAATACATTCAAGTATTCAAGTGTATGTTTATTCAGTATAACTGATTATTTATCTTCGATCCCGCAATCCAAAGTGGGGTGGGGGCGAGTGCATTATTTGTTTACATTTTAAAAACGAGTTCTATCAACGTTTGGAGCTGAAGGTTTTTGTTTTCTGAAGGCTGCTGAAACTATGGAGTGATTGTGCTTTGTGTTGGGTGGCTACCGCTTGTTTGCAACCTCTTGTCTGGACTTGCCGCTCACTGATTTACAATCGTCGGTCAGTGCTGTATTCCTTGTGTTCGAGGTTGTTATCGCTGCTCCTGGATGTTTACAATAGCAGCTGGGCCCAACACTTTTGGTGGCTGCTGTCACGGCGCTGAATGTTGTGGGATGTTATATGGCTTTTTAATTCGCCTTATCTGGTTGCCTGCACGGTTTGGCTGTCCGGCATCGCACTGATTTGCTCTGACTGCCTGTCATCCGTTCACCCTCCACCTATGACTTTGTGGTCATTTCTGAAGCCGATGAAACTATACAAATTTGACTCTTAAACTTCATATGGATACGTATAATGGTTTATATATATATTGATGCATGTGCTATAGTGATTTCGCAAAAGCCAGAACAAGGTCTGTACGCAGCGTAACTGTTTTTGTTAGTGTTTTTCTGGTTTCTTTCTGGTGGCTTTGCTGCTTTTTTCCCCCCATAAAAGAACGTTTCACAAGTAATATATACTGACGTAGGTTTTCACGGCTCGATTTACGATGGTTGCTCTTCAGAGCTGTTCTTTCGGGATAGCCGTGTCGAGTGCTCTCCCTCTCTCCGTGGCGACGTTTAGCCTCCCACGTTTGAAGCATCATCAGGCATTAGATCGCTCGACACGGCTATCCCGTAAGAACAGTTCTGAAGAGAAACCATTATCATCATGTGTATCAATTGTCATGAATAATTTTCCTGAGATTGTCAGTCCGCCACAAGATCAATGCCTCGACATGTCACGTTAGGCATGGGGGGCTGTTCGACCATACTTCATCACGTTGATGAGAGGAACCCCAAAAGCAGTTTACATATCGCTCGCCACTCCCGTCATATGTGGCCAGGAATCTAAGGGAGGTCCCTAGCATCACTGTAGTTTGCTAACTGCTGTGCCGACACTCCCTTGTGAGTAATATCTCAAAGTATTTAACATCATTAAAAGCATTCCTAGCAAGCTTTTTATGGAATATAATTATAATTGTAGGCTTTCTACTTTGATAGCATTCCTTATGATTGTTTTTTTTTAATGCACCGTGAATAGTGTGGTTGGTATTTGAAAAACACATGCGGCAGTATGGTGGACATATGTAGGATATGATTGCATAACACAAGGTTTTAAATAAATGTTCAATTTCCTATTATTAATTTTCAGAGTATGTCATAGGGTTTTAGGAACTAAAGCGTGCACAGGCTCAGACTACTTCCTACTGATATACAAATACATTCCATATATCCATCCATCCATTTTCTAAACCGCTTGTCCTGGTGAGGGTGGCGGTGGCAGCAGTCCAAGGAGAGTGGACCAGACATCCCTTTCCTCAGCAACAGATTCCAGCTCTTCCTGGGGGATTCCCATATAATAATCTCAAAAACCAAGACAAAATTTACGTTACAGAAATATTATTTAAACGATCTTTGTCAAAGATACAGCAAACATAGTGTAATATATATGTCCAAAATACTGCACGTCCATTACATAAAGTATGCACACTAAAAATTAACAAATGATGTAGCGCCAAAGTGTATCTGGATATTCTTAAACGGATAGCGCATTTTGAGATGTGATAGTGACCAGAATGTCTTATTAGCTTCACGGGCAATGTTAGTGTGAAATTTAGTACAATGTTCCATATCCGACCGTCACGTATCCGCTCTGTCCAATTAACCGTCCACATCGGGTGCAGTTGTTGTGCATGGTGTAACTCGATACCTCAGTCCCTTGCGAATCGGATACGCAACGTCCTGTACTGTAGTTACATGAGGTATTAGTTGGTACCGTCATGATCATTCCAAGGCTCCGCTTTTATCAAACATTATTTTACGCGCCAAATTATCCAAATTTAACGAAAGGGCAATACTATATATAATATATACTTTATAATAATAATAATAGCATTTTATCGAGCGCCTTTCACCCGAGGGACACAAAGCGCTGGACAAGGGCCGCGGAGAGAACGGCATGTCAACAACGACAGAAAAACACAAGTAATAAAAACCAAAGCAAGAAAAATTAAATGATTAAGGCTGCTTCGAATACACTGAAAGGTCGTGAAACTGGCAATCTTAAGAGTGGCAAAAATCTACCAGCGCAAGCTTTCCCATGTGATTCTACTGAACGGTCTGCTTTTGATATTTAAACCGACATGACCCAAGCATGATGTATGGCCACGGTTTGCAATTTCCCAAGATAGTCATGGTGCAATTTGACTGGCCGCCCCTGCCAGGCTCGAAGTGCAAACATCACACCGGTGGAACACGTGTGTACTCATTCCCCTCCGGTGGCCCATCAGAAGTGGGACGGTTGGTACCAGGACATCGTCAGACAGCAATTGAGCAAGCTTTTCTAGATTGACATTAATTTAGTCTTTATCCGTAACAATAAAAGCCACGGGGTCGTGAACTCCTTCAGACGCTAGGCGTAAATAAAGCTGAGGCCGTGACCCCAATAACGGTGTGAGCCTACAGCCATGCCAGGTTTTGGGGGACCAAAGGGTCACAACGGGGAGCTGCTGCTCAGCAGGATGACCCAGCACGGAGCCTTTATTCCCCACTCGTGGCGACATCGTCCCCCTGTTTACGACTGCTGCAATTACCTCCTCTGGAAACAGACCCTTCCGGGACTAATGGCTTTATGGATCCTATTCCATTTCCTCCGCTATGGGGCACATCTATGTGCACTGCCAAACCGCTGCGCATTCCTCTGGCTTTTCACAATACAGCTTTTGTAAGTAATACCAATGTAGGATTTCAAAACTCACTTAACAAAGAGTGTTTCTTAACCTCTTACAGTACCGGCACATTCTTTTTTTTTTGCTTGTTGTATTAATCACTATTTGTTATTCTACGAGTGTTGATGCAGCTGTGTTGTATTTGGTGAGTTCTTGGGATATATTAGCACACTGTCAAAAATATACAACATGTGCCAATTTAAATAGGGAGGAAGAAAATGTCTGAAGTATGCTTGACTACAATAAACACACGCCTTTATCTTGTGCATTGCAATGTTAGTCAAAATGTTTCAACATATAAACCAATTTCATTCCCAAGCGCACGTTTTTTCGACTGCATTAAAATATAGACCGCATTATTGTTTTTTACTTTACTTTCCATTCGTAGATCAATGACATTAAACGTTGTGCTATGTAAAAATGTGCATATAATAGTGTATTGTTTTTATGTCCGTCAGTTGACATACGCGTGTGTATAAATTCTGTCAATTTAAGTGGGGAGTGTTAGTTTAGTGTTTAACACACTGCGTTATGAAATCCGGCCACCCGAGTTCAATTCCCTCTTGCAGCTGACAACGGGCCTTCCCTAGCCCTAACTCAGCCTTAAATGAGAACCTGGTGTGTTGACGTAAACATTAGCACACCAGCCTTTGTCTCTTCAGTGCTGAGGTAAACAACAGCACAGCGGGGGGGGGTGGGGGATAAGCAGATGGGTGTGTTGCTGGTCACCCACCCCCTCGTGTGTCGTACAGCCCTTAAAAGATGATCGCTAACAACACTTGCACCAGCAATATGTGTAGGCTATACAAAGGGTCTTTGCATTTGCTGTATGTATTGGCCTACAATACCAAATAACTCAAAGTGTGCCCAATCTCATCTGATAGCAAAGGCTACGCAAATATCAGCCTGAATAGTACGTTGATGGAACATAATCAAGTATGCCATGTTGTCTTCGGTGACTTCCTGTGCTACGTGGTGACCAGCAGAGGCCAGTGCATCAATATCCATTGTTGTACCGTGATTCTATGCTCCCTGCCTTTATGAACCCACACTGACCCGGGTGAAGTATAGTATGGTGAAATAACCGCTACTATTACACAGCATGGTGAAGCCCTCATTCAGCAGTGGGTTGACACAAGGGTTATATGCCACATACACATCATGCATGTAATAAAGCTCTGGCTGGCATGGCTGGGCTGGCTGGCCTGGGCTGGTTCGGGTGGCTGTGCTAGATAGCCGGGTTGGTCGACTTGGCTGGCTGGACTGGTGGACTTGGCTCTCTGGCTGACTGGCTAGGCTGATTAGGCTGGCTTGGCTGGCTGGCATGGCTGGCCTGGTGGATGGACGAGACGTCCAAAGAACGATCGCTTCTAATATTTATGAAAATGACGTAGCCAGCTGGAATTGAAGTGAATTTATTTTTTCTTTTGCCGTCAGCGTGAAATTGCTGGGAGTATGCACACAATGGACTGACAGAACACACCAGACTGACTGCCTGCAGCAGCATTACCTTAAAAATTAAATACAGTGAATGATTATTGAGTGGTAAATTGCCTGACAATGTTCCCTCTTACAAAATATGCTCCTCCATCTATAGCAAAAACATGAGAGCACGAGGAAATTGTTTCCACTTAAGTCTTATTTTATTAGTGAAGGGGTTTCTAAAAAAACATTATTATTTTTGCATCGATGATTCATTTTTAATTGTGTGAAGGTTAATCGAGAAGTGATTGGCCATTGAACACACACACACACGTCCTGTTTGTTAATGTCCTTGTAAATGCCAGTGTTAATCCAACTGAATCTCATTGAGAATATCACGGATCCGTTAGTGTCATCAATGAGGATATTGTGCATTTGAAAATAACACGCTTTACATCTTTGCATATGGCTCTTCCAACCATGAAAGGTATTCTTGTTAGAACTTTTCCCATTTGTGTATAGAACATGAGTTATTAATCAGCAATTATCAAGCCAGAATACACACGGATAATTTATGCGCTTCGCCAAATTGTGTCTGTCATCGGAGCGTGGTTATTATTCAAAATACAGTAGCTGATGGGATTAATCTTCTGAGCTGTGCATATTTGGAGGCTACAGCAGGATTGTAAGCCCCTGTGGGACCTCATTACTTGGTTTCCAACCTTGGCAGCTGCAAAAAGAGAGTGAGAAAGGAGTCTGGGCACAGGGTATCCTTTGCCTGGCTATAAGACTCGACTGCCGGTCCAAACGGCACCATTTCTTTTGGCACCGCCATAGTGGAAAATTGGTAGAGAAAAAATATTGGTGTGGGAATCAAACAGAGTCTGGTTTGTAAGGTTAAGGTGGTTTAATGTATTTAATCATGGTGCTTTACTCAGACAGATTGTGGATGTGTTTTAAGTATTTAAAAATGCATTCGGTGGACATTTGTGGCTAATTTGTGCAGCAAAGCAAATATTTGATATACGGTATATTTTTCACACTCGCTCGTTTACTTGTGTTATGCATTTTTGCTCTACTGCCAAGCAGACAGCACTTTCACAACCTCGTGTTTACAGGTAGTTCGAACGTTTCTTAAAAATCCGTCCAACCGTAGCATCTTTTCCACAAATCTGTTTTTGCGCAAAACAGATTTGCGGGCAATAATTTAATGCCGGGAAGTGTCACTGTGTGACCCCATTAACGAACACTCTGCCTATGCAATCATTTGTTTTTGTCCCATCAAACCCTCCACTGTGAAGGTTGTCCTTTGTAACCACTGTCAGAGAATTAGAATTCAGACCCATTGAAAGTTAAGCTAATCCTATAATCATCCGAACAATGGTAGAAAGCTGAAGCCTCTAATTACAATCCACAGTAAGCCTTGCTTGTTTCTAATGGGTTTAACCACCACCTATACATGAATGGAAGCAGAGTGCTCTACAGCATGCAAATGTGGCACGTTTAAATATAATTATACCCCGAGGCTGTCTCTTGAGCTATCTTTCATTTTTGTTAATGCGCATTGACATATATTGTCAAGTTCATTCAGCACAGTTTGAAAGTAACATTAGTTTTGGCATATTGTTAAATGACGAGGTCCAGTCGGTCCAAAATCCACGCCTCTTCTTCTTTTTTGCGATTCTTCGAAGCGCGATGGTTAGCTTCTGGACATTGTTGTCCTTCAGCTCGGCCTCGAAACAATCTTTTCAAGTTTTCGTCCTCGAATTTTCATCAGCTTTCCTGTCTCAACCACGGCAACATCTGCGCTTCACAGAAAGAAGGTCCTGCCCGAGGTGGTTCAATTTCCACCTCGTGCGCCTTTCTGTGTGGAGTTTGTGTGTTCTCCCCCTGTCCTGCGTGGGTTTCCTCCGGGTTCTCCGGTCTCCTCAAACAACCAAAAAAAACCTAATTAATTGGCTGATAACATCATACTATACATGATGTGGCAGGTTGGCGCTGGATAACCGCGTGGTGTGCACAACTCCCACCTCTGCAGGTTACCTCGGAGCCACTGAGTCGTTCTCTCTTCGATTGAATTCCTTTGAAATTGAATGAATGTGCGTTATAAGTCGTATTCTTATTATCATATAAACCACGTTGCCTCGCGAGTGTTAAACGATCGGCATCGCCGGAGCCTTTTATTGCACTCACATTGTGCAGCGTTTTCCCCGAGATGAAGGGACTCTGCGAGACCGCCTATTATTCTGTGGCTGTAGTGTGTTGGGGTGGAGTAATGGGGGCAGTGTTTAGCACCCTGCCCTCTGAACCCAGCGACATGAGTTTAATGATCGCCACGGCGAACATCACGGGTGAGTGATATCCGAACCTGGCCGTGCCTGCCGCCCATCCCCCCAATCCGCCCTCTTCCCCGCAAAGACAAAGATCCCCCATATAGCCTTAACAGACTGTAGGGTCAAGTGCCGTTAGCGAGCACCTATGAAGGCCGGCACGGCACGTAAGGGGGTGGGTGGCCAGCACCACGCCTGGCCGCCTTTGTCTCCCCCGTGGCGATATTTTCACGCCACACCAGGTACTCATTTGAGGCTGAGTCGACCTATGGGAGGTTCAGGGCCGGTTCAGAAAATCGTCACTGGTTTTTCGCTGTGAGCAAGAATCGAACTCGGGTCATCAGGTTTGTAGCCCAGGGCGCTAACCACTGAGCCACCGCTCCCCACAACCCCCC
>JAZEWU010000002.1:29256296-29270243 GCA_036362915.1 Geotria australis
TCCGACTCTGTGTGAAGAGACCTTCATCCATACACATCAGGACAGAGGCAGATTTTTGCAGACGTGGTATAACGTGGTGTAAATCTAGCTCCACTCACACAATGTCGCTATAAAATTAGAAGCCGCTCAGGGGTTAATGAGTGAGTGCTTGTGGTATATCATTATCGCTGCGTGTTATGCTTTGTAGTTAGTTGCTGCAGGTTGAATTAGCAGGTCTCCAGGTTGACCCGGGCTGGCCGGTTGCTCCTTAATGTTGTAGTAAAAATAACAGTAAGGCGGTATTAACAAATTCTTTTTTATTACAAAATACACCTACATGTACACATTAATAATTGTTAACACTTGCACAACTTGTACAAAAATGGGGCTATCGTCTAGTGTTTACACTTACAAAAAAAAGTATATACAAGGATTTTATACAAGACACCAGTTAAGGATCAATTCACAGTGGCATCACTGACAAATGGCACAGAAGGGCAATAGTAGGCAGTTTACATTTGTTTACAACAGACAAAATATTAACTTCATCAAACGTCTCCTGTGCCACAGGTACTGAAAATATTTGACAGTTTTAAACGTAGCGTAATGTGTAATTTGGACATACAAAACAGGAGCTGGACTAATGATTTGGGAAAGGCTATTTCTCTGTGCTTCCTATGAATATTAACATTGTGTAGCATATGTAATATCCATTGGCTCAACAATGAATATTATGGCAGCCACGTTTTATTGGATCGGTACTGGTTCAGGAAACATTCAGTAACAGTTTTGAATAGTTAGCAGAACCAATGTAAACTTGGAGAGTCTATATTACATGTATTAACACAAATGCTTGGAAAGATGAAGTCCAGTAGGGCAACCCCAGTCCTAACATTCTTTTCAAGTTTTCTTCCTCAAGTTTTCAACAGATTTCCCATGTCACAACCATGTTTGTTTCGTTAGTGTTAATCAATAGTCATTGGAGGCCTTTAATCGCAGTCACGTTGTGTAAAGTGTTTTTTTCATGACATGAAGGGACTCCTTAAGTCTACCAAGATGGTTTTATCAATAAGCTATTCATCCAACAGTACCTTTCATCGTCCACACGACTCTTCGGAAAATCGCAAGCTTTAGTTTCTGCTTTTAATTTATTGACCAACATTTGCTCAAAAACGTCTGTAAACAAACCACTGGAATTTACAGTCCAAAACGTTTCTCTATATCTACAACATTCCCCTGGAGGATAGCTCAGTTTTTCTCTTCTTCTCGTTCTCTGCAGATGGTCTAAATAAAAAGTGAAAAAAAAAAACACCCCCACGAAAAAAAAAGTAACAAAATTATTCCAGTGAAATCAATTGCATCTTTCCGAGCCTCAGCTGAAGAACGGGTCGACGGACTCGGCCATGTCAACGTCGGGCACCGTCTGATCGTTATTTTCCCGGTGGTCCCGAGACGAGCACGCTTTCGAAGTCAACCCGCAGCCGTCCATGCGGAACCAGGGGTGTTCGAGAATCTCCGCCGCCCTCAGTCGCTCCGACGGCTCTCGCCGGAGCAGGCTCCGGATGAGGCACCGCGCCCGCGGCGAAACCCAGTCGGGCACCGAGAACTGCCCTCGGCGAATCTTATGGAAGAGGGCCGCCGGCTCGGCGTCGTGGAACGGGTATCGCCCCACGAGCATCGTGTAGAGCATCACGCCCAGGCTCCACACGTCGGCGGCGCGGCCCGAGTAGGTGCCCGCGCAGCCGGCGCTCAGGATCTCGGGGCTCACGTAGGCCGGGCAGCCGTGCTTGTTCGACAGCGAGTCGTCTTCTCCCTCCGGCAGGACGTACGCGTCCTCGAGGCTGTCCAGCTTCAGCGTCGTCCTGAGGGTAAAAAACAAGGAAGGAAAAGGAAGGTGGTGGGGGTGCAATTCTGTTTAGTTTGGCAATTTCAGGCTCCGATTTCCCTCCTGCAACTGCCGTTTTTCCAATTACATGAGGTCAGCTGTTTGGGCTCCCTGACCAGTGATTACAAGACCAAAACAAGCACGTATTGTATTAATCATTGCGTCACCCTTAACAGCCAAGTTTCAACAGTGGGACAATATTTGCACAAGATAAAACTATTTTGCATAACCCTAATCGCCAAACATCAATACCTCATGCTGTTGACACACGCTTACAAAATCTAGTAACACAGTGCAGCGCAAACAGTTTTTTTGCCTCCCTCCTCCCTTGACATATTCGGCAGTGGCTCTTTGCCACGAAAACCAACCAATGGTCACAAGTGTGCCGCGTGGTAACTCTTTAAAAAATATCTATTAACACCATCACATTCACGGAGCAAGTTGATTAAATAAGTGCTTATGCAAGCTGGAGCCTCCCTTGCTCAATAAGCCCGGTGCTAGCTACTGTACAAAATACCCTCAGTTCAGCATCTGAATGAGAGCCTTTTACAATCCGGCACAAAATGCTCAGAAGGAACCCATGCCAGAGAATTGAGCTTTCACGAAGTGACCTTGGGTGCATTTTTGTAGAAATGTCAAGCTGCGTGCAAGGCATCAAGAATAGTGGCATCATGCCAACAAAACGCCCTCATTGGGAGGCATTTACTACATCGCGTCGAACAAAAGAAGTACACCGAGCTGCTGAGAAAATGCTTATACAACGTTCGCTGTGAGCACCGACCGTTTAAGGCTGTCCGTCAATAATCCACAATTTGAGACGTCCTCTTTAATGCAACGCATTGTCAATTGTCATCCGACACAAGAGTGATCATTAACCGCGGCCGACAACAACGTGCAAATGCTAGTCGCCAAGTGGTTACGGAGCGCGTTTGCTCACTTTATGCTCCCCTGATCTCTGTCATTTTAATTATCACTTATACGGCAGGCAGTCCTAACACTGCTGTTCGTGTCACGTCGCTGTACAGAGGATTATGTCTTCACGTGTCTGCACGTTAAATCTCTTCGGTGCAGAGAAAGGAGTAAAAAAAAAACCGAGGCAATTCCCATTTCTGGCACGAGGGGTCAACACATGCAAAGGGTGTTCGGAATTTCATTGTGATGCAGGTCCTCCACGGCCCTACATCATTTAGCGGGCGTTTTGCAGAGTCTCCTCACAGCTTCAAGAATTACGTTTGTTATAAACTAACACGTACTGCAAGCTACGCCACCCAAACTCTAAGAGATTGTCACATACGACAAGTTAAAATGGCCCAATCCATACTTTAGGAAATTATCAATACAAGAATGTTTCAGATATTATTTGATCGCACTCAAGGTCCACCCAATCTGTAGAAAATAGACAAAAAGCTCAAACGAATCTGCAAGTGTCAATAGACGATTTCAGTTGACTGATTAACTATCTAGGGTTGATAAAATCAATACAACGTTGTGAGGCAGTCAACCGTGATCGTCTTGTGGACAGACCAAACCCCACCATAGGAATGTGGAATGTCCACAATTGTCCTATAAATGCGAGTCGAGCACCGGCTGAACGCTAATTTGAGCGAGACATCACTGTGACTCACCTAGTTCAATGACCGTATTCGCAAGAATGTAGGCAACCTTCGCAAACAAGTGTTTGTGATGGTTTGAATTCCAACGGCACTGATGACTGAAACACACGAAAACTGGGCCAACAGTGTGTGCCGCGATTGAGACTAGTGTTAAAACTGCGTTACGTAAACGTCGAGGTTATTTGACAATTCCTCATCGTCGTCAGCTCAATATTGGCAACCAGGTAACAAAAAAAACCCCGTTGAGACAGAATTCTGTCGCAAGAAAGACTTTGGAGCGATACGTTTTGCAACAACAGCTGCTACCAATCACCCATTGCAAACCTGGCTGTGTCTATTCCAGGATATATGTTACTAGGCTGCTTTGGACTACTGGGCCCCACCCAAACAGCAAGATGTGCAAATGCCCATCCCTTCAATATAATTGTCATTTCAGCTCCAAGTCCCCCCTTGAAGAATAGGCACAGGAGTTTTCTTTGGCTGCAAATTAAAGGAAATGATTGATGACGGGAAGACGTCCCATTGAACAACACAACGATGACGTTCAGGTGTTGGCAACAGAGCAAACAACGGATTAATAAGTAATGAGATACATTCGGCGGCTGCCTTGTGATGTGCTGATTTCCCAAGTCTAAGGGCCAGATTTCAGTCTTTTCAAATGTTTATTTTAAAGTCACATGTTGCCAGAATTGTTTCTACCGATAGCTCCAGCGCCATACAACCAGGGGGCGAAGTGTTGAGGCGATGCTCGTCAGTCCGCCTCGATGAGTAGGCTTAATCACACGATTCACATCCCCTCGAAACGTACAGTGGTCCCTCGCTTCACGATATTAATCCGTTGCAGTACAGGTATCGTAATGTGAAAAGCATCGTAAAGTGAGACCAGTAATACTGGACATTGTTTTATGGTAATTCGTTCCAAGACTTTGGAAGTTGGGACGTAAACACTAAAATGCGCAGCTATTGGCTGAGAAGCTACCCAAGCAACCTGCGTTTGCATCGCCGATTGGCTGCTGCGCCACCCACGCTCGTGCGCAACCACATCGTACCACGTATCGTAAAGTGAAATTTGATTGTAATGTGATACTAATGTTCTTATAGAACGTATATCGTAAAGTGATGTAATCGTATTGTGAGGCCATCGTAAAGCGAGAAACCACTGTATTCACGGTTCGATGTATAAGAATTGTTCTCAAGAGTTGCTCTTTCAGGATAGCCGTTTCCAATATTCAGATGTTTGCCAGAATCTCGGCCACGATTGTCTTAATAATCCCATTCCCTGCCTGCAGTTCTCAAACCGCCGGTCAGGCCCCCCAGTCTTTCAAGAGGAATTGGGTACAGGCTACGGCATGGACACTGTGCAGGAGAAAATGTCGCGTGTGCCGCTATGAACATCAGCACCGACAAAACACACTAGGACAAGGCACGAAACGAACGGCTTACCGAACACCGTGTTGACTAGCGGCACGGCTACGCGAGCTCTCTGTATTTTGACCTTAGTAACCTAAAGAGTTGGATTCCTGAGATGGAAGGGTATTGCAGGAACGTGGTAACCTAGCAACCAACTTTTTATAGATTGATTTATAGACAAAGATCCCCCCCTATATAGCCTTAAAAGACTGTTGGGGAGAGTGCCGTCAGCTGGCACGATATACGCGGTTGTCTAGCGCCAAACCAGGCTGCCTTATTACACTCTGCACCAGTCACTCATTTGAGTCCGAATCGACCCAGAGACGGTGACCCAGGACCGGTTCGGAAACCCATCACGGGCATCACCGTGATGGGTTTCCGAATCGAATTCGGTTTTTTTTTTGCCGAGCCCGCAGCACGGGCGCTCCCAACCGCGACGGCAACGTCGACCGCGAGACAGCAATCCTCGCAGGCCGGCTCACCTGTACTCGTCGGCGAAGACGAACTTGCGCAGCTTGAGGTCCCGCAGCACGACCCCGGCCGCGTGGCAGTGCGCCACGGCCGAGGCGATCTGGCGGAAGAGGCGCGCCGCCTCGGGCTCGGCCAGGCGGCGCGCCGCCCGCACGTACGCGTGCATGTCGCCGTGCGCGCGCTCGTGCAGCGCGTAGGCCATGCGCTCGCCGAGCAGCACCTCCAGCACGGCGCACACGTGCGGGTGCGCGCTCAGGCGCAGCTGGGCGCCCAGGCTCTCCTGCCAGCGGGACTGGTCGTACACCTGCGTGCGTGCGGCGGGCAAGACGGGAGGGTCGGAGGGAAGGGAGAGTTAGTTAGTTATTGTTGTCGTCGTCGTTCGCGGTAAGCGTTCACGTCGCACGATCCCTGTCAAGTAATACTCGGTGATTATACCTGCAAATTCTAGCGAACACTTCGAAGCCGAGGAGCTGAAAGACAACGATGTCCAGAAGCTCCTCAGTCTGGAGCAAGAGGCATTCGTATTCATTTAAGGTTAACACTGACTAATTATATCTCTAAATGCTGAAGGGCTGTCTGCAACTAAAGAAGAACTTGTTGCAATGGGAAACTGTCGTATAACCATCACGCTTCGGATAATCGAATCGAATTCGAATCGTCGTGTTAGCGGATGGAGGTGTTCACGGCTCGATTGTGCGACGGTTGCTCTGCGTTAGATGCGTGTGTTTTTTCGGGATGGCCGCGTCGGGTTGTTCTTTCTTCGCTCTCGCCTCCAACGTGGCAGGCGAAACGTCGCGAAGGAACACTCGACACGGCTATCAAGAAAGAATAGCCGTGGAGGGCGATTCTCAGTAGTCGTTATCGTTAATTCAGTAATATGCATTGCATTTATAAAGCGCCTTTCACCCAGAGGTCCCAATGTCCCAATAAGTACGATCACTCTAATGAAAACTACCATCATCATCAAGACATAATAAAGATTGTTATTCATTATTCACTATCATATAAACAGTGTTATCGTAAATAAATCATCAACGTTCTCATTCAATAATCACCACCATCGTCGCAAATGCCATCATCAATAAATGAGGCTACATAATGGCCCAATAATAATAATTATCAGCAATAAGCGAATAACCATTCAATAATAACCATCACGGTTATAAATGCCATCATCACCACCACCGTAAATACCATTAGCATAATCGTCAATAAACTAGAAAGGGTGGGGTGCGTGGGATGTCTCCGGGGCTGGAGGGTCCATAATAAATTAAGCGCTGCTCATCAGCATCATCATCATCATTATCTCATTCACCAGAAAATCACGAGTCGGTTTTTATTTAAGCTGGAAGGAAGCGTTGAACTATGCAGCTCTTTTTAACGGTTGTTCAGTGGGGAGGGGTAAAGCAAGTTACAAGATCTCAGGGCGGAAACCGGAGTACCCGGCGAAAACGGAGAGAACATACAAACGCCGCACAGAAAGGCACCCGAGCCCGGAATCGAACACAGGCGCTTTTTGCTATGAGGTGGCGCCACATTGTCGTGGCCACAACAGCTATCTTGTCAACGTCAGCGGTCCGTCATTGCTACCGCCGTACATCGCATCCATCCATCGTCAGAAACCGCTTAATCCTGCACAGAGTCGCAGTGAGCCGGAGCCTATCCCGGCAGACACAGGGCGCAAGGCAGGGCTATAACTAGGCTGGTATGCTAGTCCATCACAGGGTGGCGGTTACACTTATTATTCCTTAACTGGCCGCTATAATCGATACTGTTATGGTTAATCACTAACCGTCACCGTCTACGATAGGGTATCGACACCATCGATCGCTCACGCTCGTATCCGAATGAGTGGTTCTTCGTGACCATCAACGGTCCTTGTCGCGGTCATCGATCGTGCAACAGCGTCTATCGGTTGTGATGATCATTTAGCAACAGCCATCATCACCATCCTCATGGTCAGCTTGACTTCACCCGCTATACTCAACAGTCACCGTTACCAATCGCTCATGGACGCGACTGCCATCAACAACTCATCGTTATTCATCGATTATCATCAGCATTCCAACATCATCGGGGCACCAGCTATCACCGATCAAATCAGTCGCTGATTAATTATTCTCAATCATCTTCATCATCATCACCACCACCACCACTGATAACGGTAACCAACATTCATCCACCGTTCGTCATCCCGAGTCTATTACTGTCATAGGAAGGCACACAAACTATTTAAAGAGAGGTCGTTAGTCAATCGGCGGGCCTCCCCCCCGCCATTCACACAAAGAGCGCTCAGCCATATGCGGCCGGCGCCCGCGCTTTGCCAGATTCAACCGTAATCGCAATTATTCGACCGTTTTCAAAAACCTTTCTTTCATAATTCCGTGCTTTTATTTAGACCACCGAGTTTGCGTTGACAAATGATAAAGAGCCCGCATGCAGACACGCAGATAATCCTTTGTTATTCTAGAACTTAAACGCTCACCCTAAAAGCAATCATATAACAGGCTTTAGGACGTGTGTTTTCTTGACAATGGTTCTTATTCATAGCAGAGAAATGTCAATCACTAACGCGCTGTCATTGTCTCATGCGCAAAAGGTCGATGTTGATGAATATGCTCATGCATTGTAACCACGATAACGTGGGGTTTTTTTTGCAACATGCAAACACCGGGTCGCCTTTGTTCAAATGAAAGCAATCCCAAACTAAAACACAAGCACAGCAGCCATACATATAGATATGTATTAATCCATTGCGGTATGATACAGGGCTCCCCAACGCCTTGTCGATCGTGTGGGTTGTCTGACCATACTTCACCACGCTGGTCATTGCGGGGGGTATGGGGGAATTGGAGGGGGTGGACGCGAAGCATCGGTCGGGTCCAGTTAATATTAGCCATCGATTGATGTTAGCCATGGCCGGGAATCGAACTCGGGGATCCCGGGTTCAATAGCGCAGTGCGTTCACCCGTCAAACACATAGTACACGTGTACCACCGTACCAGCACACTGTATACATAAAACTGCCTAAATCGACATCATGACCTCGCGAGCTGGTGTCGACCGGGAGCAAAAAACACAATCTCATTCACCGGACGTGAACAGATCCTGAGCAATACAGAGCATCTCCCATCCATCCATTGTCAGAAACCGCTTAATCCTGTACAGGGTCGCGGTGAGCCTGAGCCTATCCCAACAGACACACGGCGCAGGGCACCGGGGGCAATTTAGTCCGCAGGCCAATTAACCTATGCAGCATGTCTTTGGACTGTGCGAGGAAACCGGAGTACCGGACAAAAACCCACGCGGACACGGGGAGAACCTGCAAACTCCACACAGAAATATCTCGGGGCCAAGAATACAAGCCAGCTACCGTGCGGAGTGGATGCGAGTGACGGCCGCACGGGCCTCCGTACCTTGCACACGAACTCCTCTCTGGTGTGAACATGCACGGCTCGGAAGACCCTCTCGCCAGCGATGGGTCCCAGAAGCAGGTACTGGCCAATCCTCGACACGGGGTGTGAAGACGCCGGACCGGGACTTTGAGGTGGGCTGCACGGAGCTCCCCATCCCGGCCCGGCCAGGGCGGACGAAGCAGCGTCCCCGTGTGCCGGGCCCACAACCATCGGCTCATCCGCCTCCAGTCCGGGTTTCTCGAAGCGCAGCCGGGCGGCGACACCGCTCGACACGCCGCCGGCTGTTGCTGCGGCCGCGGCTGCTGCTGCGACGGCAGACGCAGACGAGGCAGAGGCCATCGCTTGTCCTCGGGGCGAGACCCGCGCCTCCACGTTGGGCCACGTTGAGAAGACGCCGTCCATGGTGAGAAGCGAGCGCTCGGGTGTCGCCGGAGCTGATGGCCGCAGCGGTCGGGGTGTCGAGCCAGGTCGGGGCACCGCGCGCGAGGCTCAACTCTTGCCTCCGATGTCCCCGGCTGCCCGCCGCGGTCGCACCGCTATGCCAGAACTCTCTCTAGCCCGTGTCCTCCTCTCGTTCTCTCCAGCACTCCGCTGTCCTGCTTTCCCCCCCAGCTTCGACCGGCGTCGGCAACGAACGCGCGTTTCCCCGCTTCTCGATTCACAGCAGCGGTAGAGTGGGTCTCATTCGCGCGGCTCTGAGCGCGTGGCTCCTCCAGCAACGGCGGCGGCGGCAGCAGAGATGCACGGCTATGACAAAGTGACGGCGGCGTGAGGATGGCGAAGGGCACATGGGGTGCCCGGTGGACGACAGACCAGAGAGGGGCAGGGCGAAAGAAACGCAGGCCGTCCGGATTGAGTCGGGTTTAACAACCCCGAGCGTCTGTCGCTAACAGTGGACACGGCGGCGAATTACGATGAGCGCCCAGAGTGTGAGCTGGCCGGGCGACCCGAGCGAGTGAGCGAGCGAGCGGAGGCGCCAGGAGTGGCTTGAGACGCGAATATGAATGCCTCGTTGACTCAGCAAGCGCGCCGAGTGCGTTACATCACTTCCTGAGGCGCTCCACACAGTCACAGTCATAGACTCTCACCCACGCGCGAGCGGGGGTATATATGCGTGAACACACCCACTCACCCACGCACGCACGCAGCGCTGCTCAGAGGAGCACCGCTCACAGCAGCAGTGCTGTGTTAACGTCAATCAGAACGCGGGGACTTCCTTCAGCCTCCCTCCCCGCCCCTCGCTGGAGCCTCTCTTCGCCCGCAGCAATTGTTATCCGGAATATATTACGCGCACTCGACTTAATAGTGCCCCAGGTGCCCTGCGATGGACTGGCGTCCCGTCCCTGCCTTGCGCCCTGTGTCTGCCGGGATAGGCGCCGGCTCACCGAGACCCTGTACAGGATTAAGCGGTTTCTGAAAATGGATGGATGGACTTGATTGTATTCGGCGGGAACCCTCCTCGTTGTGCGATTATTATTAGCATTTATTTGGTATTCCGACTCGATGAACGTCGCTTAGAAAGCGCCTCCGAATCAACGGGTGCAACGCGCCCGGAGAAAACGCGCGCGTTACAAAAGTAGATTATTATTATAGGGTTGGTTTAGTTCGTGCCTTTTCCCAAATAGCGTTGCGCGTGCTGTTAATCGCCGATTGTTCCTGTGCTGTCTGATGTTAGTGCACGTTTGCAAGCGGAAGCACGTTATATATCGATTGCACTATTATTGTATTGATGTAGGTTCTCACGGCTGGATTCATGATGGTGTCCTCCCACGTTGGAGGTGAAACGTCGCGAGGGAGAGATGGCAATCGCTCGACACGGCTCTCCCGAAAGGACTGCACTATTGCTGCTACATGGAGTCACGTCTCTTGGTGGTTGTCTTTTGTTTAACACAAAGGTCCACGGTGTGTTAACTATAGGATACGGTTATAGTACTGTGAGGGATTGAACGCGTTTGAGAGCCTCTCTCCCAGAGGAGATGGAGTGATTAAATCATCTCGTGTGCAGGTGCCAAGGTGGATTAACTACATTGCGGGATCTAGAGAGGTGCTGGCAGTTTGGGGCCTTTACGCAGCAGTGGATTGAGCATGGCTGATGGTCGCGATGACATCATCCACGCATCTATAACTCGATTAATTTCACACATTTTTGACAAACGTGTGAGTAGATAGGTAGGTCATCTTACATTTTTTGGAAACAGTGCGATAAGGATCCATCTGTATCCCTGCTTTATGGGTGTTTTGTTTCTAGCACGCTGATGTGATACGATGCATTTAAAGATTGCAAAGACAAAGCACCTGGCTTGATATTGCTTCAGGACATTTATTAATAGTCATCGCTTGAGTCAACACGTGCATATGACGGGGGTCTAAACGATTTGTGACGATGTAATGAAAATTGCTCTGTCAAACTATGAGGAAAAATAATAACGCAATGTTTCAGGAAATTGAAACAGTTATAACAACAGGACTGAAGACGTTGAAGTGAGCAACATCGGCATGAATGCAGCTAAAATTATGTTGCTGATTGGCAATTCACAAATGGTCTCCCACAGGGAGAAATATGGAAATATAACCTATGCCAGAGATCGTTTCTTATGCATTAATTCATTGTCATTCATTGTCAGGAACTGCCTATCCCGGCAACACAGGGCGCAAGGCAGGGCTATACCCAAGATGGGACGCCAGTCCATCGCAGGACACCAGGGGCAATTTATCCAGCAGGCCAATTATCCTATGCAGCAGCATGTCTTTTGACTGTGGGAGGAAACCGGAGTGCCCGGCGAAAACCCACGCGGACACGGGGAGAACATAGAAACTCCACAAAGAAAGGAACCCGAGCCTTTGAGGCTCGTTTGCAAACGTTCTCACGCAGCAGGATTGTTCAATGCCCTATAAGCCCTTTCGTCATTCGCGTGTCTAATATGCCTGCATTGTTCCTGTCACTCTGTTACTGTGGAGTCGCCCACACTTGCAAACAACTGGCGCTGTCATCGCCAATGATTCATATGGCCGCTGTATGATGGTTAATTATGAATGAACGACGATGAACTGTCAATGAGTCATCCTACGCATCGGTCAGTTAACAAACTGAATGGGACTTGTCCCACAGGACGGGCCCCTGGGAGATGGAACCGTGAAATCAGCTCGTGTGCAGTTAGCTGGTCGGGAATCAGCCATCCAGTTTTTTAAATGTGAGTTGCAAGGAACCGTCGAGCTATGTAGCTCTTTTTAACAGTTGTCCAGCGGGGAGGGGTAAAACACGTTACGACATCTGAGGGCACGGGAAGCAATTTAGTCAGGACGATTAACCTAGGCAGCGTGTAGTTGGACTGTGGGAGGAAACCGCAGCAAACGACGAAAACCTACGCGGACACGGGAAGAACACGCAAACTCCACACAGAAACGTAGCCGAGTTGGGAATCGAACCCGGTGCCGTCTTGCTGTGAGGCAGCAGCGCTACTCACTGCCAGCGTTCCGCACTAAATGGGCTGCGCGGCTTGGGGACACACCTTCATCCAGCAGTTGATCGATCATGGCGATGGTAAACTGAGCGAAAGGGCTGTGAACGGTGGTGCACGGGTTGCGTCTGTGCGTGTCGTTAGCTCAATAATTTATAGCAGCCGTCGTTATGCTGCATCGTGCGTAATCCTAGTGGGTAGGGAGAGCGTTGTTGTATTTTTAACTCGTTGTCCGGCCACAGCGTGCGCCGGGGTCGGAAATGCGCAAACTAACAAAACCCACTCCTAAATTTTAAACATTATGGGGGGTGAATCACAGGTAACCATGGGCACACGGACACAAATATTGGGCCACTTGGTACCTTTCGCGTAAGTGTTATTGCTCGCGTTGCGACATCTCTTCTTCTTGCCCCGGGCTGTATCGGCAGCTGGTCCAGCAATTCCACTATAATTACCGTATTCTCCGAATTGTAAGACCCAGTTCCCTCCACCCAACATCCTTCCCATCCCCCCCCCCCGAAGAAAACCTTGGAATGGGGTGTGGGCTCTTACAATCCAGTGGGTGTGTGTATCTGTGCGTGTGTGTGGGCCTCTGTTCAGGCTATACGGGGAATCTTTGTATTTTTTATGGGCCTCTCAGGTCGACGCAGCCTCAAATGAGCAACTGATGTGTCTTAACATCGCTATTGGAGAGGTAAAGGCGGCCGGGTGTGGTGGAAGTCACCCACCTTCTTGTGTGCCGTGCTGGCCTTCATTGATGCTCGCTAAGAGCACTTGAGCCTACAGTCTGTTAAAGCTTTAGATGGGGCGTCTTTGTCGTGTGTGTGTGTGACCGGACGTGGTAATGTTGACATCTGGAAACAAGTTTGGGCTGCGTCTTACTTTCCGGAGCGGCTTTTAATCCGGGGAAAACGCTAATTGATTACCCCATGTGATGATTACAACAGCTCTAATTGTAGTGTAAATACACGAAGACACAACAATGCATTTACGGTGCAGAGTCGTTCACAAACGTGTACATGTGTTCCCAGCACGGCGTGGACATACAGTATTACTCCACGGCACTTTGTTATGCAGAAACACAATCCGAAGGGTAATCACGCTGCTTTCAGAGACGAGACGGCGTATTGCGACACCCAGGTAGCCTGCACGCAGCCAGTTCATCGCGATCGAATCACGAACAGGGCTGCGATTTCGCAAGTGTTGTGCAACATTGCACAACAAGTTCTCGCCGGCTTATATAGTCCTCGATGGGGAATAAAGATCTGGTGTACGGCGAGCGGGCGGCACGGTCGCGCGGCGAGAAGCGCTGCCGCCTCACACCAAGAAGTGACCCGGTTCCAATCCCGGCTCGGGTGCTTTTCTGTGCGGAGTTTGTATGTTCTCTCCCCGTGACCGCGTGGGTTTTCGCCGGGCACTCCGATTTCCTCCCACAGTCCAAAGAAATGCTGCTGCATAGGTTAATTGGCCTGCGGACTAAATTGCCCCCTGGTGCCCTGGGTAAAGCCTTGCCTTGTAGCATGTGTCTGCCCGGATAGCCTCCGGCTCACCGCAACCCCGTTCATGATGAAGCGGCTTCAGACAATGAATTAATTACGTGCAAATGGCTCTGTCGGTGATTGTAATGCGCGCGCGTGTGGGGTGGTTTGATACTGTCAGCGTTTACAACCGTGTTGCTCTAAAGTGTTTACAGTTGGGTGATTTTAATGAAGTCC
>JAZEWU010000002.1:29284228-29299885 GCA_036362915.1 Geotria australis
TGAATCCATGGTGCATCTGAGCCAGGAGGGAAGTCTTCAGCAGGTGGGATTCCCATGCCAGTTGCAGGATATGCTAATTGATAGTGAAGGAATGAGCAATATGCAAGAGAGCAGCTACATTCGGTTGCGATGAGAATGTTGTGAGCTTTATGTGAGGAGGAGTCAAAGCGGCTTGAAAACAGGATGCAAAATGTGTGCATAGACTGAGAGTCAGTATGTTTTTTTTTCCGAAAAGAATAATCGCAATAATTCATTCGCTTATTTTGTTTCCAGTCCGACGAAAGCATGATATTTGGTGCCGTAATTTTTGTTGTATTTATATCAAGTCACTTACGTTGCTTTTTATACAGTGGAATTCTAACTTGAATTAGAGCCCTGAAAGTATCATATGTTTGATATTGATAATTGTTATATGCTATTATAATAATCGACAACGGAAGCATTCTGAGCGAGGGTTGTGCATATATACAATTATTACGTCAAGAAACACCAGACAGTTTCTCAAAACCTAGAATTATTTATTTCCTACCATCAACTAAAGTGGCATGGAAGCACAGTAGTTTCAGTGCTGTGTGGATACTGTAACCATAGAGAACAAATTAACAGCACAGTATGTGGTTTGAAAAACAATGCTGTCCCATGGTTAAAATATAGAAAATAAATATCACTGCTGCTATTTCAAGATATAACACCATTTTCTTGGTGGGACATTTTTTTGTAAAATGTTATGAAATTTAAATTGGCCGTTTTAGTATTTATATGGGAAGCTTTATTGCCCGTTGTCTACACATAACGTAATATTTAACAGCATACATGAAGCAACGCTGTACATAGGGTTCCCAAAGGGCAACAATACAACCGAAGCCTATATTGCCACACAAGATTGAAGAAATCCAATTTACATTAGGTACACAATAACTACGGCCCCCCTTTAAGCAATATAAAGTCAATCATTTGTTGAGTTGTAAAGTTCTAAGGAAAAAGCTTGAATTTCTGCCAAGACCCACATGCCTCATGGATGGACACAAACCACAGGAAAACAGAGAAAGGGTCAGCAAAATAGAGATATGTAGAGAAGACAAAGATAAACAATGATCATGTTTTTATGCAGGTTTTCACGGCTCGATTCATGATGGTTGCTCTTCAGAGCTGTTCTTTTAGGGTAACCGTAGAGATCGCTCGACACGGCTTTCCCGAAAGAACAGCTCTGAAGAGCAACCATCAATTATCATTGTTATCATCAGCCATGGTCAATCCACTGCTGGATGAAGGTCTCCACAAACCACTGCCATCTCCTGTGACCTCACGATGTAACAGTCTATCCAGCACGTGCACACGATCTGATCTCCTCCGCTCCATCTCCTAGGTGGACGTACTCTAACATGCACCCTAAATAATACAAAATAAACTGCAACTCATAACACGTGCGGCTTCGTTCACTCGCGGAGGGAGAGTAAAACGACCCGGATGCGCGAGGAACCCCAGAGAGACAGGGGGAGGTGGAAGGCAGCCACGCAGTAAGCCGGCGCCAACATTTTCCAGACACTGCGTCATCTATATACCAACATGTTATCGGCCAAATAGTGAGCTATTGGAGGAAACCGGAGCACCAAGCAGAAACCGATACGAACACAGAGAGAACACGCGCAGACAGGCACCTGAGCCCGGAATAGAACCTAGGCTGGTACATACAGACTCAAGCACTTGAACCGACAGCACAACACGCGGCGAGTGGAAAACATCTGGGCCACAAGGGAAGCCAGGGGAGTACAGCAGCACCATGGAACAACATGAGCGCACAGCGGACTGCGACCGGCACGGGATGAACCATGGGCCCCCGCGTTGTGAAATAGTCTCATTGTTGCATCAAACGTTGAGTAACCTCGCTTGTATGACCAGAGTAAAATGGGAAGAGTTGTTCATTTATATAGACTGTGCTTCACCAGATGAATCATTTCCATTTCTCTAGTCGTTGCACAGAATGGCCAGATAGTGCTTACAATCTAAATGGAAATGTGACTGAAATGCAGCAAAAATAGGCACTCGTTTTTTTAAAATATACTGTACTGTCTGCTTGCGCAGACACCGTTTATTTATAATAAGAAAGTATTACTATATATGAGGCTACGCTATGCATATGTATACAACTTTTCTGCATGAGAAAAAAACAGAAACTCAACACATTTGTCAATAAACATTGATGTAAAAAATACTCTGCATATAACGTTACGTTTTGGGTAACGGTCCTTAGTAGTATTCCACATGCATCGGCCGCACATTTTAGTGTTTCATAATTGTAGGATCCATAATAATTTTGCAAAGCAGTTTATTGTTACAAAGCTCCTTCCTTCTTTAAAAGATAATGGAGATATTGCCACTACAGGAAGTCAAAGCCCGGTGGCCTTAACCAAAATGTGACCGCTGATTTGATCTTGCCCTTTGTCTTTCTGAGCGGGTTGAGATGCACGACGGCTGTCTGCTTCCAAAACATTTCCTCGCATTGTTAGGTTTCCTTCAGGTCGAGAGATTATTTGCAAAATAGTTTCTTGCCAGCTTCGTGTGCCGGCCCCCCCTCTCCTATTGTGTAGCCGACATTTATCTGAAGAAATAGGATTTCCCATTATCGGTGAAAGATTCGTGCGCTGCTACGGATACAAGCCCAAGGCTCACAGAGACAAGCAAACTGAGGTGGAAAAACAAATTCGAGGTGTACCTTAGTAAAAAACAAGTGTCGTAAACCCACCTCCACCCGATACAGGCAATTGATAAGGGGTTCTCACGTGAATAAAACGTGGCAATTCGTTACTACTTCAGCACACCGGAATGTTGGAGAGCGAGCCCACAACATTTACAATAAAGGTTCGCTCTCCAACATGCCGGTGTGCTGAAGTAGTAACGAATTGGCACGTTGGTCACGAAAGCCTAAGTGTTAAATCGAGGCGTACCGTTCAGAGTAAATCCACTCTAGCACAATGAGTAGTCCTGTCAGTCGTGTTGCCTCATGTTCCCATTCATGGGCTTAAGAGCAAGTACAAGTTGTGCCGTGCATGGGCGAACTGAAGAGCTCGACGGGAGAGCAGACGGGGTTGCTTGGGGGGCTGCAGGCCTAGTGAGAGAGTCATCACACTGCGTGGGAGTACATTCAGTTCCTCGAAGTAAGTTAAACAGTCGAGTTAAAGTAATAATTATTCTCCCGTCTTTTTCAAACCAAAAACCTAGCTTCGTGTTATTTTTAATGATCCTACTGTCAGTACTGAAAAAAAAAACATGCACGTTAGCTAATTACTCCAAATAAATATACCGGTGTAATATTCCAAGCTAATGTGTTTTAGAGCATTCCAAAACATGTTAAAAAAAACCATCCTACAATGTTACGCAAAATGTCGATCAAATAAAACAACCTACTTTAAATGTTTTGTTACAAGAAGAAGCTGCTTTGGCCCATCTGGCTCAAGCTTTTAAACATCCGACTCTTTGCTCTTGAAAACGGCTGGGGTGAATAAACTGTGCTGCATCGTGTTCAGTGTATTCCCAAGATGCACCATGTGCAACAATTTTACAAGACAGTTATTAATTAAAAAAATATTCCGCGTATTTGCGTCTGCAGTTTTCCTGGCAATGAGAGTGACTTTGGGGCTTTTCGATGTGCCAATCTGTGCTTTTCAAGAAGAAGAGTCTCATAGACATGAAGGTAAAGGTGCAGGGCTGCAATTGCATGCTCACATCACTGCTGGCTGAAGGGCCTCCACTAGAGGGGGCTCTAGAGAGCTCCTATAAATAGTATTGTAGCCTACTTTTTCACCGCCAGTCAAATATCTTGGAAGTATCAAATCTTTACTCCACCACACACGGCTTCTCATCGACTCACCATGATGTGTACACGTTTATACTGGTGGCAGGACCGGAAATAAACCTTTAGAAAATCTGTAATTTGCGCCTACAATTTTTTTAACTATTATCTGATGTGATGTGAAGGTAGAACTGTATAACGGGCGGAGGAAATGTGTCACAGTACACTATGCGCACTGTGATAATTGTAACGGACTGTAACGAGGTCCGTAATTTGCATCTTCACGCATATTGCGTATGTTTCGTTTCACAGTGGTAACACCCGTTTCTCACAGAATGAAGGCCATGCACGAGGCCGTTCGATTCCCACCTCGGGCTCCTTTCTCTGTGGAGTTTGCGTGTTCTCTCCATTTTTTGTATGGGTTTTCTCTGGGTTCTCTAATTTCCTCCCATACCTAAAAAGCACTCATTCATTAACCAATACAATCATTAGATATATAACGGAGTGTGTGACAAATGTTGGTGCCGGCTAATCTCACGGCTAACTCTCTGCGATTTCCTCGTGCCATCTAAGTCGTTCTCCCGACTATAAACAAATTCGGCGCGTACTACAAAGTGTAACGCATTTATTTTTGATTGGATACCACCATATTTTTTTTAAATACAAATTCGAATGAGAGTGAACTACCGCGAACTTGTTTTTCCCCTTCTCTCTTTTTTAGGGATGTTGGCCATACAAACAGCAGGTGCCGTGAGTGTGGGCTAGTGGCCAGCCCGTGTCTGGCCTGTGGTTAGCCACACGCAGCAGAATGCCAGGAAAGGTAGCGGGAACAGTTCCACAAAGGGCCGCACCTCTCTACCCCGTAGTTTGCGTATCTGATTGCATCTCCATGTTCTACGGGGCCATACAGGAAAATGTAATCGCAAACAGTTCTCGGATTCCTTTATTTTTTAAGTGGAGAGTTGTAATCTCACGAACGTTCGTACCACTGCGAAATATTTTCGCCGTTGTGCTGTATAGCTCTCGAGAACACGTTGTAAAATATGCTCGGGTGGCACGGTGGTGCAGTGATTGGCACTGCCGCCTCACAGCAAAAAGAGCCTGGGTTCGATTCCTGGCTCGGGTGCCTTTCTGTTTGGAGTTTGCATATTTCTTCCCGTGTGTGCGTGGGTCTTTGTTGGGTACTTCAATTTACTCCCACAGTCCAAAGGTTAATTGACCTGACTAAATTGCTCCGAGTACCCTGCGATGGACTGGCGTCCCATCCTGCATATAACCCTGCTTTGCACCCTGATAGGCTCTGGCCCCCTGCAACCCTGTATAGGACTACGCGGGGACTGATAATAATAATAAAGAATGTACCACGTTGTTCGCATTGATTACTACGTGTTTCTCGTTTTCTCTTATATTGCATAATAACATTTGGCTGGCGCGTAAACATTTCCACATCGACGAACGGTCCCTATTGGGCACACAGCCTCCTTAAGTGCAATGTGCGTCGCTATCTCCGGCAAAACAAAATTAAACAAGTATGCGAGAGCTAGGTCGGCTTCATTAATGCCATGTGAAAATGTGGAGTTCACATGTGTGACACATTCCCGGAGGCGCAAATATTTCCGATGATGTCACGGTCAGCTGCTACGCTGCCGTGGCTAAAGTTATCATCAACACGTTGGAGCATCCAACCGCTGCCTCTGCGGCGAAGCCTTACCAAACATGAAGCTTCACCGAAGCAGGGAGACATTCTTGCCCGTTCCTAAACCCTGAGCTGTCATGCTACCCAGATGATGCATAGCACAGCTGCACTGGCCGTGTTAAGATATTAAGAAATATATATTAAAGATTTGCAGCGGCATGAAACTGATTGTGCAATAAAGGATGTCTATGCGTGAGGGCGATTGCATTTAAGGTGCCATGAGTCACAATTCCCAGGGGTGGCATAGGCCGAGGTGGTGTTCTGATGTGTTTACTCAAAGGCAGGTCTTTAACGATGCAGCGGTTCATCAATTAAAATCAATTTGGACTCTCATGGTAGTTGCATCAATTCCTGCGTGTGTGAGAATGTGTTATTTTAAATTTACCATTAGTCATTGGGTTCATGTGACACCTGCAGCCAAAATAGTTGCTGCAATACACCACGATGTGATAAAATATAATATTTTTTAAATGAAACGACGGCCAAAATGATTGAATCACAATGGGGGAATCATACCAGGTGCGCTTAACACCCTAAACTCCTAAAGTGTTCTCAACGCATCGCGTATAAACAAATACACCGCCGCTGCTTCTTTACAAATACTGTAACAGCATTTCTAAATCCGTTGCTAAAACATTTAGACGGTCGCAGGGTTTAATTTTAGCTGGAGCTGTCCAGGGCCGAGATTCGGAAAATATTTCCCCCTCCCACCGTCTGTTGTTGGCCACGGGAGTGGGAGGGCTCTGCAGGGGTCGGCGGATGGGGGCTCCCAGAGGTTGTTCCACGAGAAACGAAGCCATGGATAGGAGCACATTACGCCTGGGTGTGCAATTCGAGCTGCGGTACGGAATATTTTGCAATACCTTTAGGCCCAAAGGCCTTTTGCCGAAACGGTTGGTCACATGCTTATGTATGACTAAAGCCAAGCGGCGGTTTGACTTTCGTGACATAGGTGACTGCCCTTGGAACCAAATTTGGTGGGATGTGTCAACCGTGAACATGAACAGAGCTACAAACTTAGCTCTGCCTCGGGAGCCAACTGATCTGGCACCACAGCTCGACCCCAGGGAAGCACATGGTCGGGATTGCCCAACAACCAGAATTGTTCTTGTTTGTCAAGCTTGTCAAAGTCTGTGTGCTGCCCAGAGGGCGAATATGTATAAATCTCACTATAATTATTCAAGGCTGGGCCTTGAATCTTGACACAGGGTCTAATTTGAAAGAGGCATTTGCACAATCTAACAGCAGTGGGGTTTTTTTGCTCGCCTGCTTCAGAGCATTGGCAGACGATGTCTCTCTGACCACAGGGTTTCTGTGTGTGTGACGGAAGCGGCAGCGCTCGGCAGCAGGTGTTTTCAGACCTATCGCGTGTCGGGGTAAGGGACCCCTCCTCGGATGAACTAAAAACAAACACTTACGTAAGACAGCGTGCCGCGGGGTGAGCGAGTGGACGAATGAGCATTGCACAGCAAGGTACTGTCAGCGTGGAGTGTGGGGCACAGGGCTGTTCTTGTGCGCATACCCTCGGAATTCTTTGGAGAGAGAGTCGACGGTTGCGGAAGACATAATGCATTGCACAAATGAGCACTTTCAACATTCAGAGCTTGGGCTGTACTGATGTAACTATTTCAAAATGTAATGATCCTATGTGAAATTTCCCTCGACGCTGGCACTGCCAAGCACATATGCCGTATGGTGCAAGTGCCACTTAATTTAGTGGCTGCAAAAGCAAGGTCACATGTTTTTTGGGATAATATTTCAATATTTGCACAAAATAAATATATACTTATTTTACAAAATCGCAACCTGCAAGTCACAGAAAGCAAAGCCACGCTGGCGCGTGTTTGACGTTTAAAGAACGTGCAACAACAACAAACACAAAATGCCCTTTTCAGAAAAGCAAATAATCAATGCACATATTCACGTGCTCGATTAAAAGTGCGAAAGCATTGCTGTGCAAATAAACGTGTGCTGCAACATTTTTAACGCACTGAAAATGCATGTTATTCTGTTCCCACAATATTTTGTAGATAAATATGGAAATCAAATGAATGCATTCTATGTTTTCATTTTTTTTTACGAAGCACTAGACTCAAGACCCAGCTTGCAAATTGACTTTCTTGTCAGTGTTCACATTGCCGCTGTAGTCCATGAATGCTTACTATTGACAGGGCAATCACCGAGACATTTCTGTAGCAAAATACACAATTTCAAAACTCCAGTCTCTGTCCCGCACCCAATTGCCACTCTGAAGGCCTCGGGCTTACTTTGTTCCAGGGGTTCCATTGGCACGATCTGTTCGCGTGCACATTTTATTTGCAGTCACTGGCAAACGTGGCTGTGTTTGTGAATTATTCAGGTGTGATCAGCACGTGATCTTGGCCGCTCAAGTTGAAAATCAGCTCGGTTACGCATTCACATAAATTTCGAATTTCCACCTCTCTCCTCGTTCTTATGGAACAGTCCAATGAGCCCTGTTCACTCAACCCTTACTTCCAGCCAGGATTAGCAAGTGCTCTCAGCAGGCTGAAAAGTGCCTTCGCATGGCCAAGGTGCAAAGTAATTGAGCAACGTTGTGTGCAATCACATTATTTATTTCCATTAAACTCAATTTATTAATGCCACAAATCTAAATGCAGTGCTCCATTGCTTCATTATGCCTCCATAACCGCACGCACTTCAGCACTGTCTTTGTAATGGGATGCCCATAATAGGTTGATTTACTTAAAACTATTTGGCAGCGATATACTATTTTTATAAAGATGAATGCAAACTTGGTTAATTGGAATATTGTATAATCTGGCGGCTATGCTCTTAAAACGCCCTTGGGTAACCCAAGATCGGAATCTTGAGGTCACGACAACAACTTATTAAAAGGTCTGTCTGAGCAGCCTCGTAAACAGGAATGATTGGCTAGGAAATAGCTTCCAGTTTAAAATGATGCAGCGTCTGAAGAACAGTCTCTTCATTAAGGATGATTATTATTTGGGAGAGCTGGGCTCGGGGAGGCAATTCGAAACTTTCATGCTTACCAGGCACTAGTGTTTGTGTGGCGGAGAGAACTGGGATGAGATCTGGAAGCACCTGCAAGTTGTGGGTGGAAGAAAGGGAAGTTGTGTCAGTCCCTGTAAAGAGCTAGGTGTTGTGAACACGTGCTGCAGCGGGGTGTGAGAACACTCCCATGGTGGGGTTGGCCACGTGGATGGAGGCTGTGATGGGACTCAGCAGGAGGTTTCTAACATCACTAAGATGTACGACATTGCCCTTATTCCCAAATAAAATTGTATTAATTCGTTATCAGTATTCACTTCATCCTGTAGAGCAGTGGCTGTTAACCCGGGGTGCACGCACCCCCTGGGCCTGCGAGACATGCCAGATTTTGTATTAATTGTATTATATATGGGGGGCCAGAGCCTATTCCGACAGACACAGGGAGCAGGGAAGGGCAGGGCTATACCCCGGATAGGATGCCAGCCCATCACAGGGCACCAGGGAAAACATTGTCAACAGGCCAACTAACCTTGTCAACAGCATGTCTTTGGACCGTGGGAGGAAACCGGAGTACCTGGCGAAAACCCACGCGGACACGGTGAGAACGTGTACACTCCACGCAGAAAGGCATCCCGGCTATGAATCAATCGCAGGTCCTTCTTGCTCTGAGGCGGTAGTGCTACTCACTGCGCAACCGTGCCGCCCAAATGCAATTACAATTTCTCCATTACATCGCTGAGGCTTGAAGCACTACATCATAACATTGAAAAGATTTGTAACTAAATACAAAAGTATACATTATGCTTAATATCGGCTGCAGATTCTTGTCTGGAGTGATTCATTAAAATGCCCAGTCCTCTGCACAATGCATGCTATTTCTGGCCGCAGTGTTTGCAGCACCTGTGATCCTTTGATTTCCCAAGACTGATGTCAGTGACAGCCAAGCATTCCTATCCTTTCATGACAATCAGATATACGTGTACATTATTAACACTCTGGGTTATGTCAGCTTGTTGTAACACACAGGTCCTGTGACTCACCCTTGGAGGGGGGTCTATGAATAGTGCCAGCCACTGTCGGTGATTTCAAAAGGTCTGTTGCAAAGAAGATGGTAATTATTAGCTGATGGCCAGTATCGCAAGAAGTAGAATTAAATTGTCTTAACCCGGCCAGATTGTGTTGTAATATGCACGTTAGTCATGATCTCTTGTTAATTTGAAGCTGTCACGTGTGTTGGCCACATCAGCACATTTGGTAAATTGGTGGAGTGTAAATGTATACATATATATATTAACAGGGTGCGGTGGCCCAGTGGTTAGCACGCTGGGCTACAAATCTGGTGACCCGAGTTCGAATCCCGCTCACGGCCAACACCAGTGACGAATTTCTGAACCGGTCTTGGGCCTCCCCTAGGTCGACTCTGCCTCAAATGAGTACCTAGTGCAGTGTGTAAACATTGCCACTAGGGAGACCACAGCGGCCGGGCGTGGTGCTGGTCAACCACTCCCTTGTGTGCCGTGTCGACCTTCATAGGTGCTCGCTAACGGCACTTGCCCCTAGAGTTTGTTAAGGCTACACGGGGGAACTTTTTCTTTATATATTAACATCGCCGCAAAGCGTAGACAGTATACGATGCATATTTGTATTTGCACACTTCAAAACCAAATCGTTGAAGTCGTCTGATAACATTTTAACAATTACGCAATCAACAACATGGCACAAGTAAATTGAGCAATGGAAAAAACGACTTAATGTAAACAACATTTTGTAACTGCATCTTAAGACCAGATGGACTGGCGTCCCATCCTGGGTAAATCCCTGCATTGCGCCCTGTGTCTGCAGGGATAGGTTCCGACTCACGGCGACCCTCTACTACACGATTAGGCGGTTTCTGCCAATGAATTAATTAATATTAAGACCATCGGCATCTATGCGCATCAGTTCTATATCAATTCACTGCTAGATGAAGGCCTTCCAACGTGTATTGGTCGTGGGGGATATTTGACCATACCTCCCCATGTCCGATGGAGGCGAGTCCAACGCGCAATCGCGATAACCGCTTCCCAACCACTCCTCGTGATCCCATAGGCATTGCAGGAAATACGGCACGTGAAACGAGATGTGACAGCCTGTTAGTCAAAGGAACAAAATGTACAGCACAGTAGCCGGAATGCGCTGGGAGCAGCCGCGAGTGTGTTATGAGCGCGGATGCGCTTTGCAGTCATCAACCGCATTAGCAGCTCCTAACAGCATGTGATGTTGCGTGCTGAGTCTTCAGGCTTCAGCACGCTCGTAAGTGAACAAAGTCATGCCTGCTCAGGCACGCCGCGGTATGCAGGGCGACCGCGTCCTGCGTTTGATTACACGACACAGTGGACATATTGAATTTCACCTTTGATGCCAAATTTTGTTGACACCAAATTCTGGCTGACTTTTTGCGCGTACGGATGGTTTTTTACGTGCTTGAAATGATATCCGCAAGAGAAGATAGATAGATGTATTACAGCAGAAAAAGACTCGGTGAGCTAGCGAGCTTTAACGGGATTCCTGCGACACAAAACATGCGAATTGATAAAAATAAATTAAATGAAAAAAATGACAAATTAACCTCACATAAAAACCACAATTACACACAGTGGAAGAATATTTGTTTATAACTGGGCCCGTATTTTATACGGAGTGTTCTAACCTGTCAGCATTAGTTCAACCAGCCTCACTCCGCTGATGAGACTCTGGAGGAAAATGGTGCGGAGTCCTTCTTGCCGAAACAAAACACTGTTTGATGGTAGTTGTCTGGAAAGCCATTAGGCTGATGCACCCAAAGGTATTTATTTGTATTTACGTGGAGCCAATAACGGATAATAATGATGCAATTTATAACGGGCGCAAATTCCATGCATGGTCATGGAAGAGACACGCATAGGGAGGCGTGAGGAAACTGCAGATAGGCCGGGGGAGAACCACGCAGCCAGCCAGCACCGACATTTGCCAGACACTGCGTCTTATTTATTATGATGTTATAGGCCAATTCATTAATTCGTGGTTTTTTGTTATAGCTGGAAACCGGGAAACCCGGAAGAAATCCGCACAGAACAGGGGGAGAACACACAAACGCCTTAGAGAAAGGTGCCCAAGGCGGGAATCAAACTGCTTCGGGCAGGACTTTCTTTCTGTGAGGCGCGGATGTTATCACTGCATCACCCTGCCGCCCAGAAAGGAGGTTTGCTTTGTGAATACTAAGGATGCATTTCCATTATCATGTTTTTAATGTCTCTGAATAGAGGTGTGTGTATCTTTGAAGTTTGACTAGCATGAAAGTAAAAAGGCTGATCAAACGTATTTGATGTATTGCGTTTTTGCAGCCATAACTGCTTTGTGTCATTTGTTCATCAGGCAGTTAGTTCATATTTTAGCTGGAGGAAACTGCTGAGCCGTGTAGCTCTTTTTAACAGTTGTCCAGCAAGTTACAACATATCAGGGCACCGGGGGCAATTTAGTCAGGACAGTTAGCCTAAACAGCATGTGTTTGGCCTGTAGGAGAACACCGGAGTGCCCGGAAAAAACCCACGCAGGCACGGGGAGAGCATGCAAACTCCACACAGAAAGGCACCTGAGCCGGGAATTGAACCCGGGATTTACTTGCTGTGAGGCGGCAGTGATACCCATTGCATAGAAATTGCGCATTTACCTTAATGCAGCAGGCACAATTTACATGCTTATTTTCAGTCTTGTGATCAAGTGGCCAGGTCTCTAAAACATTGATCTTTCGAAATTGTGTTTTTAATTTACACGGTTTATAAACGGCAGTAGGATTAAATGAGTAATCGATTTGAAACTGATGCAATTGACTCAAGGTGATTAGAGGTCTTTGTAAAACTGCAGATGTGTTTGTTTGATAGCTTTCTGTGAGTGTTTATTGGGTGCGGTAGGATTGTTAATGGCCTCCTGAAAGAAACAAGGATCTCTGGACATTTAAAATCATTCTCACGATTTGATGAAGGTCCACATTTTCTAAGCTTAAACTGTTTAAGGGAGGAGAAGTGGTGCACTGGTTAGCACGCTGCACCCTAAATACAGTGGACTAAGTTTGATTCCTGGCCACGGCTAACGTAAGTGATATCTGAACCTGTCTTGGATTTTACCCATAGTCCCCTCCAACCTTAATCAAACTGTACAGACTACTATGGTGAAGTATGGTCAAACAACCCCAATAACCGCAACGCATAGGGAGTGCTTTATCCAGCGTGGATGGGCTGCACATAGTCATGTTTCATTATGTAAGTTGTTGAATATTTTTTTTTTGCAGCTGAGGCAATGTCTGAGGTCATAATCACTCTTAAGGATGATGGGTTTCATGATGTATGGTGGGCTGTAATGATTTAACATCGCATAGGCATTATTTGTACTGCTTCTTTGTTTGAAATGTGGTTTTAATCACAATGCAATTAAAGATTGTTTATTTATATAATGCATTACAAAACTTAAAAGATAGTGTAACTGTTTAAGCTTATCCTGAGGGGCAGAGAGAGGTGCTCGCAGTCGGAAGTACTGTATACCAGTTGAAATCCTGGTAAGGTTCTCAGCCTAGCTCATCATCCTTCTGGGATCGATAATGCAGCGCTGTGGAAGGAAGCCAACAGTGGTTGTCCAATGGAAAATTCACCCTAACATAGGAATGTGTAATTTCCACCGCTGGCTCAGGTTTGTAAAACAGGAGACGAGCAACACGGCTCCGGTGCCTTTCTGTGTGGAGTTTGCATGTTTTCCCCGTGGCCGCGTGGGTTTTCGCCGGGCACTCCGGTTTCCTCCCACAGTCCAAAGACATGCTGCTGCATAGGTTAATGGCCCTGCTGACTAAATTGCCCTCGGTGCCCTGTGATGGACTGGCGTCTCATCCAGAGTATAGCCCTGCCTTGCGCCCTGTGTCTGCCAGCAGTGCTAATTTTTGCAGGAAAGCACGTTTGACTTTGACTTTTCCCTCAGTGACTTTGGCAAGCATTCCACACGTGAAGCCGAAATATATATTTATTTACTTCCTGTAATTCTAAATATGTCATCACTATACCACCAAGTTGTACTATTAAGGATGGCGCTTTTGAAAGTGTCATTAGTTATTGCAATAATTCTGATACAGCCTTAATGGGCGGCTGTAAAGAGGCAGTAAACACAGAGGTAATAACAGTAAAAGGACCGGTGTCGCTTTTTGCACGCGCCCTACAGAGGGGATTGACCTCAAGTAATTTCTTAGCCCGGCTGCTTATTGAACAGACAGCACAATCACCTTGGTTGTAAATCCATGAATGCTGCTGGCTGTAAGAGTGTGTTATTTTGGTCTGTGGCATGCTGAGAGAATTCCAGAGGTGATAGCAAACGGTGGTGGCCTACCGTACTCTCTCTGCTAAGTGCACATCAGGAAAATAGCTTTTGTGGTGGCTGCCCTTCGTTTTAAGAACAATATTGCCGTGAGCTTGAGACCACAGTCACTTACTTTGATGGGGCAGTTTAGATCACAATTAGAATAAAAATGGCTGCCTAGCTGCAATCGCAAAAAAAATGACGTGGTTTGAAGTTCTCCACATGCTCTTTCCTTTTATTATTTAACACTTCTTCAATTTATCCCCATAACACTCCCACACTGCCGCATTTCTTTGGCTCTTAGCAATGTATTGGTAGTTTTTGTCCTGTGCAATACTGTGCGTTAGTGTTTACTTTCCGATTATGGTTATGGTTTCATCCTTGCACAATTTGGTGCGTGAGTTCACTGTATTAAATTGTGATTGTATATGTTGTTTGCGTTGGTTAGTTTGAGCGTTCGTTGCGTCGCAATAATACTAATAAACATCTCACCAACTATCCCCACCGGGAGTTGAACTCGATAGAAAAGATGCACCACCACCTTTTTGGGACATTTGCTAACTGAGAGAGAGAGAGAGAGATGAAAAAAACGTATTACACGAAGTAAGAGATTTATGGTTTCCTGTGCAAATTCCAGCGTTAGCATTGGATTTTTTTAAATTCACAAACGATGGCAGATAATGCCGTTAATCTGATAACTGTTACAGTAGCGTGTTAAAACATATATAAGCAGTACCCATTCAGTGTCTCCACATAAAAATAACGTTTGTAATGAGTTTGTGTGCAACAATGGTAAAAATAATTATCTGCATTCACCAAAAACCGTTTGGCGGACTAAGAGGCGGCATAATTATAGAGTTTATTTAATCAAGTAAGAACTTGAGCCCACATGGGGTCTCAAACAGGGTCAATCTGTGTTAAAATGGTTATAAAAGCAAAATAAGAATTGATTGAATACTGAGTGCAATTGGCAGGTGTATCGTCATCTACCAGATTATGAGATGCAGCTACAACGTTTGGTTTGAAATACTGTCGTTCAAAATAAAAGTGCGTTATAATCTGGAGAAGATGCTAACTGTGGGGAGGATACAATCCTAATGTCGGAAAACGAAGTCAAAGTAATTTCCTGCTACACTGCACATTGAGGCGTGCTCATCTTCTGCTTACAACCCTGAGACAGTGGCGGAAATGGAACGTTCATATGGCGAGGACGAGTCTTTTCATAGCACAACCACTGTTGACTTGTCAACAAAGCATGGATGTAGGTTTTCAAAGCTCAATTGCTCTCGATTGCCCTCAAGAGCTGCTCTTTTGGGATAGCCGTGCCGAGCGTTGCCCCTCTCTCGTTCACGAACCAGCAATCCTCTTGTCCACAAAGTGGTGCTGAATTTATCAACTCCGGAGAGACGATAGGCTGAGTCAACCCCCAGGCCGGGTTTGAACTCGCAACCCAACCTTCCGATTGCGAGCCTTTCTCGCTTCCGCTAAGCCACCTGGCCGGATAGGTAAACACTGCAGCTAAAACCTATAATCGTCATGGATCAGCCTTTATGGTGTTTTCATAGTGTGCCCACACACCCCAGCATCTGTTCACTCGGAAGCGCCGCCGATGTGTGTGTGTCGAATTTCCACTGAACCGTGCGAAGGAACACAATGAATGACCTGTTCTACGAAGGCAGCCTTGAAATTAGTACGTTTCGGAGCAACGCGACAATGAGATTGCAAAAGACGCGTGCGCTTCCTAAAATATGTTTTGTTAACATTGCGTTGAAGCCTGCCGTGTTTTATCATCATTATAGGACACATTACAACGTAGGTGTTTGTA
>JAZEWU010000002.1:29299958-29352026 GCA_036362915.1 Geotria australis
GATGTCCAGAAGCTAAACCATCGCGCTTCGAAGAATCGCAAAGAAGAAGTTGTGTGCTTCATAGCGTGTGTTTCATGGTATTGGTATTCGGCACAATAAGGATGTCTCTACGATTTCTTAGAGTATTGAAGCACTTACTGCCTTGATGTGGGTTTTCATGGCTTGATATATGAGAATGAGCGGCACGGTGGCGCAATGAGTAGGGCTGCTGCCTCACAGCAAGCCCGTCTGGGTTCGATTCCCTGCTCGGGTACCGTCCTGTGTGGGGTTTTCATGTTTTCCCCATGTCCGCGTGGCTTTTTCCCGAGTACTCCGGTTTCCTCACATAGTCCAAAGATATGCTGCCTAGGTTAATTGTACTGAATGAATTGCCCCCGGTGCCCTGAGATGTAACTTGCTTACCCCTCCCCGCTGGACAACTGTTAAAAAGAGCTACATCGCTCAAAGGTTCCTTCCAACTTACATTAAAAAAAACGTACTCATTGACGGGATTGCTCTCAAGATCTCGACACGACTATCAAGAAAGAGCAGCTCTTGAGAGCAGTTCTCACATACTCTGTTGGATAGATAATGTATCTATACATCACCATCATCATAGCCAGCCATGACCAATCAATCCACTGCTGGACAAAGGCTGCCGGCAAGTCATCTCTCTACTTCACAATGCTGCAATGAACCAATCCACCTCGCACCTGCATACAAGCTAATTTCATCGCTTCTTCTCAGTAGATGTACGCTGAACCACGTTCCGTTCCTTGGCTGCCACTCCATAAAAAATCCTGACGATTTATACATAATCTATTTATAAAGGAGCAAGTGTACTGATGTCGGTTTTCACGGCTAGATTCATGATGGTTGCTCATCAAAGCTGTTCTTTCGGGATAGCCGTGTCGAGCAAGAGGGAGATCGCTCGACATGGCTATCCGCAAAGAACAGCTCTGAAGAGTAACCATAATGGAGCAAGTGTTTATATATGTATATGTTACTGTATGCATGTCCGCACTGAAGGTAGCAGGTTCGAATCCTTCATGAGCGCACATTTAAACTGCACAACACCCAGGCAGATGTCTCACACGTGTCTTATTTCAGCTTTACTTCCCACTTGTTGTGTTTTTTCTCTAAAACTTTACCACTACTTCAGCTTTTAAATTCCCACTTTTACAGTACCATCGTCCGTATTAAGCGCTCTTTCGCCTTTATCGTGACATCAGAAGAACGTGTTACAAGCTTAGAAGAAGATCGCCTGCAGGCCGGGTACTTTGCTAGCAAGTCATAATCCCCTATAATGTTCTGTCCTGTCCAAGCCCACTTATGTTTTTTTAACAGTTTGAATTACGTCTTTAGCTCAAATATGGTCTATAATCCATGTGTTCCTTTTTCTGTCTCAAAATGTAATTGGAAGCATACATCTCGTTACGCGTCTTTGCACACAGTTTAGTTTCTGTTAAATGTATTTGTTTGTTAATTGCTATGTTTAATCGCCATATGTCATAGCAATTAGCATTCAATGATGAAATGGGTTTATTATTTTAACAATATGGAATAACAAAAGCAAGCATCTGCCAGGAGAGCCAAATATACACATATGTAATTTTCATGGATGCTTTTCAAAGCTGTTCTTTCGGGATAGCCATGTCGAGCGCTTCCTCTCTCCCCCTCACGATGGTTCGTCTCAAACGTAGGAGGCCAAACATGGGAGGTGACATTTTTTTTCAACAGTATGAGTATTCCTCTTCTAGCCTGTATAAAACGCACATTCTGAATTGCAACGCACTCAACCACACATGAAACGTCGAGACGGAGAGAGGGAGAGCGCTTGACGCGGCTATCCCGAAAGAACAGCTTTGGTGAGCGATTCTAAAAGTAAATACAGTTCTGTAAATGAAAACCAAGACTTGTTCCATGTAAAATTAACTCGTAGGCTTTCATGACCAATGTTATTCATAGTGAGGCTCTGTTTATGAGTTTAGGTCATGTGATTATATATTTCATCCATCACACTTATAGACACTGTATGTAGTAAAATATTATTTCACTCAATTTGCTATGGAATTTCCAATGTTTATTAGCCCACCATTGTGAAATAAGCGTTTATAGTAGTACAAACGGATCGATAAAAGTACACCTTTTCACCTCTGTTGAAATTGTTAACATTGTGGAAATTGCGTGATTGCATTACGTTAACGTACTGCTCATTCACTGACACGAACTGGATATCTGATGACAAGTTCTAAAATTACATTATGAATAAGCTTCTGGTTGGTGGTACAGTACTTTTGTTTTGTGTTTTTGTTACAGCCATGCCTATTGAAATGTTCAATATCCACCCATTCTGCATTTACGTAAACAGCAGGTAAACAGGTCCATGTAACCCGATCCACGCCGTGATGTGCATGTGGCAAGCTTGCGAAATGATGGAAATCTAATCGCAGCATTATTACATGATACGAAAACAACCCGTCTGAACTCGTTTGAATTGTTATGACGGGATAAGTACAATATCCCTTCTCCAGCAAGTTACCGTATATTATCCAAACAATGACGAATTAATGTACCCGGTCCATTTTTACGCGGTCGTAAGTGCATGTCCCCGAGCAAGATTAATAACACGAGCATTATGGCTTACGTCAGTTAGTCAATTTTAGATAAGCTGAAAGGAACCGTTCAGTTATGTAGCTCTTTCTAACAGTTGTCCAGCGATGGGTGGGTGGTGGAAGCACATTTTAAACCGGGATGGGACGCCAGTCCATCTCAGGACACAAGGGGCAATTTAGTCAGGACCATTAACCGAGGCAGCATATTGTGGGAGGGCACCGGAGCACCCGGCGAAAACCCACGTGGACACGGGCAGAACATTCAAACTCCAAACATAAAGGCACCCGAGCCGGGAGTCGAACATGGCCACCCCGAAAGAGTAAAAGAAAGCTACCAATCAAACATCTTATTAGTACCCAGAACGCTTCATCTGACGGTCCCTGAGCTGGCTGTTACAAAGAACATTGAATGCGCAATGTGTTGCAGGGAAAGAAGTCAATGATGTTTATGGGTAAACTGCTTTCCCGGAGCTACTAGATGCTTTGGGTGATACTTGTGGCTGGTTCTACTCCGTCTTATCAGACCACAATAGGGCAAACATGTGTGAGCGTGGTCATAACGGCTGTGCCCTATTCACGTTGAGAATCCACACAGTTGCAAGCATGTGGCTTATCACCTCACGGCATCTCAGAATTATGCTTGGCTGCAGCTGCTACCCTTAATTTGGCGGGACTCGTGCTGTCGCTATCAGGGACTTTCTAACCCAATGATTGGGCTGCAGACCGACTGCTCATAGCCTCATGGTCACGATAGGGCAATGAATCATCAAACATCGTCTAGGCTTTGTGCCTAGTCTCATAAAGTTGTTGACATTCCTCTTCTTGATGATTGCTCTTCAGAGCTGTTCTTTCGGGATAGCCGTGGGAGATCGCACAACACGGCTATTTCGAAAGAACAGCTCTTAAGAGCAACCATCATGAATTGAGCCATGAAAACCTACATCAGTACATTATCTTTCTTTATGGTACTGCGTGTGCATTTCCGTAAGATGCCACGTCTGAGTCTGAGAAGCCGAATAAAAACAGGAATAATGTGCGTTTGATTTCAATACGTTGTTTTTCATATTTCATTTTTATAGCAGTGAAGAGGACATTGCAGAGAGGCAAAAAAGATAGAAAAAACTGGAGCCAGCGTCGTTTGAGAGCTGAACGACAGTTGACACTGGTTCGGCTATTCAAGTCCCTAGGTACAGTGTGCAGCTTCGGAAAGATGGTTCTTTTTGTCAGCCATATGTTTTAGTTATATATTCGCCAATGCCATTGTTTGTCTGAAGGCAAACAATGGCAGCTCATAATATAAGTTGCAGCTTATTCTTGGTGTTTGCGGTAAATGTAACATGTCTTTCATTGCATTGTCACTGCACATCTTCATATCTATGTAATGGTAAAAATGCAGTCCGGTAATTGCTTGCTTATGCCAGGCCTTCATTGGGAGTCGAGTTGCCACCTCGGAGGCACAAAAACCCGGGACATTTCGTGCATTGGTAAATGGAATAAGAGAGAGAGGACCGTACTCGCAAAAACCCAGACTTTGAATAATTACTTGTTTTGTAAAAACGTATAGATTTCCAGGGACAGCTGCCTCAAAACGGAGGACGGTCCTGGGAAAAAACAAGACAGGTGGCAACTCTAATTGGAGGCCATCCCCCTTTGTGTTGGATTGAGAATGCCTGGGAAGAATGATTGTTGGCTTTACATGGGTGCAATAATGTATTCATGCGAAAATAAAATAAAGCAACATCTTTAAGTACGATCTAAAACAAGTATTTCATGTATTGCATGCTTGCAATACTTTAACGGGACATACATTGTGAGTTTAACACTAACAAACCCATAAACTTGATGGGTAAAAGTGGCATATACCTCAAAAGCATTGAAATAATTATAGTAGGCTCATTGACTGCACATAAAATGCCAAATGTCAATCGAGTTTTGCGTTAAACTCGAGGTCTGTAATGTATGCGTGTCACATACAGCTAGCTACCCTTTATCCCCCCGAGCAGCAGTTTTTTTTTAATATGCAACGATCTCAATAATCCTGAATTCACTGACATGTTTTTGTTACTGTAGTTGAATCGTGGGGGTTACGGGGTGAATGCCAACCTACCCCAGTTAGAAGTAATCTGCTCAGCATTGCATGAAAAGCCAGCTGTGGTGGTTTTTTATGCCTTCAAATCCATGCAGACACACGCTTAGAGAGCTACCGCAGGCAAAGCATTTACAGAGATATAATGTAGGTGCATAGCAACCATTCCCAAGTGATACTTTAATAAAATGAATGCAGGGTTAAGCAATACCTGGGTACAATGTCCCATTTTCTGATTCATAAGCAGGCATTGTCTCGAATGTTAGAAAAGCTCCTTAAACGTGCGATAAGTAATGCCATTATATAAAAGGCACCATCTGGCTGAGCAGACATTGTACTTTGAATAAAATGTGGTACACTTTATTTAAGCCACCTATTTACACAGAGGGATAGATTTGCAACGAACAATTGGTGCTCGTTACACCTAAAGTACACACTGTTTTGGAAATAACAACATGCGAAAGGTGTGCTCACAAACAGCACTAAGGCAAGACTCCCCTCATTCCTCGTTTATATCTTTACAGCTTACGTGCGTTTTCCTCTCCCGATGAATTTACTCATCAGTTACAGAAGCGTTTGATATGAAACGTTGTTTTTGGGTACAGGATGTACTTGTATTTGCCTGTGCTCATGAATAAATACCGTACGGACGAATGATGAATTGGAGATAATGCAGCTTAGGGTCTCTTCACATCACGATTTTCCATCGCAAATACGGTAATCTGGAACAGTGACTCATGCTGGAACAACATGCAACCTTAAGTAATTTAATATAACGGTTAATATGTAAACCAAATAGTGGGAAAATCTATTACATACACATTTCAGAATGCAAAGGTAGTGTGTCCATTTATATAGAGTTTTCTTATGGCTTGTGCTAGATATACAGTAATTGCATATTCTAAATAAAAATATTCTCTTTTAGCGATTGGAATTTATTTCATCATATCATTATGAAAACTTAGATCAGTAGATATTATTTTAAATATCAATTTTCCCAAAAAACAATACTTAAGCGCACGCGCGTCACAGCCGCGGGTGTTGCGACACCCGCACTTTCACAGAAACATGATTCCATCCCCCCCACATTTTCCTGAGGTAGTCTCATATCGTATGTTGCGACACCCGCACTTGCACAGAAACATGATCCCCCCCCCACTTTTTCCTGCAACACCCGCAACTGCGACGCGCCTGCTTAAGCGTTGTGTTTCAACTCAGGATATTAACCAACCAAGCAACGGAAATGTGATGATCACTATATGAAACACACTCATGCATTTATCTCATTATGAAAATGTAGACAGTTACTAATTGCTTTCTCGATTGTCTGATGTAAAAATGTGTAATATAGCACATTCAACAGAAAGCCTCCATTACATAGCCAGAATTCACAGTTTAACAGAGCAGTTAGGAATAATATTATCTCACGTTGCTGAACCCTGTGAATTAATAATACTTTATGTTTAGTGCATAATAGCAAGCTTGAGCCTTATTTGTGCACAGCATTTAGGTCAGAAACTGTTGCGTGACCCCCTTATTATGTGCCCTCTACTCCAGTAACTAAGCCCTACGCTCATTGAAATGTTATTGGCAGAATCGTGAGCTGTGAGTGAATGTGGATGATTAATTATTGTTTGTGCTTTTATAATCAAAGCAATTTCATAACTGGGTCATCTGCGTGGGTTTTCGCCAGTCCAAAGACATGTCGCCTAGGGTTATTCGTCTGCTGACTAATTTTGCCCCCAGTGCCTTGTGATGGACTGGCGTCTCATCCTGGATAAAGCTCTGCCTTGCGCCCTGTGTCTGCCGTGATAGGCTCGGGCTTACCACGACCCTGAGCGGGGTTAAGCTGATAGTGATAATTATGAATGTGCCATTGCACCTGCATAACGCTGGCTTCCTCTTATGAGTGACGTGACAAGGTGTTTATCAAGGTGTTTATCTTCATGTTAACAGCAGACAGTACATTTCCCCTGCAACATTAGCTGCACATGCAGGATTTGAAACTTGCGTCAAACTATCTCTAGATTCCCATATTTTACTCCTGCATTCAATCGCACGAGGAATAAATAAAAAGTAATTCGTACAAAACTCCAGTTCCTCTCTTAAAAGAGAAATCCAATTGTAATATGGTTCTTGCAGACGTATAATGAGCTTATATGGGTCGTTAAAATTTCATTGCAAGGACGAACGCGTGATTATAACAAAATAGTGGGGTGCATGTGGGTATATTTCATAACGGCATAAAAAAATACGAGCTTGTAAATTGCAAATTGACCGTATGACAAATGGGAGTCCGGTATAAATAGCTGGAAATCCAGCACTAAATAAGCATGTTTCACTTCCCCGTCGTCCCCCCGCCAAGTCCAATTCCTGGACTGAGTTGTCAGTTTCATAAACAACCAGGCAACTGGTATTTTACTCATTGCAACAGCAGCGTGGGGGGAGGTGCGCGGGTGGCTGGGCGGCTAGAGGTCACGAACAAACCTCCCTCCACCCCTGTCCACTATCTTGGTTATTTGCTGAGGTTTCCCCTGGGTGCCCCACCGCCTGCTCTGCGAGGCACGGTAGCAATTGCTCCCGGGTAAAAGGTGGTCTCAAACTGGATCACTTGACACGCGTAACGTAGGACGGGCACTTAAGCCCCCGCTTAAGTCGCATCGCGCGCGGGTATAACGATAATTTCACGGAGGAGAATGTGTTAAAGAATCACCCGGTGTGCAGGTGTTGTGCGGAATATTTCCTTTGCTAGGATCGCGAGAGATGGCGACGGTTTGCGGAGGCCTCTATCCAGCAGTGGATCGACCAAAGCTTAATGATGATACTGACTAAGTTGGGCGGCAGGGTGGCGCAGAAAGGAATGGTGTTGCGCGAGGCGGTTGGATTCCTGCCTTGGGCGCCCTATTCCGGGTTCCCCAGTTTCCCCAGTTTCCTCCCACAACTTAAAAAAAACCTCATTAATTAGTTGGCCGATAACATTATAATATATAGGAAGGAGAGTGTGGCAATGTGTTGGCGCCGGCCAACTGCCTGGCTGCCTCCTCCTCCGCTCTGCGCTTTCCTCGCGCCTCTGAGTCGTTCTCTCGTCGAGTGAATACCTTCGACATTTCATAAATATGCGTGCGTTATAAACTTATTATTATTAGTAGTAAATGTGAAGTGAACCGGCAGCCAATCCGGCTCAGGGTCGGGTAAAGCAGGTTGAGCTTGGGCTCTGAAGATATTGTCACATCGCACGTGACGCTAATTATAACATCTACGTTCCACTGTGAATGAACGCTTTGCGCAGAACGCAGGGCACATGACGCGCACTGAACCACCCCTGAGGCAAAATTACAATCGTGTGAACTTTGCTGCTACATTTTTACTGTTTTGAAACGCATTCTTGGTTACTATAGAACCGGGGACAGGTTTAACACACACATGCGTATATACGGGGTGATCCATCCATAGATACCTTCACCGATTTCTAACGACCCTCTGAGTTTCTTGTCAACAGGTGATGGTAGGTATATTGTGAAAGCCGTGGCTCCGTATTCCACGAAGGGCAGTGTTTGAAGATGTACGAAGTGTTATGAGATGGTTCGGAGACTTGCAGTTAGAAAACATTGAACGTTGCTCCAACGTTACATGTTGTTTGGACCGCTGGTTCAACTGGGCAGAGCTTTTAAATATATTTTTTTCGATAACGGTTGTGGTGTTATGGTATTTTACTGAGGTGTCTATATATGGATCACTCAGACTTCATATTCGGATTGCCATATCGTTTGTTGGGACTGTGCCAGAGTTTTTCACTTTTATGTTGTTTACGTTAAACGTGATTTGCCTTAATGGGTGTGAACCATTAGTCTGGAATTAACAGACATTCATAAACAGTGTTATGCAGTAGAGTCTTCATACCAGGGTAATGTCATTTTATTAACAAACTTAATTAGAGAGCATTGACTTTCAACATATTGTAAGGTCTTTAATCTCATTAAGGTCTTATTAAAGTGCCATGCTTGCACGTACAGTATATGAATGTGTGCCCGTATACTTTCCATGATAAGGAGTTGTGCCACTGTCAGCATCTGTGTGTTGATCTATTCCCGCCATCCATCCATCCATCGTCAGAAACCGCTTAATCCTGTACAGGGTCGCGGTGAACCGGAGCCTATCCCGGCAGACACAGGGCGCAAGGCAGCGCTGTACCCAGGATGGGACGTCGGTCCATCACATAATATATTCCTGTCACTAAAGGCGATAAAGTATTGTACGCAATATAGGCGTAAGATGTAATGATTATTCGTATGGATTAACAATGGTATATGAGACATCAATCGGATAATGGTACAGGTATAATCAATGTTTACAATAGTTTGTACGTTGTACGTAATGGGTTCAGGTAGTAAGCGTTTCCCACAACGTGAAAAAAACTAGTCTCCAGTAAGAATCATGACTACAATGTGTCACACAGCCACTGGTGATGGTTCCCCCTCGTACACAGCACTCGCGTTTATAACCCTGTGGGCTCGCCTTCTCCTGTACGTTTGACTTAAAATGTTTGGGGCGTGCACATGACATTTTTGAGAATCTCTAGGATCTTGAGGCAGACTTCAAACATTTACGTTCATGGAAATGTTAGAGACCGTGTTAGTTGCACTGACATCACTGCCGTCAACAGGTTTTGTTCAACTCTACGAAAATACAAGGAAAGGTTAATGGTACTGTCGTGAAAACTTCTAACAATGAACCAGGGGTCTGACGCAAACCTTGTCTCTCACATACTAATTTTATATTTTAAAAAAGCACAGCCCCCGCTCCTTCCCCCAACTTCATAAACACGTTCTTGTGCTGACATAACCTCGTCACCTGAAATCACCTAGTTGCTAAAGTCCGCGTCTGCTGCTGCTCCGCCCATGTAGAGATAAATGCGGCGAGTCAGTCTCCACACACCTGCTGTCAACAGGTAGACAGCTGGTAGATACTTCCTTATGGAATTAACGTGAGATTTGGCTTCGTCATACTGCATTGCGCGTGGTTCACAAGCACAAAGAACCAAAAAGTCTGTCCTTAAAGGAAAACAAAATGTATGATAGAGCGACGTTTCAAGCGATGCCAACATTGGTCAAGAAGAAGCAAGGTATATGTGATTGAACCTAGCTCTCTAGTGCCAAACCGCTGGAATAGAGAAACAGATTTGAATTTACAGCAACCGTTCATAAGGTGCCAGAATAAATTACATAATAGGCAATAGGCGACGTTTATGCATGAACAAGGCCCAATGCCCGAGACGTTGGCTAGTATTTGTTTTTTCACTTTTTAGGGCCGTGTTATTGACAAATGTGCTGGGTTTTTTTTAAAAACGTGAGCCCTTCTATGGGCACCTTTCTTGCCAGTGTACAAATAATGTAAAACCTTGTATATTTTACATTATTTGTACGCTAACAAAAAAGGTGCCCATAGTTTAAACAGCTAGACCCGAGCTACTAATGCATTGATATTTGCATTGTCCAAAACTGCTCGCCTTGTGGCAACACTTGGCTAAACACTGAGACTAGGCTATAAAGAAAGCTGTCTCTAGTGTTGGGCCAATCACTTTAAAGGACAATGCATATATTATCATAGAATTTGTTTTCATGTTTTCGCCACAAGCATGTGTGGCTTCTTGCAAACTGGAACCTATGCAAAAAGGTGTCCAATTGGTGTTTTAAGATCTTAACACTTCTCTCATTGCCAGAAAACGTAAAACCTTGTGTATTTTACATGTTTTGTGAGTCCTTCTGTTCACAAGAGAGACGTGGTTGCTACGTGCTTATCTTTGTAAGTTGTAGGCTGCTGCTGGTGCAGGTCTGTTTCCATCGCTGGGACCTCGAGGGGGTGGCAGGTTTCGGCAATTTGTCTTTTTCCGGTGCCAACAAAAGCAGAGGCTGATGCCAATTTTAAGCCGAGAATGGGAATAGGACATGCCATTTCATAACACAAAAATACAACTGCGAAATAAATAATTCAAGCATTAGATTATGGCGTTCTGATAGTGTTCCGGTAAATAAAAGTTGGCACAGTTTGCCGATTGCCTTGCGTGTTTTTAATTTAAAAATAATAATTACTCGTTTGCTTTAAAATTTTCTTTAAACAGAGCTGGGAATTCTCACAATTCCGAGTCTAATGTTCTACTTTTGAGGTCAGTCCCTACCTGTGCACACAGGTGTCCACTCGTGTGCACGTATGAATATTTTAGAATGGGAAATTGCCTCGAAGAGAATTATGATTTGTGCAGCATGGGCCCAGCTCTCGATGACACACGTACCGCGCTTACCTGCAGGCGCAATGCATCTTGCTTCGATATGTAATGTGCCAGTGTCACTCATGTTTGAGAGGGTATTTCTAAATGTTCTCCATTAATTGACACTCAGGATTGATTGTGGCGTTTCTGGCACAGTGCAGTGAAGGTGCCTATTGAGTAGTCTATGACTGCGGTGGCCCCTGGAGTTTGCTTACACCCACATATAGTTGAGGAACACGTTCTGGCAGAACACCAAGTGTTTCCTAGGTCAGCCCCCAGCCGTGCTTCTCCAAATGCATTGATGCTCTGTCCCCGCTCCCGGTCCGAGTGCCCACCCCCCCTACCCCCAACCTCAGTGTGCCCCCAATTTATAATCTCCTGATGCGACACAACGGCAGCGTTGTCGTGTGTCTTAGTGTGGCACCGTTGTCAACCCAGAAGGCGCGTTTCTCTCGTGGGTAAACGAGGGTAATAATACATAATTATAACTCCATCAGGCAGGCGGCACGGTGGCGCGGTGAATAGCGCTGCCGCCTCACAGCAAGAAGCACCCGGGTTCCAATCCCGGCTGGGGTGCCTTTCTGTGTGGAGTGTGCATGTTCTCCGATTTCCTGCCACAGTCCAAAGGTAAATTGGTCTTCTGACTAAATCGCCCCCGGTGCTCTGTGATGTACTGGCGTCCTATCATGGGCATAGCCCTGCCTTGCGCCCTGTGTCTGCCGGAATAGGCTCCGGCTCACCGCAACCCTGCACAGGATTAAGTGGTTTCTGACAATGAATAAATGAAGCCCCCCACCTCCACAAACGTGAATTATACGGAGTGCTGCTGTCTGCTGCGAATGCTGCGTTGCATTTGCTGGTTTTGCGTTTTCAGGATTAATTCTAGTCGGTTCACCGAAAAGAAGCACGGTGATCAATCTCAGCATCAGCCATGATCGATCCACTGCTGCATGAAGGCTCAGCCGTCGCCATCTCTCGCGATCCTGCGATGTAATCACCCACCGGCAACTGCTCCCCACGGATCGTAACGTTATCGCGCTGGAGGGGTTTGCGTGTTACAATGAACCCCAGAGCTACATCACCTGGAGTTTAGCACTCGTGCTAGGGTCTCCCTTGGATGAACAGGTCTCGAGTCTAGAGCTGCTGCTAGGGTGTTCCTCGGTAAACAGGTCTGGAGTCTAGCACTCACGCTTGGGTCTCCCTTATTCAACAGGTCTGGAGTCTAGCGTTCCTGCTGGGGTCTCCCTTGGTAAACAGGTCTGGGGGGAGGTATCACGAGCAGGTCTCTTCGCTGCCTCTCGTCCTTGACAGCCACTCCATCATTATTCTTGATCATCTGCCATCATCATTAGCCTGACGATGCGTCCAACGCGAAACGTCGCGAACGAGAGAGGAGGAATGCTCGATACGGCTCTCCCGAAACAGCAGCTCTTGAGAGCGATTCCGATCCACTGAGCCGTGAAAAACCTACACCAATACCAATGCGACACTTCCACACTAATGCATTCTTAATCTCCGATACATTAATTTACTTTCAAAGAAAAAGTAAAGTATTTAAAGTCGTAAAAAGAAGTCTGCGTTTTATTTTCTGCCTGGTCACCGATTCAAGCAATGACGCAATAAATCATAATCACTGTCAGCCATTGATTAATCCTGTATGGGGTTTTGGTCAGCCGGAGCCTATCCCGGCAGAAACAGGGCGCAAGGTAGGGTTATACCCAGGATGGGACGCCAGTCCATCACATGGCACCGGGGAGAATTTAAGTCCGCAGGCCAAATAAACCTATGCAGCAATATTTATTTCGACTGTGGGAGGAAACCGGAGTGCCCTGCAAAAACACACGCGGACACGGGGAGAGCTTGAAAACTCCACACAGAAAGGCACCCGAGCCGGGATTCAAACCAGGATGCTTCTTCCTGTGAGGCGGCAGCGCTACTCACCGTGCCACCGTGCCGCCCCGCAATAATGCAATTTTCATTTTCTATTAGAAGTTTACTTATCGGACCTTTTCTCATGTTCTCCTGCACTTCATTGTCCTGCAAGTCGACTATGCTTTGTTCGACTGCGTTGCATGTAATGCTGTACCTCACTGATTTGCATCTCGGCACGTACGGTGGAGGAAGTGTCCTTTTGCAGCGAGGGTCTCTGTGGCGTGATTTGAACTTTTGTACAAACCGCCTCTGTGTCGAAAGCAAGACTGGCTTGGCAAAAGAATAGCAATCGAAGTATAGCATCCTCCTGGGATTTGTGTGCAGATTGCTTGGCCGCAAAACCGGAGGAAATGATGCTAAATAGCCAGTGGAATGTTCCCAGCACAACGGAGGAACAGCAGACTGCATCCGAATAAATCCGTAGGGGCTTTGAGTGTGTGGGAAAAAGCTATTGAGCTGCTGAAATTGGAAAGAAATGACTCAACCCCATTTTTGTAGAGCTCAGCTGCCTAAAATTGATTCCTTTTAACCACATTTTCAACTTAGTGTGGGGGCTTTTTTTTAACATGCAAAGAAAAAAAAATACGAGCGGAAGCATTTTTAAATGGCAGCAGTTGACCGAAGCATGTGACAAAGAATTTGTGCATAAGTCCTGCCCCACAAGGTCAAACACAAAGAGCAAAGCGAAGTAAGTGTTATTGCTGACTACAAGACAGAAACGGTGGTGGTGGTTGGGGGGGGTAAAAGGGAAACGACTTGACCAGCAACAATGGCTTCACTGTGCACGCATAGCAGTGCGTACCAATGACATGTGTGACGGCAGCCTGCACCAGAACAGCCTGGCTCTCCACTGTACAGCGTGTCTTGTGCTTTCAAGTCCCTCCTGCACAGCATTGCTGCACGTCTGCCATTCTGTATCGCACGCATGAAATTGATTTTCATCCAAGGTCGACTGGCTGTTCTCCCCGCAGCCCTCCCCCGAGCGGCTCTCGATCCTCTCTCGCTCTGCCTCCACCGCCTGCAAAAGGTTGTCGCGCTCATCAGCAACGTTAGCTGTCTCGCCCCTATCACTGTTGAGTTTGAGCACGAGAAAGTGTTGGTGGGTTTTTGTCGTCTGCGCGATTTGTTCACCGGGTAAAACAGGTAAGAGGTGTACCCCTGTAATTGCTTTCTCACGCCAAAGCTGGCAGAGTGGTCTCCAACGAAGGGGGGGGAGATATTTGGCCTCCTTCTGAACGCTGGCCAGATGTCTTGAAAGAGGTAGGAGTAGCTTTCCTCAAACACACGTAATTTGCCGAGCAACTAAATGGGGCACATCCCTTATAATACTCATCTCATTGTCAGAAACCGCTTAATCCTCTACAGGGTTTTCGTGAGCCGCAGCCTATCCCGGCAGACACAGGGCGCAAGGTGAATAGGGGAGACGGGAGGAGATTTGAAAAACTTGCACCGTAGTTTCAAGTGTTTGTGGATTGCCGTGCTGGGGATACAGATGGAAGCAATGACCTCTGAATTTCAAGTCAAGTTTCATAACCATTGCACCACGGCAGCAGCATCTCCTCTGCACTGGGTAATTGTAGTTGCAGTGGATTCCTGGCACAGCTGTGAACTGCAATGGACAAGTGCATCCGTCCTCTTATTAAGTTGATGAATAATGCAGATGAGCCTGAGTTATTGCCTTGAGCAGGTGACATCAGATTCGCAAAGTATGGCACATTATTATGTTGCTTTGGCTTTGTAATTTTTTTTGCTATAATCCAAACTCACCCGTTTAAATATTGATGCATCTACTTATTTACAGTGCGCTTTTACGGCGCGCTGACGAGACTAACTGGCTGCACATTCATAATGCAAATTTACAACATGCAAAGTGCATCGTTCCAACGCATTAAGACAAATGTTGCTAATGCCGATGCGCGTGTTTTCATGTACAGCCCGTCGTTAATCCACTGTTGGATGACGACCTCCAGACACCATGCGGGCAGTGAGGGTTGTTTAGCCATGTTTCACCACGGTGCTCGGTGAAGGTGGTGGGAAATACAGAACAACGTTGCATTTCGTTGCAAATTTCTCCGAATCCTCATTTTAGCACGAAATATTCTTCTTCTTTTTTGCGATTCTTCGAAGCACGATGGTCAGCCTCTGGACATCGTTGTCTTTCAGGTCGGCCTCGAAGTGTTTGGTAGCATTCGCAGGCAATACCAAGTACTACCTGACAGGGATCGCGACGTGAAATGAAAGCGCACGTCTTTAGACACAAGTCCAAGTCATGTGGTTATCTGGGCGGCACGGTGGCGCGGTGAGTAGTGCTGCCGCCTCACAGTAAAATAATAATAATAGCATTTATAGAGCGCTTTTCACCCGAGGGTTACAAAGCGGTGCACAGGGCTGCGGAGAGAACGACATGTCAACAACGACAGAGAACGGAAAATCAACCACAAATTTGTTTTGGGTTTTTTTATTTTTATAATTTGAGCTGCGGAGAGAACGGCATGTCAACAACGGGGAGACAGAATAACTGAGAGTCAAGCAATAGCGATAAATTATAAGACATAGGACACAAAAACAACAGGAAAATAATAATAATAATAATTCTACAACAAGCAAGGAGGGAACAGATGTACCCGAGCAGACGCAGATCGGAAGAGAGAGAGACACCACTGACCCGCACCAACAATTCAAGCCAGAAGAAGGAATAAATGTTCCCATGAAGGCGCAGGTAGGAAGTGAGCCAACATCCTGGCACGACAGCATTGAGCCGTATCAGTAGTCCTGGCAGGACGGCTTGAAGGATTTACGGAACAAGCAAGTCTTGAGACGAGATTTGAAGATGTTCAAGGACTCCGGTGAACGAATTTCCAGTGGAAGAGCATTCCAGAGTCTTGGAGCAACGCGCGAGAAGGCTCTGTCACCCATCCCGTGTCCGAGTGGGTTTTCGCCGGGCACTCCAGTTTCCTCCGTCCACAGACATGCTGTCAGGTTAATTGGCCTACTGAGTAAATTGCCACAGGTGCCCTGCGATGGACTGGCGTCCCATCCTCGGTATACCCCTGCGTTGCGTCCTGTGTCTACCGGGATAGGCTCTGGCTCACCGCAACGCTGTACAGGATTAAGCGGTTTCTGACAATGTATGAATTAATGAACATAATTGCGTCCCATCTTGGGTATAGCCCTGCCTTGCGCCCTATGTCTGCCAGGATAGGCTCTGGCTCACTGCAACCCTGTAAAGGAATACGGGGTTTCTGACAATGAATGAATAAACAGCAGTATGGGGACTTGATGATTTAAACAAATACCAGAGTCCGCTTCAGGGCGCAAGGCAGCGTTGTAACCAGGATGGGACGCCAGTCCATTGCAGGGCACAAGGGGAAATTTAGTCTGGTCAATGAATCTAGACAGCATGTCTTTGGAGGGCAACCGTTCAACCCAGGTGAACCTGGATAACGGCCGTAAATCCCGTTGTGCGTGTGAGTGTGAGTGTCGAGGTTCGTGAAGGACGCTACTGGGCAGTTGGAGGCAGTCGCCTTCTAACAACAACAGAGGTCGGAGGAGCGGCGCTCACAACAGCGAGCCGAGCGCTGGGCGGATAAAACTCAGCAATATGGCACGGTAGAGAGCACAGGTGGTGCTCCAACCAGTCATCTCAGTCAGGCAACAAATTACACCTGGGTATGTCCCGTGACCTCCTTGTCAGCGAGCCTTCGACACCCTGCGTGGCCTCGAGGTGCACTTGGGCTGGCACAGGCGCCGTGGTGACGTCACCGCCACTTTGTGGCGAGGAGGAGCGGGGTGGTGGGGCTGATTAATGAACTTGCACCGATGGTTCAACCGTCGCACACTGACAAATAGAATCAAACCGCCGCCCTCTAGATTGCAAATCCTATGTGCCAACCTATACACCACTATAGCAGCTTCCGTTTGCATTACAACACAATAAAAATCTCATTATAATAACTATCCTGTAATGTTTCAAGTTTCCTATTGCTCACAAACTCTACTCGCGCACAGTTGAACCTGAAACACGCAACAAAGACCGTTAAGTATTTGTTTTCAACGAATGTTAATTTTACTTGTTTTCGTCCGATTCTAGAACGGCATGGCTTGAGCAAGCTGCCAGCGTGGACATGATTTAAACGTGTCCAACATTACCACACCATAATGGATGCGATAGAGGTTTTAGAAATGGCAGGTATGGGTGCCTGACCTTTTACGATAAGACATCCCCCCTTGCATTGCATGTTGTTGGAAATGAAATCATTGCACTTATCAGTCTGTTGAAAAGGGCAGACATCAATAATTTATGGCTTGTCTGGAATGGGGAGAGTTGACACAACTTCCTGAACAGTTAGTCATCCTGTTTGCAATATATTTTGTGATTATAATGAAATATTGGTACACTTAGATAAGCTCTCTGCATGCGAGCAAAACATTCTAGGGGGTAATAATGCTCGTTAAAGTTGTGTTTTAAAGATGACAGGTTCATTAGATATCGGACTACGTTTCCCGTGGGATGGTTTATTTCGCCAAAGCAGAAATGATGAATGGACCGCACAGTATATTTATTTTGATTGCCTAACACTGATACAACATTAATGTACACTGTAGAGGGCGATGTGTATATTAATAAGGTGATCGCAAATATTTTGGCCATCATCAAGCAACCTGGAGCAAAGTATTGGCGCTGTTGTTAATGCGCTGCACTATGAAGCCAGCGGGTAATCCCTTCCTCCGACCATCCGTTCCTCCCTCGTTCATCCCTCCGTCCCTCAACTAAATAGTATGATTTAGTATAGTCAAACAACACCCAAAACTGACAGAATAGGGAGGTCATCATCCAGGAGTATATTGACACAGGGTTCTATTTCTTCTTCTTTGCGATTCTTCGAAGCGCGATGTTAAATTACAGTTTCCCATTTTCTTACACAGCCCCTTGCATTTTCATTGAACTCCGCAAGGTCTTTTGAGCTGCAGAGGTTGGGTAGTAGAGCACAGACAAGGCAGTGTTCCATAGTATGGTCTGCTTCTCCACATTCACAGGTTTTATTTAATATATAAATATTATACAAGTGTTTTATAGTAGCTTTATTAGAAAAATTTGACAATGTTCAGCCGTTTGTAAATCCACTCCTGGATTAAAGGTTTCCCCATGGCATTTCAGTCTTGTGGGTTTATTTCACCATACTTCACCAGGCCTGACAGTGTAGGCTGGTGAATGGGGCGCTCTAGGGACAATCTGGAACTTGAACATTTTAGTCGTAGTCGAGAATCAAACCTAGCTTTTCTGCATTCAAAATGCCGCGTGCTACCCACTGCGCCACTGTGCCCTCGCTGTTGTTATGAAACTATATATGTACAGTACTGTCAATGGTGTTTACAGTTAGAAGTTAATACATCTTTGGCACTTTACACGCTTTTGTTATCCGTCATCACGAATATGTTATGGAGACACCTCCATTCTAACGATGGCTCAACCAGTGCTGGCCAAGCTATAAGCCTAATGCTTAAGAATTATGCGTGCTTTTATGCGTCTGGATTACGCACTTTCCACTGAACAAGTGTTCCGTGAATGCGCCGCTGTGAACTGTTGATGCGTCTATGTCTCTGAATTCCTGCGTTTTGGACACGTTGAACGCTTTTTTTTCTTTATAAAACTCAAATATGCATCGGTGGGTGAGATTATGACATGTGATCATGAACAAAGAAGCAGGATTATACAAGCACAAAGGAATGCAGCCTCAGAAATGCACTTATGAAATACACATGCACCACGTTAATCATGTGAAATCTTTGTATTTTTTTTGCTCATGCGGGGATTTGACTTTATGGTCTTTCTCCGGCCATTCCTGGCTGGGTCATTTCCACAGGCCTTCACGTACTGGATCACCACATTAAACCACCTCCTCCTGCGGCGTGAGACGCACGGCATCTATTCCACCCTGGTTTTTAAAGTCCCACGTTCAATGTGTTAACACGGGTCTTATTATGTCTGACAAACTTTCCCTTATGGTCAGGTTGGAATGTCCCTATCGTTCATCACTCCACTGATTTCTCTCCCATTTCAGATGCGTCATGTGGATACTCGCTTTGATCTCCTTGTCCCATGTTCATGCACTGTCGACCCTAGATACTGTACGCATCGGCTTTCACGAGTGGGGTCTCTCCAAAACTGCTCCGCAATTTGCTTCGCACGGTATTTATAACGGGCGCGGTGAGAAGCGGCGCCGCCTCACAGTATGAAGCTCCTGGGTTCGAATCCCGGCTCGGGGGCCTTTCTGTGTGGAGTTTGCAATTTCTTCCCGTATCTGTGTGGGTTTTCGCCGGGAACTGCGGTTTCGTCCCACAGTCCAAGGACATGCTGCTGCATAGGTTAATTGGCCTGCGGTCTATATTACGCCCTCGGGTTCCTGTGACGGACTGGCGTACTATTCAGGGTATAGCCCTGCCTTGCGCCCTCTGTCTGCCGGGATAGGCTCCAGCTCACCGAGACCCTGTACAGGCTTCAACGGTTTTTGACAATGGATGGAAGGATGGTATCTAGAACTTATTTTAACAAATATTTTTATGATGGCGTTACACGTAGATGTTAATCAAAATGCTCATCTCAGATTACATTGGCTGTGGCCGCAGTACAGTGGTTAGCGCACTGGACTTATATTCAAGAAGATGCCGCCTTGATTGATCTCCCGGCACGGCAGTTAGCACAACGGGCATGTTTCTTACATCTCCCCCCACCTCTATCCAACCAGCAGCATTAACGCGTTCAGCACAGTTTGTCGATTCGCAGGTCGTGCGCGGTGGAGCAAGTGTGGGTATTCCTGTCTCTTTCAAGACGCCTGGCCAGCAGGGAAGAGTAGGCCAATGTACCCTCTAGAGGGGCTTGATAGCACCCCCTCTCTTGAAGGCCCTTCCAAAAGCGTCGGCGAGAGCAGGTAACTGCAGCCATGCCCCTTTACCTTTCACATTTCGTCGGCCGACACTTGTGTCAGAAAAGACCATTATAAATCATTGATAAAATACTGCTGATGGGTATACTTTCATCAAAAAAATATCCCGACATGTTTTTGATTTATTGAGCAAAGAACAAGCAGCTGAGTGTTTACCCTTTCTTGTAGCTGTTTTCCTGCTTGCATTGCACTAAATCATTCCGTTAACCAGCTTCTTCCACAAAGCAGGACTGACACGGCAATCATTGCTTGAACCATCCCATTGGGGGGCCCTAAGCAAAAACTATTTTTGGGTGAATCATCGGACTACGAAGATTACGTTATAGACAAGTTTTCGGTGCGCGCGTATATATTTGTAGAAAGCCTGGGCCCCTTGAGCTGCTTGGGGCCATACACGTTTGCTTCGGTTGCTTATGCTGAGCACCGTCATTGAGGGCAATTAAAATAGGAGTAAGGTAACACTGTTGATAATAACCAATTAGCATTTTCTCATGGTTAAATATTCCCAGTTATGTTTCTACAATGTTACCTGTAGCGATGCCACTGGTAATTAGGCATACATTAATTATGAAGCTATTCCCAAATGTAAGCTCATAAACAATCTGATTTTGCAACCACAAGCCAAATAAATCCCTGAACTTTAGTATTGAATTTGCATCAGATGCAGGCAGCTGAGGCACAGCCAATGAAAGGTCAATTGATGATTTTTTTTCTTACGCAGTCCATTATTTCCAGGAACAAATTCATTATTTTATTTCGATCAATCATTAACAGTGTAATTAATTTCAAAATACAGCTGCCACTGCAGTAAGGGATGCCGCGAATGTTCCCAACACCATTGTTCATGCTGACATTATAACAGCGTGCGATGGACTGGTGTCCTATCATGGGTATAGCCCTGCCTTGCGCCCTGTGGCTTACCGCAACCCTGTACAGGATTATGCTGTTGCTGACAATGAATGAATGAATAACTGCGTCCACAGAATAATCTGTTGTCAATACATGATAACGTATTACAGCACAGGGGGTAGATACTGCCCTTTACGCTATGAGAAACGTGTGCTATTTATTTTGAAAATCTCATCATGTTAACATAATTACAGCAAATGCATGTTCACACTGGGATTGCTATGGGTCCTACGAAGCCATACACTATAATAACGTTAGTATTCAATGTGCAATGTATGTAGCAGCTTGGAAGAGTAGGCCAACGTACCCTTAAGAGGGGATCTCCAGCGATTTCCTTTCTCGTGGCGCCCCTTCTGCCTGCAGTGCTGTGAGCAGGGCTGCTGCACCTTTAGCCCTACCTGCAGTATATTGTGAAAGATGACACCTCCATCTGGCTGTTAATTTGAAGCCTCGACCTGTCCAGTGCATCGTTAGGTGTTAACCAGCATACAGTTTAGGCACATATAAACCTGCCTAGCTAACGGCAATAATACATTTTTTTTTTTATATAATACATGTTTTATTCGGCCAAGTAACAATGCTTAATTACCGCTGTATATAGTTCACATTCGGCTTTTAGTAACTAATTTGCTTATCGCTGTTCCGACTAAACGCTCGCAGCACCAGCTTGCACAATGGCACGCCGGCCAACGCGCATTAGGATTAGCACAAAGGTTGCGACTTTGGCATCATCCCTTATTGTGTGCAGGGGTGCACAGGTTCTGGGAGGCTGAGAAGCGCTCGGCTTGAATACAGTCGTTGCACATTAGGGATGGCATGACCGTGGTCGGGTTGCACAACCGTGGCTACGCCTGGATGCGTTGGACACCGGCTCGTCTCAGCCCCTGTCTGGGCACAGGACCAAGGCAGCATGTCTCCTCTCAAACTTGGCTCGCATCCCTTTTGCTTGAAACAAGCCATGTGTCCTTGGAATGGGTTGATTGCGCAAGTCGAGCCTTTTTACAGAGTGTGCGCGCCCATGCTCGGCGTGCCGGGTTTGTTGCCCAGCGCGCTAACCGCGGCACCACCGCTCCCCGCTGACACACACACAACAGCCCTGAGTCACAGATCCGGGAGTGTCAGCCTCACGAAACGGGGGGTGGAGATTTAATTCTGCTGAGATGGGAATAGTTGGGTTGCGAAAATCGCCCTCCTATAAAGCACCACTTACTGTGGGAGTCTCCAGCACTCCTGTCCGCCAAGGCTGTGCCTGGATACAAACGGAGCGACTTGCCACGTGTGATGCACTCAACGTGAATACTCGAATATCCATACATCCATCCATTGTCGGAAACCGCTTAATCCTGTACAGGGTCGCGGTGAGCCGGAGCCTACCCCGGCAGTCACAGGGCGTAAGGCAGGGTTATACCCAGGATGGGACGCCAGTCCATCACAGGGCACCGGGGGCAATTTAGTCTGCAGGCCAATTAACCTATGCAGCAACATGTCTTTGGACTGTGGAAGGAAAATGGAAATACTCTAAGATAGGAAAACATTTTATCCAAAGCCTCAGTTGAGACCATAACCAACAACAATGTATTGTGCTGCCTGTAAGGTTCAAAATCTAATGCTAGCTTTGGACATTGTATGTTATGTAATGACAAATGCATGATTTTCTTTTCCTCTTTTTTAATTTAAGAGTGGAAGTAAATTCGAGGGAACATTCCAAATGTATTTCAGGATTAAAACGAACGCGATTTAAACGCGTAATTGAAACCAAACGGCAAACCATAAAAATCGAGTTCAGAAAGAAAATCAATACTCGGGGAAGGTTGTGCAGAGCTGTACAAACAAGTGACATCAGCCCTTGACACACACACACCCCTGCAACCCCTCCTTGTCTCCACCCAGCCAGGAAACTGGTCAGCCTAACTTTAATCTGCCCTACCTACCGATCAAACCCAGCCGCGCATGCTCATTCGCCTGCTGTGGTTATAAAACATGCCTGCATTACGACAGGGAATTTCTCAACACACCTACAGTATTCTGAGAAAGGTACGAGTGGCTGAGCCTGGCCACGTCATTGTTCAGCAAGCAGGCTTGCTCAGGGTCGCGCATGCCTCACCTTGTACCTGGGAACTTCAACGTGTACCTTTTGGCCCCGGGGAAGAGAAGCCCTGTTTGTTATTCGCAGCTGTCTCTAGGCACTGCTCACGCCATTCACCGCCTTGCGAAAAACAACAAAAAACCCATCTCCCGTGGTGAATAGCGCTGCCGCCTTTGTGGAGTTTTCATGTTCTCCCCGTGTCCGCTTGGATTTTCGCTGGGCATTCTGGTTTCGTTCCACAGTCCAAAGACACGCTGCTGCATAGGTTAATTGGCCTGCGGACTAAATTGCCCCTGGTGCCCTGTGATGGACTGGCCTACCATGATGAGTATATCCCTACCTTGCGCCCTGCGTCTGCCGAGATGTGGTGGTTAGCGACTGGATTAGCAATCCAGAGGTTGCCCCTTCAATCTCCTGCAATGCTAGTTGAAACAATGTACTGCTGTAGGTTTTCACGGCTCGATTCACGATGGTTGCTCTTCAGAGATGTTCTTTCGGGATAGCCGTGTCGAGCGCGAAACGTCGCGAGGGAGGGAGATCGTTGGACACGGCTATCCCGGAAGAACCACGCTGAAGAACAACCATCAGTTGAAACAATAGTTAAACAAAAATATTAAATGCCCTTGCGTCTGTCCAGCCAGCAATATAAATGGGAACACCTCAATCAGTCACGTGTAGTGAAGTGGTATAGGGGTCACCTACCTCTTACAATATTTATGTCCAGTATAGAAGAGTAGGCCAAATACCCTGTAAAGGGGTCTCTGTGGAGCTTCCTCTGTTGGAGGCAGTTTCAGCAACAGTGGCGTGAGCATTCATCTCTTAAGAATCTTTGTATCCTTTGTATTACGTTTGAGGATCATTCAAATGTTGGCTTAGGTTATATACAGTCCCAAAAAAAACTCCTCGTGTATTCTCTTTGTAGACTACGATGACAGGTGCATCGCTGCACAGATATATGAAGGGTGTGGGGAGAAAAACCCCCCTCTGCATAAATCTAAAAATACAAGTCTTTTCAAATAGTCCACAAGCCTAAATGTCCGTCAACCTTTACTAGGCAGCATATGTGGGTTTTGTTCATACTCTCAATGTCACACAGCTCTAAAAGTGTGAATACATAATGCCTCTTTGTCATGGATTATTACAGTAACCCAGATAATTTATTTAATGCCACGTTGTGCTCGAAGGTACTTGAATAAAAATAGACAAGATGCTTTATACGTCTTAATAAATCTGCCATTGGCTATTTTCTGTCGGGTTTTTTTATTTTCTGCAGTCCTAAAAATTTAAGTGGAGAGGTGGTTCAGTCATTAGCACTATAAATCTGGAAAAAACAAGTTCATTGCCAGGCTGTGAATAAGATCAGGGGTATTTCGATTCTCTGTATGTCCTGTACATAAGGTAGAGTTGACAAATAAAGTTGAATTGAATTGAATTAATCCGTCTAGGGCCTGCTTCACCAATAAATACTGACCGACATGGCGAAGCATGGTACAAACTCCCACAACTGATACGTGGCCTTCATCCAGCAGTGGATTGGCAAATGCTGTAAATGATTGTTGTTAAGAGCTTAGTTTGATATACAACAGCAAACGCGATATGCGTAAACAACCCAGCGAAAATCCTGTTTAGAAGCACAGCAGTAAAGGTAAATATGTGTTTGCATATAAACCAAATATGGACTTTGCAATGTGTAACATTTAATTGCAGAAAGGTTGTATTCTGACGCATGCAGCATCTATTTGCGTAACAACACAAAAAACAGTGTCCACAAAAGGATGGGAAATTCCTGCATCTTCAAATGCTCAAGCTGCACCTGGAATTGGCCCGAGAGTTTCATGTACACTTCCTTGTGTACTTTCACACTCAATGTAAAATTCTTGTAACTTGTCTTCCTCTTTCGTACGCACGCACACACACACAAAAATACCCTGATGTCATCAGTTGTCAGGGTGCACAGCGTGCCCTTACTACACGACATTTGTAGATGCGAGTATTTTATTGTGCGGCACCCGTGCTTTTCATTTGACGCGCCTGTGAGTGAAATTGTGTAATCACCCTTTGGATAAACAAGTCCCCTTTTGCCTGCCAACTATTTGTTTTCTCCAAGTTATGGAACTATTTATTGCATGCTTATTACGGCAGCACATGCAAGCCATAGGTTTATGGTCATTACGTTATATAACCATTTATTCAGATAAACACAATGATTATTCTTACTATTATATCTGTGCTATATCTAATATGGCACTTTAACAGGTTAGCAAAAATAGTAGACCACTGCAATTGCTTGCTTATGGCACACCTCACGGAAGGGCTTCCTTTAGAGAGAGCACTAGAGACCCCTCTACAGCAGGGGTGCTCAACATTTTGAACCTCAAGGCCCACTTGGGTCTGATCTCTACTGACCACTAGGTGGCTCTTGTAGCCCACTGATGGGTCGCGACCCACCGGTTTAGATTGGCAGCTGTAGAGGGTATTTTGGCCTTATCTTCTATGCTGGCTTGACTTCGTGGAAGATATGGGAGTAGAATGCTGACATTTTACCCTACCACACATGACTTGCCGATTTGACTGTGGTGACCCCAAATATACTGCTGGTGTGGGGATTTAACAAACGTGTGCCATTGGTTCAACTGCCGTGCCAGGATAATGAATCAAGCTGGTAAACTATGAATCGCAAGTCGCGTGTGCTAATCATTACACCACAACAGCATCAGCAGTTATTCATATGTTAAATTTGACTAGTGTGATGCAAAGACCTGCCCTGTGATGGACTGGCGTCCTATCGGCGTTATAGTCCTGCCTTTACGTCCTGTGTCTGCCGGGATAGGCTCCAGCTCACGGCGACCCTTTACAGTATTAAGCGGTTTCTAACAATGTGATGGATGTATGGATGCAAAGACCTTTAATTATATATAGGCCGAGGGGTAGCCAGAAATGACTAGCAAAGTAATCTTGAGTGGTGAACTTTAATAGAACAATGTGCTTTTGCAAGTGATGCAAACATGATCAAAGTACACTGCTGATAACACAATAGTATGACATAGATTTTGCAACATTTCCAGAAAAAAAAACCATTTCAAACAAAAAGTCAGTACGAGTCAACTGCAATATTGACCTTGCGCTCCTGCACCGTTGCAAAATGTACATGGCATAAAAATGCAACCTGTGGCGATGTATTGCTCATGTTTGGAATATGGGGATTACATCGCGTCTTGACTATTCAGATAACATATTTGTAGTGACTGCACTTCACGATGAAGACACGTAAATGGTGTGATCAGTAAAGTCCCTATTACGTGTTCGTTATCTTTGAAAAGTCCCAGCTGTTTAAATGACCAAAAATACATTTCAAGGTGCTATAAACCTCCTAGGTTTTCAGAGCGAGCGCTGGATGGTAGAAAGGGAGGTTGTAAAAGGACCCACATGTGTGCTCATTGTTCTTGTGACATATCACCAGGTTCAATTGCCGGGCAATGTTATTGCCATGGACTCTCCTGGGCATCACAGACGTAAGGAGAGGAACAAAGACGTAATATATTTGGATAGTGGTAGGAATATGGACATGCACTCATACTCCTCTCGCGTGTTTGTTGTGTCGCAGGAATCCCGTGAAGAGTTTGCCAGCTCAAAAAAACGTTACGTTTCTGACTCTAAAATCAGACAACACGTGGTTAAGATAAAATGCAAAGTTCCGTTGGGTTATGAAATAAAAGCCAAAGTAATACGGTGCATTTGGAAAGTTTGATTATCACGTAAACTCAACGCATACGTTGGTTCACCTGTCGTAACAGTTGCGTAGCGTGGAGCATTGGCTCATGTTACTTTCACGACATTCTCCGTGAATTTCCCATGAGCCCAGTCTTCAAATCGTAAATAATGTCTTCAGTTGATGTCAGTGTGCGTGTTTTGCCCACTGGATACAATAAAAGAGGACAGTTTCAATGGCGATGCTTGCTTCCTCATGACGCCAACGCGAGTTGTGTGCATTGTGAGCCGATGAGCTCATTGCCAGTGGCCGACATGTGCCACGGCACGATGAGTGAGCATCGTTTCGTGTTTAGAACTACAATGGGTCCTTGCTACGAAGTGTAGGCTCATGATGAGGGGACGATGCAGCTCTGACTAATTGTAAGGGTGGCATGGTTGCATGGTGGCGCAGTGAGTAGCACTGCTGCATCACAGAAAAAAACCTGGGTTAGAGTCCCGGCCCGGGTGTCTCTCTGTGTGGAGTTTACATGTTCTCTTCCCGTGTTCGCGTTGGTTTTGGCCAGGTACTCCGGTTTCCTCCCACAGTCCAAAGACTGCCAAGATTAATTGTCCTGACTAAATTGCTCTTGGTACCCTGAGCTGTAACTTGATTACCCCGTCCTGTTGAACAGCTACGTAGCTCAACGGTTCCTTCCAGCTTGAATAAATTGGTGTTTATTATTTCAGCAGAAAAATACCCAGTGAGCTTGCAAGCTCTTTATAGGATTCCGGTGACAGAACATTCACACGGCTACCTTCCACTTCCCTGCTGTTTTCGCGTGCCTCGGACTCGTTCTCTGTTCAATGGAACACTTTCAACATTGTACTGATGTAGGGTTTCATGGCTCGATTCATGATGGTTGCTCTCTCTCTTCCGATCTTCCTCTGCTCGGGAACATCTGTTCCCTCCTTGCTTGTTGTAGAATTTTTTTTTCTTGTTGTCTTTCTCTCCTATGTCCTATAATTTATCGCTATTGCTTGACTCAGTAAATCTGTCTTGATGTTATTGACATGCCGTTCTCTCCACAGCCTTGTGCAGCGCTTTGGGACCCTCGGGTGAAAGGCGCTCTATAAATGCTATTATTATTCAGAGTTTTTCTTTCGGGATAGCCGTGTCGAGCGATCTCCCTCGCGACGTTTCGCCTCCCATGCTTGATAACGCTTCCAACATGGGAGGCTAAACGTCACTTTTGACATTGAACGAATACCGTGCCACGCGTTATACGTTGAAAAAATGTTTGTTTTGTTTAGATTTAGATAAGGTCTGCGCAGACTGACCGGGGTCTATGGCAGTGTTATCCAAAAGCGCTTACTCTTTGTGAACAGCTCGCCATCGTGATGGACTGGACTTGCAATGGTGCGCGATAACAAATGTTCAGGCAGCACTGGGGAGAAAAAGATTGATTTGGTACTGAAATATAAAAGGAGCGGTTTAAGAGGCAGGAACCGAATCAGGAGACGCCTACGTAGCTGTGGAGGCAATCACATAGAAAAGGCTGATCAATGGACGTGAAAGCAGCAGAGAGGTCTTGGGGAACTAGGATGGAGGGGAAGCCATTGTCAGAAAATAGGTCATTGACCACACGTGGCAAAGCAATATAAATGGAGTGGGCCTGCTGGAAACAGTATTGAAAATGCAGTGATTTTTACAGTTAATGCACACCGTACAAGGTACACTTATCCGTATGGCATCAACACCTTTTCCTGACACGATTGCACACTGATGGAAATAATGTACCTAAAAACACACGTTACAATATTCACCACGCTGTCTTATTGTTATATATATTTTAAACAATATTGTTGTTGGGCAGCAGGGTGGCGCAGTGGTAACATCTGTGCCTCGCAGGGCGCCTTTCTGTGCGGAGTTTGCGCATTCTCTCGCTGTTCTGCGTGGGTTTCCTCCGAGTTTTCCGGTTTCCTCCCACAAGTAAAATAAAGACACATTCATGAATTAGCCGATAACATTACAATATATAGGAAGCAGTGTCTAGCGGGTTGGCGCCGGCTGATCACCTGCCAGACCTGGCCCCCTCGTGCCTCAGAATCCGTGTCTGTTCCATGACCAGGCTTGAAAATTGCGCGCATTAAACATTGCATTATCATTATTATTCTTCATACAGCAGTTTTACAATGTTACCGGTCACCTGCAGTTTCACATGAGTTTGGGCCACGTCAATAGAATTATTGCAGGGCTGACGATCGCAGTAACACGTGTCTACAAAGTTGACCTGTTTTGATCAACACCTACGAGATGACGCACAGACTGCTCGCACAGATAAGAGTTTATTGGAATGGGGAGGTGAGGCGCAGGGCGTGTTACTGCCTGCAATTGTGGTTGTCGCAGCATCTCACTATATTCACACTGTGCTAAGCATCTTGGGTTGCTGCCGGTTTATACGGCCGTTATCAAGTCAATTCAACGTTTATTGCTCACATCCGCATGAGATACATGGCAGTGAGATAATTAGTTCCCGTTCTCTCTCTCTCTCTCTCAACCCTGTGCAAAACAATGTGCAAAACAATGTGCAAAACAATGTGCAAAACAATGCTGTGCAATAACATATACGCTTAAGTATCCAGGTTGACCCGGGTTTACCGGTTTTCCCCAATTGGTGGGGACATTGGAGCAGCATTGTACAGCTGGATGATCTTCCTGACGCCAACCTCCTTTAGACGGAGGGTCTTCGAATCGTTATTTGTCTAGAACGTCCTACCAGACCAGTTCAACAAGGGAGACCCTAGCAAGAGCGCTAGCCTCCACACCTGTACACCAACGGAGACCCTAGCAGGAGAGGAGTGCTAGACTCCAGGTGATATAGCTCTGGGGTTCAATGGAACATGCAAACCCCTCAACTACGATAAGGTTACGATCCATTGCGGGGCTAAACATATTTGGAGGAAACATTTTATTCCTTTCTTGATAATTCTTATCAATGTTCATATTTACCACTGCGCCCGCCACTCGGGACTTCGCTGCCGAGTGTGCAGGCGATGCAACTAAATAACGGTCCGGGAGTCGGGCTACAGAGAGGGGATAAATTGGACAAGAAGCCCCATTTAATTCATTGCACGAGCGCCGATGCCAACTGTAATACGTCTCTGCTCACCACAAGCATCACTCAACAACCCCTGAGCTTTTTTTCCGCTTTTACAGCCATTGGGCATTTTTTGGAATTGCTGTTATAACAAACCTCCAAAATGCTGGCTATGCCCTATCGAACGCGCCGGTCGTGTTTTTCAGCATAATGTCGTGTATCCGTCAATCCCCTGCTGAATGAAGGCTTTCCCGTGTCACGTTGGTCGTGGGCATTGTTTAACCTTATTTCACTCTTGTCCGTGCTGGTTAAAGAAGGGGGGACCCAGGACCATTTCAGATTTCACAGGATTAACTTTGGCCAAATTTTTTAAATCAGAGCACTAGGTTTTTAGTTTATTGCAGTGTCCACTGCTTTAGTCGTGGTTTATCTATACACATAGGGTATATTGAATAAATTAAGAAATGTACAGAAGCAGGTTTTCACGGCTCGATGTATGGTTGCTTTCCATAGCTGTTCTTTCGGGATAGCCGCGTCGTGCGTTATCTCTCTCTCGTTCGCGACGTTTCACCTCCCACGCTGGAGGCATCTTCAGGCATTCTGAAGGCATTCCATTCCATAAATAAATGGCAGTGGTGATCCAGTGGTTCGTGCACTTGCCTTTGCACCTGGCTACCTGAGTTCAATTCCTGGCCTTAGTGAACATCGGTGGTGAGTGATATCTGAACCGCTCCTGGCCACTTACTCAGCCCTCTCCCATCAACCCCACACCGACCAGCATGGTGAGGTATGGCCAAATCACCCCCATTACTGACTCGACAACAGGAGGCCTTCATTCAGCAGCGCGTTCACAAAGGGCCGGAAAATATATGTATCTCTAGCAAAATATAAATTGGTATACATTATTCATACGTAAACTAGGCAGTATAATTTCCAGTGTAAATTGTCTGTTAGTTGTAACACCATATAAACTGTAGACATCTGGAATTTATTACATCCAGTGCAACAATACATTGCATTACGCCGTGTAACACTAAATTACATTCCAGCCCAATTTAGTTTTTATAATGCACCTATGATATATTGCAAGCCACAGCATACTGCAGTGTAACAATAGCTCTTCCGCCACTGCTGAACGAAGATATCTTTGCAAGCAAGCCATAATGGGCCTGACGAAAGACTGGCTGTGTGTGCTATTAAATCACGTTTGCCGTGTGTAGTATTTCCCTGCAGCACAGCTCGTTACCAATTAACCAATCCACTCCGGCCCTTGCGTTACAAATAAATTAGGCCACTTCTTCAATATTTAAACCATGTCTTGCATAGTTACTCATGCCTTGTTCCCACAGCCCCCGAAAATAACCAGGGCCGGATAACAAACTGGGGGAATGTGGCCTCAGGCTGGATTCCCACGGCACCCATCTCAAATAGAGCTGAGCGCCTCACTTTTAACGGGAGCAACATTTGGAGGTTATGTCACAAATGGGGAGCGCTAGCTCAGTGGTTAGCGCGCTGGGCTGTAAACCTGGTGACCCGAGTTTGAATCTCGCTCACGAGCAACACCAGTGACGATTTTCTCAACCGGTCCTGGGCCTACCCTAGGTCGACTCAGCCTCAAATGAATATCTAGTGCGGTGTGTAAACATTGCAACTAAGGAGACAAAAGTGACCGGGCGTGGTGCTGGCCACCCACCCACTCTTGTGCCGTGTCAGCCTTCGTAGGTGCTCGCTAATGACACTTGACCCTACATTCTGTTAAGGCTATACTGGGGACCTTTGCCTTTGGGTATGTCACAAGATTTACGGCGTTTCACACGTCGTTCAACTTGCACACCGTGCTTTTGTAATGAAAGCTGAACACAGTGGAAACCATGAATGCATTAGAATCCTGTACAGGGCCGCGGGGTGCCAGAGCTTATCCCAGCAGACATGGGGCGAAAAAGGCAGGGGTATACTCATGGTGGGACGCCAATCCGTAGTAGGGCACCGGGGGCAATTTAGTTATCAGGACAAACCTCCCAGGCAGCAGCATGTCTTTGGACTGTTGGGAGGAAACCGGCGTGCCTGGCAACCCATGTTAAAATACAGATAAGATTATTGCTTGCGAAAGCATAGCCTAAAATTAACGTATTTTAAACGGTGCAAATACACGGCGATTGGGGGGAGCATACAGAGCCGTGCGACTCACGAAGCACCGGGGCAATGAATGGGCCACGCTGGGCCACTCTGATGGCAGTAGGAATGTGGCACGAGTACTCGGAGGCTGTACGACTTGTTAGAGTGAATCACACTGCGCTCGGTCTTCTTCTTTGCGATTCTTCGAAGTAATCAGTGCTGAAGGGGAGAGGATGATGTTGATGTTGAGCGAACATGTCTGGTGACTATTTGTTGCAAAGATTGAGCCTAAGAGTTGGCTGTGGGGAAGGAGCTAGGCAAAGCTCCCAGTTCGTGTGTTAGTTGTAACCCTCCCAAAAACATCTTGGGAATTAATATATCCAGATCACACTTACACAACAGTAGGCTTAGTCTGAATCCCTCAATTTACACGCCGATCTTGACTGTAATGAGGGCTTATTTAATATTGTCGTTGGTCCAATTGCACTATAAATTTTAAAATGTGGACATTACAATGTTATCGTTTTTTATTCCCTCCAAGCGTTCTCACTGCTTCCCCGAATATTCTAAACGTGTTAAATGAGTGGCAGTAAAGTCCCCGTTTAACCCGTGCTCATCTTCTAAGACACATGGACGACTCAGGCTAGATTGGTTGTGATTTGTTGCATCTGAATTTCTCTTTAAAATGCGAGTGATGGGATTGCTGAGAGCTAGAAGTGCCCCCATCACAGTGTGGCCTCGCTCTGATGTATAGCACGTGTTACTGCCCCTGGGCAACTCTTTACATTTTCACGTGCTTACTCAGTCACAGTAGCAAATAAATAATTCGTGAAAAATCTGTGGGGGGGGGATACATCCTTGATCTAAAAACGATACAGTGAGTGTTGCATTAAGTTATTCAAACACCTTCCAAGTCTGTTGGAAAACAAGGCACTGAGGTTATAATTACAGAGAAGTAAAACAAGTTCTCGCTGCGTCGATTGAAAAATAATCAATCTTTTGTATCTGTATAAGAACGCAAACAAACCTAATTTCTAGTGATTCATAACGCTGTGCATTTTAGATCCCGTTTTAATGTTAATATAATTATTTTCACTGGGAGCTTCATTGCTGGACGTGACTTTCTCTCTCTGACTCATGGGTGTGCTGTGAAATGAGGAAACGTCAGATTGTGTTAACCTACCACAAAGAAAGGGGTTGAGTAAAACCCCACCACGTGCCAATCCCAGTGAAAAAATCACTTGACACAGCGATGTGCTAATCAAGTTGAGAAGACCTCCAAAGGGAATTGAAACTCTCAAAACAATCATCCGGGCAATCACGAACAGCACGCAGTCTCCACAAACATTAAAATGTGCACCATTGTATTTAATTTGGGCGGCACGGTGGCACGGTGAGCAGCGCTGCCGCCTCACAGCAAGAATACCCGGGTTCGAATCCTGGTTCGGGTGCCTTTCTGTGTGGAGTTTGTATGTTCTCCCCGTGTCCGCGAGGGGTTTCCCCGGGCACTCCAGTTTCCTCGCACAGTTCTATCCTGGGTTCCGCGCCTCCGAATCAACGGGCGCAATGGGCCCGGAGAATATGCTCGCGTTACAAATATATTATTATTTTAGCCCTGCGTTGCGCCCTGTGTCTGCCGGGTTAGGCTCCGGCTAGCCACAACCCTGTACAGGATTAAGCGGTTTTTGACAATGGATGGATGCATTTCAATTTCTCCAGCCGTATTTCGCAACTCCATACGATTTTTGGAAAGTATCTCGCCCGTAGCAATAGACTCGAGTATTTAAAAATGTGAAACAAATAAGTGGTCTCCTTTAAAGCATGCATTACTTAGAAGTTTGTTTCACATTAGAGCGAATTTTATTCATCGCAGTACGTTGACAGTTTGAAAGACTGGAGGAACATACCATACATATTATTTATTGTTATAAATAACAGTTGCTGGCATAGACTCACCCCCTACCATAGGAATGTGGACTGGCTCAGGGCCTTAACCATGAGATGAACGCTGACTCAATTCTCATTTGGCAGACATTAATTTGACTTTATAAACAACCAGTCTGTGCATTTCTAGTTTTGACAAAAGAACGCAAGCTAGGTGCATTTTAAATATATCAGTAAACATTGCCTGTTAAATGGATAGACCACGTTTAGTCGAACAGCAGGTTAGCGCGTGGTGGTGTAAAATATGCGTACCCTCCCCCCAACACTTCTAAATCGTCTAACCAGTGTGAAACAGTAAACCACACATCTTATTTCTGTGTGGAATTTGCATGTTCTTTCTCCCAGTGTCCGTGTGGGTTTTCGCCGAGCACTCCGGTTTCCTCCCACAGTCCAAAGACATGCTGCTGCATATGGTTAATTGGCCTGCTGACTAAACTGCCCCCGGTGCCCTGTGAAGGACTGGCGTCCCATTCTGGGTATATCCCTGCCTTTGCGCCCTGTGTCTGCCGGGATAGGCTCCGGCTCATTGCAACCCTGTTCAGGATTAAGCGGTTTCTGACAATAATGATTACATACTTTCTAAAGGGGCTCTCTAGAGCTCCCTCTAGTGGCAGCCATTCTCTCAGCAATTGTGGTTCAAAACCATTTGCAGGACTGCACCTTTACCTGTTACGCGTTAGAGTGGCGTTATAAAGCAGCGCTACGTTGCACGCGTACAACCGCTCCAGAGGTTCTCCAGAAGTTATGTGGCGCGTTTTGTTATTTTCTTAATCGTAACTGCAGGAAGCTGCAGCCCATTTTTTTCCCTGCGCCGCAGACGTGCGGTTTCCTGGAATTAGATTTCACCTGCGAGCTCACACTGGACGATCGGCAAGCCAGAGTTCCAGTACGTGCCATTAAACCATAATTGTTATGCTGATGCGAGGCGTAATAACGCCATAAAGGGATTGTGGAAGTGAATTTGTCAAAGAAAATTGCACGTGTTATTATACCTGTCTGCAGAAATAATTGCCTTGGATTTTAGGACACGTTTGCATCTTGCTCCAGACAGCTCTCTCTCCGTCTCTATCTCTCTGTTCAGCCCTCTTACAGAGGTCACCGGGTTCAATGACTTCGAGCATCGGTCCTCCACTGTTGGTGAGCATCATGTACCGTACCCTCTGTTTTCCTTCAAATTAATCTCCTCTCACATTCCATCAGTGCAATCATCCTCTGCCTCTGTTGCTTTCCACGAATGTTGCGGTTGCTTTTTTCTTATTGCTGTTTGGTGCCACGCTTCTGCCATGGCCATACCAAAGCAGTCTGCGTTCTTCAGTAATTCAAATTATGGGTCGTTCCACCTTCAAGTTAAAGCAAATGTCTCAGTGTCTTATTCCAGCCAACAACCACTGCTGGGTGTGCAGCTACCTCAGTGTTGGTTTCGTCACAATTGTGGCCATAATCTGAGAACCTGACAAAAGCACACCGATGCGAAACATTAAACTCCAAGCCCTGCACATATGGATTCAAGAATCAATTTTTGGACTAGCGTCTCCCGGTCATCTCACATCACAGCAGTTTTTGTTTTGTTTAGTTCTACAATTATGCCTTCGAAGTATTTAACTTACATGCGTGCATGCAGCTAGGCGTTAAAGGGCACACACACTATACGTTAATGTATCACGAAACGTTAAGGTTAGGTAAAAAAAAGTCCATTCAGCTGCAGTTGTCATTGTCGTTGTCATCAATTCTCTCCCCACCACTGAAAGCCTGTGCGTGCAGAAAGAACTGCGCCGAGCGGCGTGTTTACAGCTGCAATTCATCTCACATGTGCCACGATTTCATCATGCAGTCTCATTTTTAGTCAGCACCACCTCATGAACAACACGTCCCTGGCTATAACAACTTTGCTCTTACTCGCTTTTCAGCGACCATGATGTACTCTATTGGTTTTCTGCTTGTTCTTAACACATCGGCATTTGAGTCTTACCAAGCAAGCGTCAGTTTTTTTTATGTTCCTTTGTGTAAAATACCACTCAGTGCGTACGTGCAGCACTCTAAGCATGACATATGCATTGTATTCATTCATTATCAGTACCCTCTTAGTTCTGTGTAGGGTCGAGGTGATTTGGAGCCTACCCCGGCAGATGCAGGGCGCACGGCAGGGTTATACCCACGATTGGACGCCAGTCCATCGGCATTTTAATACTCTATTATTAACATCCATGCAGAAATACCCCAACATGGTAATGCAAGTTCTACTGTAATGTCGTACAAGGTCCATAAAGGCCAAATCAACTAACTTATCTCCTGCTTCATTACTTTCAATATTGGACACATCGGTATATGCTAACATGTGTGAAGTGTTTATGGAAATGAATATAATACATACTGTGTAATGTTCAACTGACAATACTTAAAAAATCTGATCTTTGTGGATAGCCGTGGAAGGCGAAACGTCGCCAGGGGGGAGAGCCCTCGACACGGCTATCCCGAAAGAACAGCTTAGCAATTCCCGTACATCGATCCGTGAAAACCTAATGTTCAACTGTCAAAATCAGTGGCTATCTACGTGTAATCACTGCATTTTCATTAGATTCGCACGCTTACCAAAGCAATCCTTCCTGCTACGCATTACGGATGCTGCTGGGCAATACGCTTGAAAACTGCCCCTATTTCGGTTCCACACGCACACGTGACCGTAAAGTGTTGAACTTCGTTCGGCACAGAGTCTGGCAAAATGAACAGGACGAGTCGTGAGTCGATAAGTGGAAAACTTATCGTCTAACCTTCAGAGCCTTTACATTCCAAGAATTTAGTTTCAGGGTAGTACTGCTGATGGGCGGTAATAAACCGCTCTTTGCTGGTGTTTGCGTGGCTGCATCATAATGGGAAGCGGTAGCTCAGTGGTTAGCGCGCTGGGCTACAAACCTAGTGACCTGAGTTCGAATCCCGCTCATGGCCAACCTGAGTGAAGCTTTTCTGAACCGGTCCATGGTCTCCCCTAGGTCGACTCAGCCTCAAATGAGTACCTAGTGGGGTGTGTATACATTGCCACTCGGGAGACAAAGGCGGCCGGGCTTGGTACTGGTCACCCACCTCTTTTTGTGCCGTGTCGACCTTCATAGGTGTTCGCTAACGGCACTTAACCCTCTTACAGTCTGTCAAGGCTATACGGGGGAGGTTTGTCTTTGCATCATAATGCCAGGCCGCTAAAAATACACGAGTCACGCGGAGATACCTGTAGATCTCAGCACAACACCGCTCTGCACACCCACGCCTCGCACGACAGTCAATAAATACCTCCCTGCCCGATAACTCATAGGAAGGGTTTATTTGGGGGCTTCCCTCTCAGTCAATGATTCACTAGCGAATCATGCACTCTTGCATAATGTTCATTTCTGCACTTCTAGATTTTTCACACTATATAGAAAGAGAGTGCAGTATGTCAGCTGTGTGTTGGAAGTTTGCTTGAAGCATCCCCCCTTCACCTCGTTTTAACGATTCAAGTACGATGTATGTGTGGAGCTCTGTCACAGGCGCACCTTGAGGATACGGAAGGGTGCTCAGAGTGGGCTGTGTTCTCTCAGGCCAAGGTTCACTGGCTCTGGACTTTCCGATACGTTTCAGGTGATTGATGCAAGTAGGGCTCGGCATCGATTATCGTGTACGTTTGTTGCACGGCAGGAATGCCCCTTCAAGAGCTTGCAAGATAACTGGGTATTTTCTGCTGTAATAATAAACATCTAACGTCCAATACGTGGCCCAATGTAATCCCAATGTAATGGTGTTGTGGTTCGATTCCGCCTTGGGCGCCTTTCTGTGTGGAGTTTGTGTGTTCTTCCCCTGTTCTCCATGGGTTTCCTCCGGGTTCTCCGGTTTCCTCCAACAACTTACAAAAAAACAATCATTAATTAATGGCCTATAACAATCATAATATATAGGACGCTGTGTGTGGCAATATGTTGGCGCCGGAAAACCGCCTGGCTGCTTTCTCCACTTCTCTGCGGTTTCCTCGAGTCTCTGAATCGTTCTCTCTTTGAATGAATACCTTCGACATAAATATGCGCGCGTTATAAATTGTAATTATTATCTCTCCGATGTGTTTTTGGGTGGTACCGTCTGAGTCGTTCAGCGTGGGGGACCTACATTTCGCTCCGTGTGCTCGTAGCTTCTTCAAGAACAGCATGTTGGAGCGAAACGACGGACATGAATGTGTAACAATGCGCAGTGACGACCCCCGAAAATACATCAGAAAGCTGTGCCGCGTGGCCGCCAAACCCACGCAGTACTCCATAGTGTTTTAAGGGTTTAGGTCACGTGAACAGGTTATGCAAGTGTGGTGTAACCGTCGATATGTTGGAAAAAACGACACTTACCTTAAAACACTCTGGATATTATCGGTCATGAAAGCCTTCGAACCAAATCCACGCAGTACTGCTGAATTAATTTTTGAGGGGAAGAGACACAATTTACTCGAGAAATTCACTTCAACAAGCTTATAAAAGTACAATTTTATCTTTCAGGTTCAGAAGCCAGAATATACAAACATTCATAATAATAATGAGCAAGTATCATCATGTACTGATGTAGGATTTCACGGCGCTCTTTCGAAGGAGAGAGGGGGAGCGCTCGACACGGCTATCCGGAAAAAAACAGCTTTGAAAAGCAACGATCAAATGTAATTGTTTAAAGTCGGTAGTGTGGCGACAGCACGATTTTTTTTTACTGTTGGCAGGGCACGTGTGGCCTATGTACAGAAAGAGCCAGCTGCACAGTCTAATGGGAAATAGATAGAAAGGTTGGGTATGCTTTGAAGGGCCACTAATAGACTCGTGACACAGTGGTTACAGGGGACGCTTATATGGGAAGGCACAGCAATGAGAATGAGAGGGATGTAAATGTCAGGATTTTCATTTTCGTGGCGATCATCACGATTTAGCAGAAATTAAAATACGAAGACTGAAATGGGTGCGGTGAACACACCCGCCAGTTGGGAAGCTACTGCCATTTCCTCCTGCTTGTGTTTGTATGTGTACTTAAGGATTTAATGTTTAGCCACGCAACATGGTATTTTGTAATCATACCTTACGTTGGTCTCTATGGTAGATACACGCCTTAGACACAGGAATGTTGTTATACCTTTGTAGATGACGAGACAGAAGCACTACCAGAGAATTGCATTCACAGTCCTTATCATTCTAGGTTACTGACCAGGTGTAGAGGATATTGAATAGTGTTTTTGGGCTGCGTCTACAACTATAGCTGTGGTCCTTTTACATATACAGTACAAACAAACCTTATTGAGAACAGGATATTTGCAGTCTGGTTTATAGCCACAAACAGTAACGTTTAGACAAGCACTGCAAACAGTCTTTTGCTGTCGGTGTGTACTGATGTCGGTTTTCACGGCTTGATGTATGAGAATTGCTTCCCGTAGCTGTTTTTTCGGGATAGCCGTATCGAGCGCTCCCTTTCTCTCCTTCGCAATGTTTTACTTCCCGATGCCTCCAACGTGGGAGGTAAAACTTCGCGAAGGAGAGGGAATGCTGAACACGGCTATCCCGAAAGAACAGTTTGGGAAAGCAATTTTCAACTTTGCCCGTAACCTTTGAAATTAGAAATGTTATCTTGTATCGAGCAGCGGTTTATCTGGTCAATAGAATGAGTTGAATTTAGTTTGTTTGTGTAATTATAGCAATTGAAAAATGGGGGTATGGGTAGCTGAAAAGTTATTTATAGCCTCAAAGGGCAATGCTTACACACGGAAAATGTGGTTACGTTTTGAGGCCAACCATGGAACATTAGAATCATTCAAATTCACCCTTAAATATATCCTTCTAGGGTAGCGGTGGCAGATTACTTATTGCATTTGAGTATGAACCCAGTGACCTGAGTTTGATTCCTGTCCACGGCTGACATCAGTTGTGAGTGATATCTACACTGGTTTCTCCCCCCTCCCACCCCGGCCACTTTACCCAGCGTGCATTGCCCAACATGGTGAAGTATGGTCAATAAACCCATGTGACCGACAAGATAATGGGGGATTTAACCCGCAGTGGAATGATGCAAAGGGCCGTAAATTGTTACCAGCGTTATTTTTATACACTTCTAGTGCAAAGGAATCGTAAACAGAGACATGGACATGAGACCTCAAATGAAACATGGAACCCCACAGTAATCTTCTTCATTATCGTTATTAATACAGGCACGACCCAAGCAGCCGTTTCCACAGATTGTAATGCAGACCACATTTGCCTCTGTTGTTTTGCAGTGTTCGTGCATATACCCCCTCCATGATGGGAGCTTCAATAGTGCCCTCTATAGAGCAGGGTTGCGAAGTAGCAACATCTGCCTCTTACAGAAAGAAGGTGCTGCCCGACGCAGGTCTATTACCGCTTCGGGCGCCTTTCTGTGCGGACTTTGTGGGTTTTGTTCGGGTTCTCCGGTTTGCTCCCATAACTCATCGTCATCATTGTCAGAAACCGCTTAATCCTATAAAGGGTTGCGGTAGGCCGGAGCCTATCCCAGCAGACACAAGGCGCAAGGCTGGGCTATGCCCAGGACAGGACACCTGTCCATCACAGGGCACCGGCGAAAACCCACGCAGACACGGGAAGAACATGCAAACTCCACACAGAAAGGCATCCGAGCCGGGATTCGAAGCCGGGACTTGCTTGCTGTGAGGCGGCAGCCCTACTCACTGCGCCTCCTTGCGCCTCCTCCCATAACTAATTTTTTAATTAATTGGCCGATAAGATCATAACATATTAGATGCATTGTCTGGCAAATGTTGGCGCCAGTTAACCGCGTAGCTGCCTTCCCCCTGTCAGCCTGTCTACGGGTTTCTCGAAAAAAATATCTTCCACATTTAAGGTGTTTGATAACATCATAATATATAGGATAACATGTAACACGTAGTGTCTGGTGGGTTGGCGCCGGTTAACCGCGTGGATACCTCCCCTCTATGTATCTGCAGTTTCCTGTAGCGCCTTGGGACCTCGAGGTGAAAGGTGCCATATAACTGTAAAAAAGTGTTTTTATTACATACACGAGCATGACACTGGGTTGCTAATGCCATGGAGCGTGCGTTGTTTTGAGATTGTGGTGCCCCAACGGGCCATTGCTATAACTTCAATTCACAATGATGGTTACTTTCCAAAGCTGTTCTTTTGGGATAGCCGAGTCGAGCGCTCCCCCTCTCGGCGTTTCGCCTCCCACGTAGGAGGCATCTTCAGGCGTTGAGTGTGCGGTTGAGTGGGCTGCAATTCAGAATGCGCGTTTTATACAGGTTAGTGGGGCAACACTTAACGTGTATAAATTTAGCATGTACAGCCATATGTCAGCCCACTGCTGATTTAAGACTTCCCCATACCACGTCAGTCGCAGGTGTTGATTGAGCATACTTCGCCAAACTGGCATGTGTGGGGTTAGTCAAGGGTGTGCAGCAGAACTGGTTCAGATGCCACTCTTCACTGATGTAAGCCATGGGCAGGAATAGAACTTAGGTTGTCAAGTTCATAACACAGTGTGCTAACCGCAGCGCCACCACTGCACCAACTCAGTATAAATTGGTCCAAAAGAATGAAGTGATTTACTGCCATTATTGTACACCGACTTTTAAACTGCTAAACAAAAATCGTGTGTAAACGTGTAAACTGGTATATGGTATTAAGGAGTATGTGTAACATGTACCGGAGTTGGCAAGTCTGCCATACACTGTTTATTAAAGGTTGCAACATTTTAATTTCAACTTTGAGAAAACATACGCATTGGATAGAGAGCACACGCACCTCAAAGGCTTCACTGAACCTGTTAACAAACGTAAGTCGGCTCGAATCGGCCACGTCGCTAAAAGGGATGACGGAATATTGAATAGTGACTGAGTGCTGGCCGAGAAGGAATGGAATGCGTCTGAGAGGGCGTCATCAGGGGGCACGGAGTGGCACAAATCGGCGCTTGTGCAGGTGCTGGGACGGTTGTTGGATCGCTGGATTGTGGGAGGTCTGGCCCTGGTGGTGGCTTGCGGTGACTTCCATCTATCAGTAGATCGATCATTCCTGATTACAGCTAAACGTATCAATTGTAACATTAAAGAAAGAGTACGTATTCAGCATTGGTACGTCTGGGTGAAACGTATAAACTCGCTGGCCCCCCGCCTCCGACCCGTCAACTGCAGCAAGAAGTCCTTACAACTATGAATTAGTGTCGCTAAACTCGCAGTTTCCCCCTGAGGTGCGTTGCGCCAGAGAGGGCCCGCTTACATCACAGGCTCTGTCGGCAACAGGATGAATCACAGCGTTATTATTGTTGTGTGCTGCTTGAGCAACTGCACTGAACACATGCCTGCCATGGAAACAACTAATATCCATTACACTTGCATACTGTATGTGCGTGTGTTTTTTTGGCATTGGTGACCAGCCTTGTCATATTTTCTTTAAACATTTCCAACACGTATTGATGTAGGTGTTTACGGCTCGATGAATGATAATTGCTAGAGCAGAGCTATCCTAAAAGAGCAGCTCTTAAGTGCAATTTTCATTTTCTACAGGCTAAAATGTCCTTTCTACTTTTTGTTTTATATTCTAGCAGATGTTCTCATAGTGTAATAGTTAGCACTGGAAATGCAATCTAAGAAAGTTGCCAGTTCTATTTCATCTCCCAGGGTGGCTGTTTGTCAATTTTCTTCAAATCTAAATCCTTCCCGCCCCCACCTCCGTATACCCAGCAATGTTAATGGGTTCACCACAGTTGCTCAATCTTTAGGTCGCATCTAGTAGAGTAAAAGTGTGCGCTCCAAGACATCTGGCCATCGCAGAAGGGTAGGCCAAACACCCTCCAGAGTGGCTCTCTAAATCTCACTCGAGTGGAGACCCCTTTGCCAGCAATGGAGCGAGCAGGTCATTGCAGCGCTGCACCTTTCATTCGTCCATTGATTTAATTCGTCATGCATTCGTCCATTGTTAGAAACCGCTTATTCCTGAACATGGTTGCAGTGAGCCGGAGCCTATCCCGACCGATACAGGCCGCAAGGCAGGGCTATACCCAGGATGGGACGCTAGTCCATCACGGGACACTTAGGGGCAATTTAGTCCACAGGCCGATTAACCTATGCAGTAGCATGTCTTTGGACCGTGGGAGGAAACCGGAATGCCCAGCGAAAACCCACGTGGACACGGGGAGAACACGCAAACTCCACACAGAAAGGCACCCGAGCCGGGATACGAACCTGGGTCCTTCTTGCTGTGAGGCGGCAGCGCTAATCACCGCTACGCCACCGTGCCGCCCTTTACCTCTGGTCATTTTAAGTAAAAACTGAAGTTGTATGTAAACTACAGTACAGTAGTACTCAGCATGCATAAACTCTGTATGCAAAACACAAAACAAAGTCAAACTAGCAGTGCTTGGAAACTAGACTCAAATTATCTGCAGATGCCTCTCTTTAAGAGTGTACGTGTGAAGCCTACGAAAGAACATCACTTGTGAAGTGAATGTTAATATGTGAAAGGAACCTGTTGGTCGGTTCATATCCGTGTTAATAATAGTCACAAAGATTACTGCAAGCTGCTGTGTCAGCACATGATTCACATGTCGGTAGCGTAACGCCAGATAAACGTTAAGATTCATAATGATGATTGTTTATCCAGAAAAACGTGTTCACTCTCAAGAGTGCGCCGGCAATTTTTTACTGGAGGAAGGAGAGAGTGCTTAAAAGAGTTGATGGTAGTGCAGAAGTGGAGATGTAAACCTGGGAGTGTTCATTTCACACATTGCACCGTGAACGTGGTGATTCCGGACCATGGCTAGCATGAGCGGCAAGTAGATAGATGTTTATTATTAACAGCAGAAAAATACCCAGTGAGCTTGCAAGCTATTTACTGGATTCCTGCGACACAACAAACACGCCAATTGGCCACTACAATGTAAAGCTCCACGACTTATGGTAAACACCTGTCGTACTTTGTGAATTTTGTGGGGCACTCTTTGTAAAAATGCAGGTAATAATTACCATGTCTCCACTGGAGGCTGCTGAGCTCATGCTGACTTTACAGCCTTCCTATTTTAATCGTGAATGGTAGTTATAAGCCTTGAGCAATCGTTATTTGCGTTTAATCCATTTCCAAACTCCAGTCTATTTCATAACAGCTTGCAGGTTTAAACTGGCGTTGCTGTGTGCATTCCCTATTTTGACATTGCCGCACATGTGCATGACGGATCATTTATTGCACACTGATACCACAGGGAAATGTATACAGTACGTGTGTAATTTGATGGGAACCTTTAGTAATAGCATCAGCAATATGCTTAGTGATTCCAAAAAAATGGTACAAGTGTTTCAATTGCAATAAATGTCTTACTAGAATATAATTGTTACATGTTCCATGATGCTGTCATGAAATGTTAAGTATTTGAGTAACGAATGACCTTGCTTACATTAACTACGTAAGTGTACTAACCTCTGAAGAGCAACCATCATGAATCGAGCCGTGAAAACCTACATCAGTACAATGTGCTAACGATCACCGGCCATCATCTATCCACAACTGGATGAAGGTTTCCCGACTTTATCACCATATCTCGTGCTTTTGTGATGCCACAATTATTCTTGTTCCTGCACATGAGCTTTATCTTCATCTCATATTAACATTCTAGATTTTAAAATTATTTTCTTTTACTATTGACGTGATCACATGTATTATTCAAAGTCGAGAAATAACAAAAATACCGTCACGAATTACTTTCTTAGAATATGGAAAAGGCATTTGATTCAGTGGCCATCTAAGCTCTCAGAAACCAGGTCACTGATAGGATAGAAATACTTTGAAATGATGAAACATCCTTGATAAAGATGGAATTGTTACATTAAGATTGCATGAAGAAAGTAATAAAACATCCATATCTAGAAAGGAATCAGACAAGGAGTTATTCTCACAAAAAATATTCACCTTGACATTGGAACATATAACTGAGCTTAAAATGCCGAAGATGAAACATTACAGAGAGCATGAATGCAATACTTTGTTTGGTAGAAATACTCAACCACAAAAACAAATTGGAAACTGTGAATTAAATAATACAAAAATCCAACAAAGGGAAAATCATGCAATACCCATGTGAGCTTTTTTGAGGTCAGTTTTAAGTTTCTCTTCTTGAGTGAGATCTTGTGATCAAATCCACATGCACATTTTGGCTCTGCGATCTCAACCACGAGGCAGATTCTTTTACATCTCTTTGCGGTGAATCCAAGGGACCCATTCTCAAAATCCAGGCCAACATTATTGGTGATCGGCATGGTGGCGCGGTGCGTAGCGCTGCCGCCTCACAGCAAGAAGTTCTTGGGTTCGAATCTCAGCTCGGGAGCCATTCCGTGTGAAGTTTGCATGTTCTCCCTGTGTCCGCGTAGGTTTTCGTCGGGCACTAAATTGCCCCGGGTGCCCTGTGATGGACTGGCGTTCCATCCTGGTTATAGCCCTGCCTTGCGCCCTGTGTTTGCTGGAATAGGGTCCGGCTCACCGCGACCCTGTACCGGATTAAGCGGTTTCTGACAATGGATGATGGATGGACATTAATATATATGCAAGTTCAGCAGTGCAATCCAGGATACGATTAAATAGAGCTGGCGTGTTCGACTATTAAATTCAGTAATGGATTGCTCTAACGATTATTAGTTCGATTAACGGATTACTTTGATAAAATGAAAATTGTTGACGAAATACAATTTCAGCTCTTTTCTGACATTTGCCACTCGATGGGAGATGATGGATGGGGCTTAGTGATGTCATCAGTATCATTAGTTGGGCAATCTCGGGGGTGGCATGTGGAGGGTTTCCGACCTTCAGGAGGCAGGATGTTGGGACAGCTGGCATTCTTAAAGGGGCCCGAGTAATCGACCACACAAATGTACTTAGCAACAATACTTTAAGCGATTATCAGACTTGATTGACTTATCGTCCTAACGTTACGTATTTAAATTAAAAACATTCAAGCCTTTCAATTTTTTACAAACGTGAAAGGGAAGCTAACTCCAAGCACTATATTTGCTTTCTTGGCAGAGTGCGTACCTTGATGCATTTATATGTTGTTCCTGCTCATTACATGGCAACACATGCGCAGCTGCCAAACCTCCGTTAAATTAATGGAGTTGCACTCCGGTTAGGCGTATTAATAGCTCATTCCCATGAGCCGCCGGAGCACTGGAGAGACCAACCAAGCAAGCAACCAGTTTAACACGACAATAGAAGCATGCCAGTGCTGATCGGTTGGTGTCCACGGCCATATCTCCAGAGAAGCTGTCGCCACAGATTCCCTAAAGCTAAACAATCTGGGGATGTCCATGAATAGGGCAGTCGTCGGGGATTTCATCGGTGCAATGAGGTTTTTTGTTCGACTGTAAGATAGCGGTGCTCACCATCAAATAAACATAACCCTTTACAAAGCAACTGCCGATTAAAGGTCGCCCCGTGCCTTGTCGTTAATCGAAGTTGACCATTCTTTACCACGCTGGTCAGTTTGGGTTTCCACCTGTCCAGGTTTTTTTTTCCAGGATCGTCCTCCTTATTGAGACAGCTTTCCTACGAAATCTGTACGTTTTCCTGAAACAGGTCATTCAAAGTCCTGGTTCTAGCCAGCTACACGTACGGTCCTCGCTCTCTCTCTCTCTCTTATTCTGTTTACCACCACGATATGTCCCGGTTTTCTGTGCCTCCCAGGTGGCAACCCTGTGGCTAGTGCCGGTTGGTGAGGTAGGGTACGAGGCCTGATTGAGATACCACTCAAATAACGCTCGCCGATAATAGTGAAAATCATGTTTATATATGGTGGCGTAGTGGGTAGCGCTTCCGCCTCACAGCAAGAAGGTCCCGGGTTCGAATCTCGGCTCGGGGTGCCTTTCTGTGTGGAGTTTGCATGTTCTCCCCGTGTCCGCGTGGGTTTTCGCCGGGCACTCCGGTTTCCTCCCACCGTCCAAAGACATGCTGCCAGGTTAATTGGCGTGCTGACTAAATTTCCCCAGGCGCCCTGCGATGCACTGGCGTCCCATCCTTGGTGTTCCCCTGCCTTGCACCCTGTGTCTGCCGGGATAGGCTCCGGCTCACCGCGACCCTGTATAGGATTAAGCGGTTTCTGAAAATGAATGAATGAATGAATATTCATAGCACAGTTTGATAACTATCGCGACACTGATCCACCCCATCCGCCTGACACACCTGTTTATGGGGACGGTATGCAGTACGTATAGAGATATGCATGGGGAGCGCCTTGTTTTTATTGTTGTTGATTTATTTTGTAAACTCTTTGCAATCGTCGTAAAGCGCAAAAAGGTACGGATTACGTTAACGTAAACGCAGCTGTTAATTGTGCAATGAAGCAATAAAACGACTGAATCACATCACTGTTAGTGTTTTCTGGTGTAAGCAGGGGGAGGCAGAGGTGGGGTGAACAAAGAGCTATCTATGGCTCTCGGATACGTTTTGCGTGAAAATAAATCCACTTCCGATTGGCCACCTCAGAGGTGGCTCTTTGAAGATTAATATATTTAGAGAAATGTAGTTACAGGTGAGTCCCTAGGCCACAGCTTAAAGCCAACGTTAACCAGCGGTTCAAAGCTGTTTGAAGGCGGGAATATCGTTTGCGTATGTGTAGTTTAGAAAACACAAGCCACAACGATACAAACATCAAGACATATCAGGTGCCTAACACAATCCCAACGCATTGTGCCTTAACGCAAGGCATATCCAATGAAGTGTGCAAGAAAAACATGTTAATTTTATGAAGTAAGCATACATTGTTGGAGCCATTTGGTATGTCTTTTGCTGATTGGTTGTGCAAAAGTTGGGCCACATTTGTATAACTGTAATGATTTGTTTGGCAAGAGGTGAAGACATTATATGGTGTTTGGCAGTGGTGCACAAGCACACAAGACATTCGTCAATGACATTACCTTAAAAATAAAAGTATATATTAGGTGACATTTCGGGCTTCACAGCACAGAGGCCAGAATAATAGACACACCGCCTCTCCGGCCTCTCTACGTGCTGTCAACAAGGATCACCGCCTGAAACGTCAACTATTATATACGTTTTCATTTTTATTAATGGCAGTGTTGTTGACAAATTTGTGGAGTTTTTTTTACTTAGGCAGCCTTATTACAGTCACATGTTTGGGTACCGGTATCAATAGTTTATACTTAGAACTGTATTTCGTTCACTCGGTGACATGAGCAGCAAGACACTTCTGTCTAGCTATATAAAGTGATGGTGCTCACCTTATGCAGACGAATCAACTCAATGGGCCTCAAATTAATGAGAAAAGTAAATTGTAACAATAAACAAATATTAATCTTTGTAATCTCTATCTTGGGGCGGGACGGTGGTGCGGTGAGTAGTGCTGCCCCCTCACAGCAATAACTACCCGGGTTCGAATCCCAGCTCGGGTGCCTTTCTGTATGACGTTTGCGTGTTCTCCCCGTGTCCGCGTGGGTTTTCGCTGGGCACTCCGGTTTCCTCCTACAGTCCAAAGACATGGTGCTGCGTAGTTTAATTGGCCTGCCGACTAAATTGCCCCCGGCGTACTATCCTAGGTATAGCCCTGCCTTGCGCCCTGTGTCTACCGGGATAGGCTCATCGCAACCCTGTACAGGATTAAGCGGTTTCTTACAATGAATGAATGAATAATCTCTATCGTGTCTGTAGCTCCCTTCTGTGATCTCGCCACATCTCAATTGGTTATGCCTCATCTGTCATCTCCCTGGGAGTTTATGGAATGAAGTGGTGTGGAGGCTCCAAAAAAGTTTGTTTAGGGCCCCCAACGGGTCAGCCTCACCACTCATGCAATGTCTTTATTCCAGACACAATGCCACATCGGACACAGTTGGGTCTTCGGCTGAGACCATAGCTAAGAGGAAATGCTGCTCATACAGTAACAGTTGCTACTTTGCATACCGATGAAGGCTTGCAGTTGAATGCATACAATGTGACCTCTGACCCTCAGGTCCGCCCATAAGCACCCTCGTGTTGTAAAGTAGCCTACGTGTGTTTGACACATTCGCACAGTTCTTGTCAGGAAATTATGCAAACAATGTAATGCGTGGGTTTTTTTAGTACATTTTAGCACTTGAGAGCATAGCACTGAACAATAATGAACAAAACATTAACCAGTGGTTCGTATTGTCATGTTGTGCTGTGGCCCAGAGTGGAGGTGCGGGTAACTGGCGCACTGTCGTAACAGTCCGTCTCTGGAATAAATCCGAAAGTTACGCAAATCTTGCATCACATCTATTTCTCAAGCTCTTGCGAGTTTGCAATGCGATAAGCTTACGTTGAAAAAGGCTCATTTTTGTTGACGAAGTCCACAGATTGTTGAATCAGTAGAGGGCGCGTCTTAGCCATCACAGCACAGACACACTGGCAGACTAAACAGTCACATTCAATGAGTGAAACCAGTGCGACAAGAGTACAGTACTCTTAACATCTTGCATCGAATCTTTGATAAAATTCCATTGGCTATAAACGTAACATCTCATTGTTAAACTCAGTGTGCATGTTTAAACATTGCGCTCTTTGCATGGGGGTAAAATGCTGAGCACTTTCCTACGTGAAGCACAGATGCCCCCTGGTGACTAAACGTTGCTCATTCGACAATTTAGTGTCAATCTGGCAGTAACATGTGAAAACTAAAATATAACCCAGTCTAAACACAGTGCTGTGTGTGTGCGTGGTGTAAATTATTATTTTCTGTAGAAGTTCACAAAACCGATGACAAGCTGTGTAAAGTGAACGCGTTTAGTTTCCCTCCACCACATCTTGACAGTACAGAAGTATATGTAATATTTTAGTTGGATTCATTGACGTGCGTATCTCGGGCATTTATACATGCATTTTATGTTTAATGTCTTATCAGTATTTACAAGAACGTACGAACTAGTCACACGATGTTATATGTTATTCTGTAAACGCATAACTCGTTAAAAATACAAGGCCACGTGAAGTGTTGAAGGCTCGCCGACAGGTCACGGGACAGACACGGGACAGACGTCTTCATACCCACACATATATACATACGTGACCACATCACCCCAGGGCTCTGATGTTTCAATATGTTCCACATCATATCCTACAGTAACGAACATATCACCCAATGGCTTGCCCCTGCCGACCTCTCTCTTCTCATCTTGCTCAACTCGCTTTCACAAGCTCTCTGCTCCAGCAACCAAGGCCTTCTGTAAAACTCATCAACCACAGCTCAATGTCAGGGCGTTTCTGCTTCCTCTTGTCATTGTATTCTGGAATATCCTCCCACCAGCTATCCATGCTACCCACTCCCCGTCCATATTCTAATGAAGGCACAATATTTTTATTTTGCCTCTGACCGTCTCTTTTCTATCAAGTATGTTCAATCACACATCACCATGACAACATTCTATATATATTCTGAGAAAATATATTTTTTGTTGTTAAAGAAAACATATAACTGCAAGACACAAAAATATGCCAACACCAATCAATAACAGTTATTAACTTTACACGTTTTGTGTATTGCAATTAATAGCTTGTTTAACAACAAAAATACATATTTTCTCATAATAGTAAAAATTGGGGATCCCCCGTATGTCAATAAGACCACCCATATACTGTATACCTACCTTTTCAGAGGTCTTAAAAATATGTAGTATCTTTAGAGGTATCTTTAGAGGTAGATGCATTTAACCATCATCCAGGTTCCATCCATTGCCGGATGAAGGCCTCCCTCATATGTCACATTAAGTTGTACTTCTATTAGTTGATTAATATAGCAGTTGCAGTCAGATGCTATGAAAATTAAAATTATACATGTTAGCCTATAAGGAAAAGTACAACACTAAACACTGAAATCAATGTACTGTATATCAGTAAACATCGTGTGTCCCAGACTAATAATTCAAATTTATGCATACAACCACCTGCATAAAGAAAATATATAACTGGCCGATAACATCATAATATATATGAAGCAGTGTGTGGCAATATGGCGCTGGCAAACCGCCTGGCTGCCTCCTCCGCCTCTCTGCGCTTTCCTTGCACCTCTGAGTCCTTCTCTCGCCGAATGAATACCTTTGACATTGAATGAATATGTGCGCGCTATAAATGAAAACATATTATTATAAGATAAGGGACAGGCATGTAGTCTGTCCCTTATCTGCTTTGCTCTGTCCTTGCCTGCTTTGCCTGCAAGAATGTTCCTTTCTTCCCTCACTCTGTGTTATTGTGTGCTGTCTCTGTCTCTTTGCCGTGTTTATATTCATCCCTCTCATGAAAGTCTAATGCCGCGTGTGACTCTAGGACTTATGTCTTACTATGCAAGCTAACATTTATGGCTGGATTTTGGGATCTACCAGATATTGGCTCAGAGCGTAATCTGCGAGCAGAGTTGGTACATATCCAGGATGTGAATTACGCTTCATGAAAAATGTAAGCATGAAACTTGGATCTTGCGCAAAAAGCTGTGACAGCCTGATGTTAACACTAACACAGTACATAGATTATGGGAACAAAAACGAAAGTATTGTGTTAAGTCCTTTTTAATCTTGATATCCGAATGACTAAACCAACCGGAATGTGCTTCATGTCGTCAAATCTTTGAATATAAGCAGGGTTGTATACTGATAGTGGGCAAGCACTATCAGTATGGATAAAGCAAGTGATAAATGTTCCTTCGGCGTTACCTTGTCAGCGGGTTCATAGTTCATAGCGCAGTGGCGCAAATCCCTGCACTACTAATCTATTTACTTCTCAGATATAGCGCAGACTCAGCAGATTCACAAATGTGGCTCCACACAACCATGAGTTGTGGCTTGGAAGGCATTCGTGTCGTAACATCAGCACATCTCAGTGCCACGGGTACATTGTGGTGGGGCACGGTACCTCCAGGGTTACGTGTGCCAAATAAGTAATTTTAATACCCCTTTGCTTCAGATTTGTAATAGGACCGGAATTGTAATGGTGCTTATGAGACATTACATTTAAAGTCACACTTGAATCTTGCTATTACTATAGTTTTTTTTTTATCTGCCTCTATTCCCTGTGCGTTCTATGTGTACTCTATGCCCCTCTCTGTCCTGCGCTTTTTCTCTATGCTCTCATCTCTCTGACAGAAGTCTAATATCCCCACGCCACTCCTGAATAGCAAGTTATGCTTCTCTAAGCCCGGTTGTATTGCTGGACCACATGGATCTTGCAGATATTGGCTGGTGGCATGATTTACCAGCAGGCTTGGTGGATTTCTTGGATATGAAGTTGCATCAATCAACTCGGAGAACAGGTCTTTTAAAATGTTTCAGACAGTTCGCCACACAACATAATTCAATTCAATTCAACTTTATTTGTCAACTCTACCATATGTACAGGACATACAGAGAATCGAAATACCGTTTCTCTCAGACCCCGGCGTTGT
>JAZEWU010000002.1:29352410-29398650 GCA_036362915.1 Geotria australis
AAACGAACATTAAAAACATAAAAACACCGTACTTTGGTCTGAGAGTGGCTGCAGCGTAGGGAACGCGCCGCCATTGTAGCCCCGGGGGAGGGGCTACACTCTCCGCCGTTGCAAGTTCATAACAACTATTAAAGTGGCCTTCTCAGGTGGATTTAGGAAATACTCCATGGACCAGAGCATAATTTAGTACTAGAGGTGCCATATAGGTAGTGATACTGTATCAGTTTATGTATCTATATATACGCTTGAGGATGCCTCCAACGTGGGAAGCGAAACGTCGCGATGGAGAGAGGGGGGCCGCTAGACATGGCTATCCCTAAATAACAGCTTTGGAAAGCAATACTCACGCATCGAGCCGTGAATACCTACATCAGTACATTGTGTAAGTTTTGTATATTAACATATTTTACAAGAATTTGCATATCATTTTAATCTCTTCGTGTCTTCATGTCTCCGTGTGTCCAGGTGACGATGTCTCCATGGTTTCGTGTCTTCATGTCTCCATGTTTCCGTGTGTCCAGGTGACAATGTCTCCATGTCTCCGTGTCTCGTCGCGAGATGCTACATCTGTCCGTGTTCAGCTGCCGACTGAGCGTCTGTTAAAAGTCTCACGGACTTTAAACACGGCGGGCGGCACGGTGGCGTGGTGAGTAGCGCTGCCGCCTCACAGCAAGGAAGCCCCGGGTTCGAAGCTCGGCTCGGTGACCTTTCTGTTTGGCGTTTGCACGTTCTCCCCGTGTCCGCCTGGGTTTTCGCCAGGCACTCCGGTTTCCTCCCACAGTCCATAAACATGCTGCTGCATAGGTTAAGTGTGCTGCTGACTAAATTGCCCCCCCAGTGCCCTGTGATGGACTGGCGTCCCATCCAGGAGTCTAGCACTGCCTTGCGCCCTGTGTCTGCCGGGATAGGCTCCGACTCACCGCGACCCTGTACACTGTACGGCGTGCAGGACTAAGCGGTTTATGATAATGAGTTGAGATGAGATACACACGGCGCGCGCGCGCTCAGTTCAAATGCGGCACGTGATGTAAACAAACCGCACGTGACGTCTGTATCCAATGCGCGGAAGCGATTCGACCGTGACGTCGGGCCTTATTTTGCCACGCCCCCTCTCCCGACGCAAGGACGGCCATCCGTGACGTAAGCACGTAATCCTTCGACGCAAGCACGTCCTGCCCCCTGTCACCGGCGCGTCGCATTTCACCGCAAAATCGCCTTCTGTCGTATCGCAGAGCTCCGCCCTGGGCGCCGATCCGCTCCAAGCACCCAAGCCACGCCACACGTGCTGCGGACTCGCGATCGTCGGCAGGGCGCCATAAACGTCAGGCTCAGTCAACAACAGCAACAGTTCTCACCGTCGGCAAGCCATGAGCACTTGACAGCCAAACCGGCCCGGTTGCTGTTTACACTGCCACCATCAACAACAGTTCGGCGTCTGTATTTTAATACCGGTTCTGTGGACTCGTTCGAGCGTCCTCCGTAGCCCTGGCGCGGTTATAATCGCCTGCAAGCTATCAGTGTTGGCGAGGTGTGCGTGGCGTTTGCTGCTGCAGCAGCAGCAATGATGATGGATATGTTCAGCGTGGACGATTTCTTAGAGGATTGCGGGGAGAATGGCACCAACCCTGTGTCAGCCTTCTCGTCCAAGATCAACGCATACAAGAAGTCCTTTTCCAACATAGAAGAGGTGGGTTCCTAACTTTCCGTTTGTACAGCGATATACATTGCTCACGCCACCTACGGTGCTGTGGGCGGCAGCACGCCCGGCCGCCTTTGTCTCCCTAGTGGCAATTTTTACACACCGCACTAGGTACTTATTTGAGGCTGAGTCGACCTAGGGAAGGCATTCGTGTCGTAACATCAGCACATCTCCGTTCGAATCCCGCTCACGGTGTTGGCCATGAGCGGGATTCGAACTCGGGTGGCCAGGTTTGTAGCCCAGCGCGCTTAACCACTGAGCTACCGCTCCCACACAATGTATTACACACAGTACCAGGCACTTAACTCATTTAACGCCGAATCGTACCTAGGGGAGCCAGGCCCAGGACAGGTTAAAACATGTTCTGTGTTACTGGCCACTGATGTTAGCCACGGGTCGGGAATCTAACTCGGTGAGTTAGGTTGTAGGTAGGCAGGCGGGTTTGTAGCGCCAGTGTGCTGCCACTACACTGACAATCACACCGGGAGGTGCGATACGCGGTGATGTGTAAACGTGTCAACCTCTGCGTCTGATTGTCACTGAGTTTGTAGTTAAGCTGGAAGGAACAATTGAACGTTGTAGCTCTTATTAACTAGACATGGCGTTCTCTTCGCGGCCTTTGTGCAGCGCTTTGTGACCCTCGGGTGAAAGGCGCTATATAAAACGCTATTATTATTATTGTCCAGCGGGGAGGGTTAAGCAAGTTGCAACATCTCAGGGCACCGGGGGCAATTTAGTCGCGACAATTAACCTAGGCAGCAAGAAACCGGAGTACCCGGCGAAGCGGACACGGGGGCGAACATGCAAACTCCACACATAAAGGCACCCGAGCCTGGAATCGAATCAGGCAATGCTTGCTGTGAGGCAGCCACAGTATAACTACTTCACTTGGTAGTTTTGTTTTGAAAACGAGAAAAAAAACCTGTGTTGATTGAAGCTTGAAAGTTCCTTATCTTAACCTCCTCTCCACATCGTAAAAAAGCGGATACTGTGTTTACGAAGTAAAATAACACCACTTAAGTCAGCGTGTTGTTCATTGACCCTCCTGAAAGTGTGAAAGTGTGTTGATGTAGTTCTTCACCCGGCTCGATGTATGATTACTCTTAAGAGCTGCTTTTTCGGCATAGCCGTGTCGAGCGAAGGAGAGCGAATGAACGCTTGACATTAAGAAAGCGCAGCTGTTTTAAGAGCATTTCCCGTAAAAGTGACTTGTCAGTCAATGCGAATGGCGTGCTTGGATATAAGCTGTGTTTGTGAAAGTGACTTTTGCAGTGTTCAGAGTTACAGGCCAATGCGTACCATTGTGGTCACGCAACCCAAACTATGGACCGTATAGTAAACCCATAGAGACACAAAGATACAGAGATCCATAGAGACGCATAGATGTATAAGGTACACATGGAGATATAGAAACTCATAGAGATATGAGACAAGCCATAGGTGCTGAAATTGTGGACATGCAACCCAAACTATGGATTATATAGTAAACCCATAAAGACAGATACATACACCCTTAGAGATACGCGGAAACCCAAAGACACAACAGAGACTTACATAGATACACATTAAGTTATAGAGACTCAAAGATATATAGAGAGACCCATAGAGATACATAGAGATGGCTTAAAGGCTCGCCATAATAATGTGATTGTGTCCTCGCAACCCAAACAGTGGACCCTATAGTTAACCACTGTACGGTATGTGCTCCTTCAACAGGAAACCCATACACACTGCCCTGGCATTTAGCTCCTCAACAGGTTGCCACACGCAAGAATAGAATAGTGTCATGTTCAGTGAGGGTTAAGTGCAGTCCACGTGTTTGAGTTGAGGATTGTTTATATCATGGGCAGCACGGTGGCGCAGTGAGTAGCGCTGCTGCCTCACAGCAAGAAGGCCCTGGATTCGATGCCCTGCTCGGCTCCCGCTTTTCTGTTTGGAGTTTGCACGTCCTCCCCATATCAACGTGGATTTTCGCTGGGTACTGCGGTTTCCTCCCACAGTCCAAGTACAAGCTGCCTCGGTTAATTGTCTTGGTGCCGTGAGATGTTGTAACTTGCTTACCCCTCCCTGCTGGATAACTGTTAAAAAGAGCGACACAGCTCAACAGTTCCTTCCAGTTTCAATAATAAAACTGACTGACTAGCGCAGTATTCCCAGGATTATAAGACCCACTTTGCCCCTTGTGATTTAAGGAAAAGTTGTGGGATACGTCTTAGAATACAATAGGTGTCCATTTGACCATATTTGTTTAACCGACACTGGCTAAAAGTTTGGGTGTGCGTCTTACTTTTTTGGGGTGTGGCTAATAATCTGGAAAATCGGGTTTTATACAAGGGTGAGTCATTGTATTGGCAGTGTTGAGTGTGGTGTTTATATTACGTATTTTTTAATTATGTGCGATACACACCTTGTGAAATATATGCCTTCGGGTGTAACCAACTCATCTAATGGCATTGCCATACTGCAGAAATTGTTTAAAGTTATTGTTTTCAAGTTACTGTATATCCCTCCAATTGTAGCTTGATGCCAAGGAGTGGGATTTTGAGTGGTAAGCTGATGAACGTCAGTGAGTTGTTACCCCATTACTGGGTATTTTTCTGCAGTAATAATAAACATCTATCTATCAATACAGCAGAGCTCCCTAGTTATGTTAGGAAGTTAATAGATTACTTTTTAATACCGCTTAAAGCAGTAAACTTAAACCGTATGCCAACATTACTTACATCTAGGGCTATGGCAACTAACTAAGCTGATGTCTGCCCATCTGATTACTAAAACAATAAATAACACGTGGCAATGTACTGGTGTAGGTTTTCGCGGCTCGATTCATGATGGTTGTTGCTCTTCAGAGCTGTTCTTTCGGGATAGCCGTGTCACTGAGCGATCTCCCTCGCGATGTTTTGCCTCCCACGTTGGAAGCATCATCAGCCAAAAGAACAGCTCTGAAGAGCAACGATCAATACATGACAATTATCGTGATAATGCACTTTTCTAAATAAAAATTGGGCAAGTCATCCAGTCTGTATCATGAAATTATTGATTCTTAAGTTCTATAAATTAAAGGTCAGCAGTTGTGAATAACCAATGAACTTGCGGCAGATTGTAAATGTGTACCGTATGTGCATAATTCAGGCATGTGGAAGTGTGTGCAGAAATATTTAAACGTGTGATTTTACGGAGGCATAGGTGGACGAGGTGATTGTGCAAACGTTCTCTAAGGAACTCAAATATTAAACACATTAATAACGCCTATTTGAACGGGCAAATGAACCCATTTTATTACTGGGGTTTCAATAGGTCTCTAGCTCACTATACGTCGCTGAAATAATTTAAAGTTCTGCATTTCAGCGGGGAAAAAACGTGAAGTGGATATCCACTGTATGGCCATCTAAATAAACAAATAACAGTGTCGCTCACATGTACAGAACGATAACTGACCACATTCGCAGCAGCTACCCCCTTGATTCGTGGTACACAGCCACGTGAACGGCGTTGATAAAAAAATTGTCGCCCTTAATTTAGAGGTTTGAAATCACCTCGAAAAATCTAGTTTTCCGCGTTTATTTCTGCAATGCAACTAATATTTATCGGTGATGGATACAGGATTGCGATGATTTCACATAGTACAAAAAAAGCAATGGCAATCACACCTGAAAAATGCAGGGCATGTTTAAGCTTACAAATAGTCGGTTTGTGACCACTCAAATTAATCCAGCCCATTCATACCTACTCATATGATTCTCATCAAGTATAATGAGTGCCTTAATAAGGCTGCTTTAGGCCAGCACTTAAAGAACATTCATGCCACCCTCAATTAAAATGCTCTATCAGGTTTGTTTATCTGAAACTGATTAATTCATGTACAGGACAATATGGTCCGTATAACGTCCAATGGGAATGAACTGCAGAAAACTTTGGGGGAATGTAATAATACTGGGGAGAAAGCTGTATCATTGGGTTTCAGATACATATGATCAAAACTAAGGTTATATACACGTTTGCGTAGGGCATCTGTTTGAGGGATACAGCTATAAAGCAGCAGAATAAATATACCAATAAATATACTGAAAGCTGTTATTTTATGAGAAATTAGGTTTCTCTGCAGGGTTGCTGGGCTCACTCTCTGTGACAGGGTGAGGCGCGCAGAAATCTGGGACAGCCTCAGAGTAGAGTCGCTGCTCCTTCGAATAGAGAGGAGCCAGTTGAGGTGGTTCGGGCATCTGGTAAGGATGCCCCCTGGGGGGCTCCCCGGGAAGTCTACCAGGCACGGCCCACTGGACGGAGACCTCGAGGCCAACCAGGATACGCTGGAGGGATTATATCTCTCGGCTGGCCTGGGAACGCCTGGCAATTCCTCCGGTAGAGCTGAAACCTGTTGCTTAGGAAAATGATGTCTGGTCCACCCTCCTTGGACTGCTGCCACCGCGATCCGCACCAGGACAAGCTGTTAAGAAAATGGCTGGATGGATATTATCTCATTATTTTAGTCATGACTCTTTTATTCGAAACTGTTGCTGCTGTCTGTTTTGGTTGTCGATTTCTCAACGATGTCACCATTAATATACAGTAAAGGGAGATTATAAACAACCACAGCATGAGCATTCTCCCTGGTCCACGTAATGACGTGATTGACTGCTCCAGCTTCACTGTCTTGATTGTTCTTGTACAGACCTTGCTTTGTATCTCAATCTCAGTCAGTCGATTTTTATCCAAGCTTGTAGAAACCATTGAGCTATGTAGCTCTTTTTAACAGTCGTCCAGCAGGGAGGGGCAAGCAAGTTACAATATCTCAGGGCACCAGGGGAGATTTAGTATGAATAATGAACCTAGGCAGCATGTCTTTGGACTGTGGGAGGAAACTGGATTGCCCGGCAAAATCCCACGTAGGGAGAATGTGCATTCTCCACACAGAAAGGCACCCAAGCCAGGAATCGAACCCAGGGCCTTCTTGACACCTTACTTCCTGGTTACCCACTGCTCAGGCACATACTGTTATTCGCTGTGCGGTCTGGATTTGCGTTAGGAAGTGTGGGTTAACCACTGGAAACAGTTACTCTGCTACCTACTCACCTGTTAGCAGGCAGTCTCACTGTGCCTTCTCTTGGAAATCGATGAACAAAATACGTACTGCCTATTTTTAAAGTTGACAAATGCATTCACGCTTTTCAAGTTGCCTTGTTACAACTCGCGTTATAATACATTGTGTTGACAGGTTATTGGAAATAAGGCTAACCTGTAGTAAATATAATTTTATAAGCGGCACTGCTAAGCGCCCGTGTTGATATCAATTGGCATTAAAACGTGATTAGACGATAGCGGATTGCTAATTTACGAGGTGTCTCTTTGGTGAAAGTTTTAGCGCTGGTTTATTCAGCGTTTATAACCTAATATTGACGTTAAGTTTAGTTTTATGTGGAGGTTCTGGATTTTCATTGTGGCAATTTATTATGCCATGTTTTCTGTTTGAAATACATTTTGCCCCTTTTTAACATCAGGCTTAAACCGTGTGAAATGTCGGAAACAAGATAACTCCCACACACAGTGGGGCTTTATCAACTTTTGAATCAGCGGGCAAGCTGTGACACTGCCCACAGCATAATGTAGTGGATGTGAGATTTTAACAGTAAACCCATGTATGTACTGTTCCACTTCGGTAAGGCAGACCACCACGCTATCTTACTGACCCATCCATCATACAATACACTTTAACCGTTAGTTTAAATACACTTGAACATAAAAATGACATTGCGGCATGCTGTCCACTCCACAGTCCTTCATGTGTGGTACCACTTTGAACCATGTCTTTCCAGGCATACCTCTTCGTGCCTGTCCTGGTATATCCGTTTCCTCTGGTGTAATGTTCCTGTCATCTTATGACACATATCAACCATCTGAGTAGACTTTTCCTTCAGCTTGTCAGAGTTGAGTAGGAGCCACTCCTGTCTTTACTTCTAACCCAATCTAGTCTTGTAATCCCGGAGATCCATCTCGCCATCCTATTTAAACGTGGTGTGTGATAAACGTTTATTTAATTTGTTTGTAATTATTATATGTAATGATGTAGGTTTTGACGGCTCGATGTATGAGAATTCGCCTGTCACGTTCAAGGCTTCATCAGGCTTTCTCAGAAAGCCTCCCTATAGTGGGAGGCGAAACGTTGCGAAGGAGAGAGCATGAACACTTGACCCGGCTATCTTGAACAAACAGCTACGGAGAGCAGTTCTTATCCCATGCGTATATGTTAGATTCATGCGTGTTGAATAGCATATAGAAGATGTCTTACCATTACAGGCATTAAATATATATCGAACATGCCCGTAAACATCTGAACTCTGCTATAAATTCCAAATTGTTAAAAAAAATGTACAGCCTCTGTTAGCTGGTGACATCAGCTTGCTGGTGGCATTTGGTTCCGTGCTCATCAATATACTGTCATAGCAGACAGGAGTTGCTGGGAGGGGTTGTTGTGTAAGGAATACGTTGCGCACCAGTTGCATTTTTATATATTGTTAATATCACGTGTTATGCCAACATTACACCAACCTATTAGGTTTTTGGAAGTGGTGTCATAATATCTATACGGTGGTTGTGGAATATTTTACTCCGCAGAAACAAAAGGGGCATCGTAGGAACATCGTAGCCAGAACATTATTTTGGAGCAGTGATTGAGTTTCCCAAAATATACCTCCCCACTTTAGCCTGTGGCTCTTATTTGATACATTTGCTTGGGCTGCCATGCATCTCCTATTACTCATTCCTATTCTGCAATAGAATGAATTCCTTTGGCCAGTACTGTACTGCGTGTAAACTGAAGTGGTTGAATAAAAATTCATTTTAGACGATATAACTTAAGTAAAATTTTGCATTTCTTGTGCTATTTGTACTTTGAGTACAGGCTGGGCTAACGAATTGATTACACTGCCGATTATTGGACGGGTTACTCTACAAATGTTTGTAAGTAAATCTCACCCCTGATCTCATGTGTGCTGCTGAATGTGATGTAATGAGGGCCCAAGTAATTGAGCGTAAAAAGTATTGGAGAGCAAAGTATGGGCCATCGGTCTACATTACTGATTAACAGTGTCATCTTTAACTCTAGGATAATCCTGTATTGTATAGTTAAAACTACTTTGTGAGAAACACATTCCAGAGTGTGCTAGTGACAAAATTTTGCGAGAGAGTTGTGTGTAAATAGCAACTGTAGCTTTTGCATGAAGTGTTAGGATTATAGTATATTTATAGCCAGGCTGAGGGGGGCGGGGGTTACCGGTTTGGTTTTCTGAAAGCCTCAGCTGCAGTGATGTCTGATAGTGGTAAATGTCAGTGAGCAACGACTACAAAAAAAACCCACATTTTTTTCTGCTGATTTTCCGTTCTCTGTCGTTGTTGGCGTGCCGTTCTCTCCGCAGCCCTGTGCAGCGCTTTGTGACCCTCGGGTAAAAGGCGCTCTATAAATTCCATTATTATTACATAAATACGTTGTTACACACGTTTAATTCGAAGCGTATGAATGTGTCGTCGCTTAAATCCTAGTTGCTGCTGAAGAGGCCGTATTACCGACGTGTTTGTGCAAGGTGTACGTACAACTTTAGAGTTGTCACTTTGGTCAGGAATCTGAATTTCTGGGCGTGCGAGAATGTTTTAGCCGCGTGTGAATGTACACACTGCGGACGTTTCAGACCGGCGCTTGAGCATCGTGAGTGGGTGATCTTAGCCACCAAATTCCTCCAGCAGCTCGCTTTTGGGACAGCGTTTGAGGCAGCTTTTTCCCCTGACTGCTGTCCAACAAGTTTACAATTGCACCTTCGCACATATGATGTCTCTCGCAGCCAAAGCACTCGGAATACAGAGGGTCGTGCAGGTTTATCTCTGCCCGTGCCTGTGCCTTGATCAACACCCCAGCGGTTCCACTGAGAGAGGGACGAAACACGGGAGAGAGTGAGTTTTGTTTCGGTTGACTTGCTGCACACGGTCGCGCAGAGACCGAGAAATGGTGTCAGCGGGCCCTAAATAATGGCAGGGTGTGAGGGGCATGTGACCACATGTCTCATGTGCCAGATAGCTTAGGTGACTCGAAAGGCATGTGCTTAGACTGATTGTGCTTGCTGGCATGGCTTACTGAAACGTCAGTCCTGGTATACAAAAGTTAGATTTGAATAATCGGGACGGTACGGTGGCGTGGTGAGTGGTGCTCCCGCCTCACAGCAAGAAACCCGGGTTCGAATACCGGCTCGGGTGCCTTTCTTTGTGGAGTTTGCATGTTCTCCCAGTGTCCGCGTGGGTTTTCGCCAGGCATTCCGGTTTCTTCCCACTATCCAAAGACATGCTGCTGCATAGGTTTAAGTGGCCTGCTGACTAAATTGCCCCCGGTGCCCTGTGACAGACTGGCGTGCCATCCTGGGTATATCCCTGTCTTGCGCCCTGTGTCTGCCGGGATAGGCTCTGGCTCACCGCGACTCTGTACAGAATTAAGCAGTTATTCTCAACTTCACTACGGCACTGCGGACAAACTGTCCACTAGTCTATTCTCACTGGAAACGATCCACGTGTTGTGTGTGGGCCGCGTGGGTGCAGCGTGTGTGTCTGCAGTGTGTAATCGTGTGTACGGCTGTTGTGACAGCAGCTGTGACAACACCTTTTGGCTCCTGCAGGTACCGTGAATGAAAAAATTCGAGGCATTTCGCAAAACTATTTCGTGGATTTTTTTTTTTAAATTCCAATAGCCTTTAGCTCAAAATACAGTACGCCACTATTCTGTGTGATATTAAGGTTAAACTTAACTGAAATAGTCATGTCAGTCTTTTTGGAATGACGGAACACCCAATACACACCACTGGGTGCCCTCTATCCCCCAGCAGGTTATTAACACCACAATACGTAGAAAGATCATAACGTGGCACTGACATTCCCCACACACATTAGACAGTTCTCCTGCACGGTATCCATGCTGTAGCCTGTGTCTCCACTCAAAAGGCTGGGGTGTCATCACTCAGGGGTTTAAAAGTAAACTAAACTTAAAAACAAAGTTGTGTAGTTTTCAATGTTGTGGCTGTCTATTGAAAATGAGCACAACGCTTACAATTAAAAGACTAAAGTGACGTGTAATCTTGCCGTATACATGTGCAAAAATAGATAAAGTAGGTGGCTCGCACACATTTGTTAGACTCGGCTGGTGATTGAGCAGAATGAGTGCTGCATAGGTTAATTGGCCTGCTGACTAAAATTGCCGCCGGTGCCCTGTGAAGGACTGGCGTTCCATCCTGGGTATTGTCCTGCCTCGCGCCCCGTGTCTGCCGGGATATGCTCTGGCTCACCGCAACCCTGAACAGGATTAAGCGGTTTCTGACAATGAGATGCGTTGACTTCAGACGTGTGGTGAGGACTGGCACTGCCATTCGATCTCCTTTGTGCAGCTGTTACACCTCCCTGAAAATAGTCTGGTTGGTATGATGCCGTCTTACCTGCCAACATAGGCCACATGCTTGTTATTACAGTGCTCTGGATATCGTAATTAAAGCATCATGCGCATTTTTCCCAAAAGGAGAGTAACTGGGGATGTTGCATCTATTACGAATAATGTTCAGCAGTGAAATTGGTGTCTTTCCAAGGGAGGATTGTTTGATTGATTGTTTGCTCGTTAACCTGATGTTAAATGTCTCCTTAGGCGCTGGAAAGTGATCGTGGGTGTTTGCAGAAGATGAAGAAACATGTCAAGACCATGTACACCTCAGGACAAAGTAATTCATGCAATTACAGTTGATTGCTTCATTACAATTAGGAGAGCTTAGTTAAATAACACATCTCCATAACAAATGATTGCTATATCACTGTTTTATTAGTGTGCGGCGTTATTCAACTGACTGGCAGTGTTGACATGACTGAAGACGTTAATGTTGTAGGGTGAAACCAATATACTTTATCCAAGCCATTGCGCGCATATCAGTGCAAATATTGCAAAATTCAAATATCTTTCCTGCTTAAATGAACACGGGGCACAGTGTTTACCGACAGGTTAAAGCCGTGATCCACTGGTTCAAATTCTAGATGTCTATGGGAGGGGCAACCACCATCTCTGCCAAAATGTAGTACTGTACCTGTTTTACATATCCCAGAGGGATGATGAGCTAGGTCAACCCCAAACCAGGATTTGAACTTGCAGCCTTCTCATTGCGTGCCACTCACTCGGCCACGCAGGTTCGCGAGGGAGAGAGGGAGAACGCTCAACGTGGCTATCCCGAAAGAACAGCTCTGAAGAGCAACCGTCATGAAGCGAGCCGTGAAAACCTACATCAATACAATACTGTTGGATATTGTAATGCATTGCTTCAGAAAAACATGTCTCATTTAATTATAATTAAAGCTAGATTAAAAAATAAATAAATTGTTAAATGATAATTTTGCGATTTGGAAATCACAACATCCCACCATATGACTTCAAAGTCTCTAAGTTTAACAACTCTAGTGGCATATAGGGCTGATCATGATTTCAACTCACAACCTTTCTACTCCGGGCCGCATATACTATCACACTATCACGTTGCCATCTTGCCGGAACATGCAAATGTACAGTTCTGCCAGTTTCACGACCTTTCAGTGTATTCGAAGCAGCCTTAATCATTTAATTTTTGTTGCTTTGGTTTATATTAGTAGTTTTTTTTCTGTCGTTGTTGACATGCCGTTCTCTCCACGGCCCTTGTGCAGCGCTTTGTGACCCTCGGGTGAAAGGCGCTCAATAAAATGCTATTATTATTACAACACCTGTAACAATGATATTAAACGGACCAGAAGGGGTTCGTACATCGTTAACGCTGCTGCGTGCGTATTGCCTTTCAGCATACGTTGAGAACGAGGAGCTCTTTTCCACGTATCTGGAGAAGTTTGGAAACAGCTGCTTGGAGAGAGAAGACCCCCACCTGGCGACGGCTTTCCTCAAATTCTCCGTCTACACGAAGGAGCTCTCGTCGCATCTGAAAAGCATGGTAACGCCGACGGAGCACAATTTAATTAAACCTGGGTGGACCCACAAGTGAAGTGCATGTGGAAACGCCCAATATGAAACAGGGCATCATCACAGGCACCTCTCACGTGGTTTTGTGATGACTCTTCCCCTGTGGACGGGTGTCGCACTGTAACTATAAAACAGGTTTAATATAATAAATAACCAATTCTAGTTTCCGCTTATGGAACATATTAAATTATTGCTTTGAATTAAAAACACTTGAACCTTGCCTAATGAATATGTATGTACATGTAGAGCCTTTTTTAAAAATCTACTGCTGGATGAGATTCTCTCCACATCCTATTGGCCATGAGGAATCTATGACCATACTTGGTCAGTGTGTGTTGGTGAATGTGGGTGGAGTGCTGTATTACAGTGGTTTGTGATGCATTGATTGCCCTTGACTGCCCACAACTCCTACTACCCACAACGGATGATTGACTCACATGTGAATTATTTATGCATAGATATCCTGTATTCACTCCACATTAAACTTGCGTATATATTATTTTTCTTTATTTCAGAACCGACAAATAAACAATGTTATTGTGTTCTCCTTGGACACGCTTCTGAAAGGTGACATGAAGGAAGTCAAGGGGGTGAGTGATGTTGAGTATAACCTGCTACAAATGAATGCCTTTCCTCGCAGTGGTATTGTTATTAGCAATACTTTACACTTAAAATGATGCCCTGTATGTTTTGACAGGACCTTAAAAAATCATTTGATAAATCGTGGAAGGACTATGAAACCAAACTGTGAGTTACATTAGTCACATCTTTTCCATATCCACAATACATTTAACTGTTGAAAAGTAAATTATTGTCCGTTGAAATTTGTGGCTCTTGGTGACGTGTCTGTGCATCGTGACAAACCCCAAGCTCCAAAGCAGAGAAGGAAGAGGACATGGAACGTGAGCGGAAAGCTGTGCAGCTGCAGATGTGCGAGGTGCGTGCTTTTTCTTCTTCTGATAAGCACGGCGATGCAAGACATATGCCTGTGTTTGGCAATAGGACCACTGCTGCTGAGTTTCCTGGCAAAGAGGATATGTGCTGTTCTTGTATGAGCCATTTCTGTCCTCAGGGAAATCTTTAAAACAGAACTGGTATGTCAGTCACAATTTTATTTATTGAGATTTTATTGTAAATAAACAACCACTCCATGCAGCCGAAGCAAGAACACAACGAGCAACAGTCACGTACACACCGCAAAAAATACAGCATCAGAGAGGAAAACAAAAAACCTTGATGTACAATTCAATAAAGGCAACTGAGAGTACCAACTGCATGCTGCTAAGTTTTGTGGGCAGAAAGGCGGATGGGAGGGAGAGCAAACCGCATGGGGGAGGATGGCAGGGCGGCGTGGGGGGCAGGGGGAGGTGTTGTTTTTATTAATATCACGTTTGCTGGGAATCATCCAAAAGGCCTAAAATACCAAGGGGCTGGGAAGAAACAGGACTCTTAAAAGTATCACACAATAGGTTTCTTAAATTTAGCAGGGTGGTGGATAGATTGATGTTTATTATTACAGAAGAAAAAAACCCAGTGAGCTTGCAAGCTCTTTACGGGATTCCTGCGACACAACAAACTTGTTAGGGAAAGACATGATGGGAGGGGATTTCAAAGTGGAGGCGTTTGAGATGCTGTTTTGACCTGCAGTATGGTGGTCGAACACTGTGTGCATGACACAAATCAGTTGGTCTTGTAACTTCCATGTGGTAGGAAGAATCTATGCGTTAGGTTAACGTGAATAGTAACAATGGTAAGAGCAACAGAAGAGTGATAACAAGGCGGCTGACCACCACCATGGAAAAACAATGTGACCTGTTGTACATGAATAGACTTGTCCCCATTATACGAACGTAGAATTACCACCACTAGATCAGAACTACCAAGACGGATTAGCATACCCCAGCATTTATACATGGTAATGCTTACCGAATCAAATGCTTTCCTTCTGGAAACAACATTATTTTCTTTAAGTATTCTTCACGTCCTTAATTTATTTGTTTATGTTTTCCACAGTATCTGATCAAAGTGAACGAGATTCAATCCAAGAAAGGGGCCGATTTTCTGCAGCATTTGATCAAGCTCTACCACACCCATTCCAGGTGGCTTTCTGAATTGATTATGTTTTAAATAATAATTTCCACATACACACAGCATATAGTCTGAGATGTTACGACACACAGAATAACCACAATGACTTCACACACAGCAATGTTGTTTTGCAGGATAGTTTTTCATGAATGTGTGTTATGATGCTTTGTGTAAAGTATACATTCTGTTGTTGACAGTTTCTTCCAGGACAGTTTAAAAATCGTCGAGAGTCTGAAAGGCTCGGTTGAAGACCTTACATCAGAACTAAACAACGTAAGTCACTAATAAAAAATGGAAGTTGTAATTTGCCCGGTGAAAACCCACGCGGACACGGGAAGAACATGCAAACTCCACACAAAAAGGCCCCCGAGCCGAGATTCGAACCCGGGGCCTTCTTGCTGTGAGGCGGCAGCGCTACCCACTACGCCACCGATTTGCCACGTTACCAACGTACTTATATAACACATTGATTACGGACAGCCCTTTGTCAATCCACTGCGGGAAATTAGATTGTCATGCGGCAGCATTTGTTCTGTGGTTTCAAACCCGGGAGGGCGTGCTGTGCCTGTGTTAATCATTCCAAACATCACGCAATGGAAATGCGTTCTTTTGGCCAGGTGAAGTGGCACGCATAGCCCGAGATATGGGCATGCCTACAATGAATGCTTGTTTAAAAAACGCTCATTTACAGTGTTGGTGGAATAAGCAGCTGTTGTGGCATGATTTTCCCCGTTGTTGCTCTTCCAGATCAAGCAGGCGCAAGATGACGAGCGTAAGAAGCTGTGTGCCATGAAGGACAAGTTAAGGGATTCTCTTCAAGTGGAGAGCAAAGAGGTTGGACAGCACTTCTTATTAATCTCAACAACAGTATTAGGGTCAATTATGAAGTTGTACGTTTAAGTTTTCTGTTAGATCCTGCCAAATAGGGTGCTTATGGTATATTACATCTACCGACAGGTTTGGTTGTAATATGCATTGATGGAAGGAATACATTTCGAATAAAGAAATGTATGAGTTTGAAAGAAAAGGATGGTTTACACTTTAATATACTTGTATCTTTGAAATTACAAAGGTGACTCCACTCAATGTCACATGACACAATGTTTGCCGAGAATACGACGGAAGTGACATCATAGTAGTGACGTATCTTCAGGTTGCCACGTCAATCTGAAACAAAAAGAAAATTTAGATCATCCAGAATTTTGTATGTATGACTGATTTTTTATTTTTTTTGGACCGCTCTGAAAATCAGGAGCTCATCCCTGAATGATTTAAATTTCTCATACTCACCGCGACCCTGTACAGGGTTAAGCGGTTTCTGACAATGAGATGAGATGAGATAATTATAACGTGAATTTTTTTTATTTTTCCATAGAGCATTGTCTGAATGACCTCTGCTACTCTGCCGTTTTTGCCGTGATGCTCAGGATGCTGGAAAGCAGCAAGCGGTGTACAGCCTGCATCAGCTGCAGGGCAACAAAACTCATGGCAATGAAAAGAGTGGACACCTTCTGAAGAAGAGCGATGGGTAATTGTTTTGTGTGGCATCAGATAATAATTTATAGGTCTTTTTCAGTCCACTGCTGGATGAAGCTCCCCCCCATGTCTTGTTGGTTATGGGGTTTCTTTTAGCATACTTCATCATGTTGGTCGATGTGGATTGACGAAAGAGCACCCAGGACTGGGACAAATACCAGCTGCTGATGTTAGCGATGGCTGGGAATTGAGCTCAGGACATCTGGGTAATAGTATAGTCATTAAACTACCATGCCATCACTCCACCCTGTTGCATAATGACATCTTAAAATTGAATACCGTTGGTAATGTGGATTAACGTGCTTTGCGACGACTGAACTGCGTGTGTTGATGATTACACACTATTGTGATTGTAACTTGTAATACACTGACAGCTTATTGTTGAGTTTATCATAGTGATGATAATAATACAGTTCAATCAATGTCTCCTGTTAAGTGTCTTTACAATGTGCCATTCAATAATGTGAATTGTGTTTATTTCTAGCATACGGAAAGTGTGGCAGAAAAGAAAATGTGATGTCAAAAATGGATTTTTGCTGATATACCATGGAGTGGTGAGTGTAGTTTGCCATCTACATTGTCATACACCTGTTCAGAATGATATTTATATGCAATTTGGTATATTGCCTAAAGTGACACTCCTGATACTGACTTTGTTATGGGGGATCTATTGGTGGACTCTGTTATTCGTGCTGATCCATACATCCTACTTGTATCCCATGAATAAGGGTGGATAAACAGAGAAAATGAAATGGCTTTGCCACCCACTTCGAGGTTGCGCCTCTTATCTGCATTTGAAGGTGGATAGGATAATAAATTATGTGTTTTTCAGAGACCAGATATGGGTCAATCTAGATAATAAATATAAAGCACACATCACCTCTTGGGTTACTCTGCATAGTTGCGAAAAAGCATGGGGTCATAGTAAAGATTTGGCATATGAGAATTGCTATCCAAAGCTGTTCGTTGGAATGTCGCGAAGGAGAGAGGGAACGCTCGACACGGTTATCCGGAAATAACAGCTTTGCAAAGCAATTGTCATACATCTATCCGTGACAAACCTACATCAGATTTGGTATATTACTTAGGAGCGGAAGCCACGATGGACCAGCAGGAAATCACCCACCACCACTGAGTTTGCTCATGTGGTGGTGGCGGAAGGCTGGTGGGGCACAGTCCACAGATAATGCGTGGATTATAAAATCAATTCACATTCACTTTTTAGTTACTCTGCTTATCAGCCTTTAAGTGCAGGTGATAGGAAGCATCGTCTTACGAATAAAAGCATGCATATCCAGTATGTCTACTGATATGAGCAGACTCACTGTATTAGTAAATTATGACCGTATTATTTGCATTATGGAAAAACTGTTTTATAAAATTCTACATCGAAATTTACTGTTGTGTATTGTGCAGGCCAACCGCCAGCCAGCAAAGCTCAACTTGCTGACGTGCCAAGTAAAGCCAAGTGCAGAAGATCGCAAGTGCTTCAGTTTGATTTCATGTGAGTGAAGATGACATATTTTCACAGTATGACATAATGACTTGTGATGTTTGTTCACCGGCGCTTTTGAAAACAAACTGTGTCGTCACGATTCTTCCACCGTGTGTTTTATGCAGATAACAGAACGTACCATTTTCAAGTTGAAGATGAACGAGAATGCGGCGTGTAAGATAAACAAAAAACATCCATGCACACACGTTCGTAAAATGTTGTGCTGTGAATAGTGTGTATTAATATATAAACAACATGCTTTATGATGAGAAATCGTAACTCTGAAGTAACACCTACATTATGATTCGCAAAGAGTTTGCATATGTTGGACAACTGTTGGACGCTGGGCAACTGGACATATGTTGATTGCTGGACAAGTGTTAAGAAAGAGCTACACAAATGTGGATGTTGTTTATTATTACAGTACAAAATATCCAGTGAGATCGCAAGCTCTGGAAGCGGGATTCCTGCGATACAACAAACGTACAAACTAATGAACAACAGTTTCTTCCAGCTTAATTAATAGATGAACAGTTCCTTCAAGCCTAAACATAGCTCCACAGTTCCTTCCAGCTTAAATAAAGACTGCCTGCCTTCTTCTTCTTTGCGATTCTTCGAAGCACGATGGTCAGCGTCTGGACATCGTTGTCTTGACTGCCTGCCTGATGTTGATCAATGTGTAAATGTGTTTATGGTATATTCATTGTAAAAACGTAATCGATCCACTGCTGGATGAGGCCTTCCCCACACTCGGTCGTCGGGGGCAGGGGGGAGGGTTTGACCGTACCGAAACTGGTTACATTTATGGACGGTTCATTCGTTGTCATTTGTCCATTATTGAAATATTGAGTAAACTATTTTGCTTCGCAGTTGGGTCTCGGTGCTGACCAACAGCAAAGAGGAGGCCATGAACAACGCGTTCAAGGGAGAGCATGGGGCGGACATCAGCAGCGTGCAGGAGCTGACCAGCGACATCATCCTGGAAGTGCAGAGAATGGCCGGGAACGATGTGTGCTGCGACTGCTCTGCACCAGGTGCCGGGCTCTGCCGCTTGACACTTGTCTATCCAATTGGTCGCCGTTCCATATGTCATGCGCAAACTCCGATTAACGTTGGACGTTAAAGATAATAAGCATAGTATGATTTGTAACGTGCGCAAATTACACGCCTGGTCATGGACGAGGCATGGATGCGGAGAAGCGAGGAAAACGCAGAGAGGCGGATGACCTGCAGATGTAGTACAGCGAATGAGCTTCCAAACATCCCCTCTGCTGGATTTTGGGAGTCTTTTCCTTGTATGATTGGGTTTTTTCCAGGTACTCTGCCCAATTGCCTCTCTTTTACATTGCATTCAGACTCCATCCTTTTTTCCCACTCATAGCATGTTTACTCTAAGAATTGTTCGGTCAACCCTATAAAACCCCAACAATGAGCTCTGCCAATAAGGACGTGCACGATGTGTAAATGCCGGGGCAATGCGTTTATTGTTGTAATGTACCTTGCGCGGAAACATGATTTTATTTTTTATTTGGAACAGTTTTTAGTGCAAACGTCTCGATACTCTTTGGAAGATTTTATGAGTAAATACATAAATTGTTAACTACACCTAGCAATGCATCATATCAGTGAGCATAAATATACTCTCTTTGTATTAAAAAGAAGGATTTTCTGCACAGGTCGTGGAAAATTTGGTTTTTAGGTGGCGTTTGTGGGATCTTTATATATTTTTCTGCGTCATTGCCATTTTCAGTTTGCTCAACTGTGGTGATCAGATTAGCTGTGTTTAAGTTTGAAAGCTGTACCTCTTTTCAGTGTATGATGTGTTCAGTATAGTCATAATTCGCCATGATTGATCCACTGCTAAATGAACACCTTCCCACGCCGTGACCATCTCTTACGATACTGAAATGTACTAATCCGACGAGCATCTGCACATGAGCTGATTTAATACTCCATCTCTTGTAGCCTTGGACACATACCATTCCTCAGCTGCCATTCTATCTTTAATCTCGTCCGTTGACCATGATCCCTTTTAGGGATCTGCCTTGCCCATACCCACTTTTCTTTTCAGTTTGAATGATGTACTTAACCTTCGTTTGATCTCTAATCCATGTGTTCTTCTTTCCAGCTCCGTGTAATTTAAAGCTTGCGTTTCGACATTATTTTTCGTGTGCACTTATTTTGTTATGGCCAATTGTACAAGTGGCATTCCCTGTCTATATGCATTGAGCATGAGAGCCACATTCCTGTAATGCTGTCACCTCTTTTTATTCATTCATTATCAGTACCTGCTCAAATGCCTGAGCCTATCCCAGCAGACATAGGGCACAAGTCAGGGTTATACCCAGGATTGGATGCCAGTTCATCGCAAGGCACCAGGAGCAATTTTGTCAGCAGGCCAATTAACCTAGGGAGCATGTCTTTGGACTATGGGAGGAAACTGGAGTACCCGGATCAAACCCACGCAGACGCGGGGAGAATATGCCAACTCCACATAGCTAATTCACCAGAGCCGGGAATTTAATCCAGGATCATCTTGCTACGGGGCGGCAGCACTACTCACTTTGCCACCGTGCCCCTAATGCTGTCACCTGCATTCTACTATTTCAACTGCAAAGCACATTTGCAAAAGGATCACGACTGTGCCCTCTGCCTTACAGATCCCAGCTGGTTGGCGACCAACCTTGGAATCTTGACGTGTATCGAATGCTCGGGGATTCACCGTGAGATGGGTGTGCACGTCTCCCGCATCCAGTCGATCACCCTCGACGTGCTGAGCACCGCCGAGCTCCTGGTGCGTCCATTTGCTCATCTCCTGCACTTGAAGCACAGCGAGGAGTGTGTGTGGATGTCGGTGTATGTAGACACACATACGCTGTTGTACTATTCAACTCTAGTTTGTCTCGTGTTGAAACACTTTAGATGTTATGACTCGTGTTGATTTATGGAGGTTGGTGCTTTGTGGCCAGTGGACTGATGCACCGTGGGCTAGAACGGTACATCATGGTGTGCTATGTGGAATCTGGTTTTGCAAGTTTCGCGAGAAACTGTCAGTTATTTTTGTAAACGCTCAAGTCCGGTGTGTTGGATTGCATCGCCCAGTAATTTGTTTCCTTTGGAGCATTGCACTCCAGCATCCACATATTTGTGGTTTTAACCCTACATTTGGAATGTATAACCCGGGCACATAAGGCGATGTTATTTTACCACTCGTGTAGGAGAGTGGTTTTCTACGTATGGAATCACCTCCACAATAGGAATGTATTTACAGACCTGAGACAGTGATGGAAACTGCAGAGATAAAAATGAGGAATAGTGGTGGAGCAGGTAACACAATGTTCTATGAACCCCATAGCCTGAGTTTGATTCGCGGCTACGGCTAATGTCAGTGGAGAGTGATATGTTGAACTGGTTTTGCACCTCCCTCTCTTCGCCAACCCACATTGACGAGCATGGTGGCAGATACCAGGCAGGGTGGCACCTTACCGAAAGAAGGTCCTGCCCGAGGCAGGAATTGAACCGCCTTGGGCACCTTTCTTTGTCAAGTTTGTGTGTTCTCCCCCTGTTCTGCGTGGGTTTCCTACCACAACAATAATAATAATTAATTAATTGGCAGATAACATCATAATTTATAGGACGGAGTGTCTGGCAAATGTTGGCATCGGCTAACGCGTGGCTGCCTTCCCCCCTCCCCTCCTCTCTGTGGTTTCCTTATGCCTATAAGTCGTTCTCTCTTCGAATTAATACCTTTGAAATTGAATTAATATGTGCACGTTATTTGTATGTATTATTTATTCCCATGACCGACACAGAGTGGGGAGGCCTTCATCCAGCAGGGTATTGAATATGGGCTGTAAATGACGTTTCTGATATATCCGTAACTTCTAAACAGACCGAATTCAAGTATTAATCACTTGATTTCACTGGTGCATACATTTAGATCCATCAGTGCTGTACGACCTTTGTGTGAAAGGTGCTTTAAAAATGTAAAACTACTATTATATTTGCAACATTTATCTAAATGCATCGTGCTATATTTTTTTGCCCAGCTGGCCAGAAACGTGGGCAACTACAGGTTCAACGAAATTCTGGAAAACAACATGCCGACGGACAGCGGTGTCAAACCGACAGCCGACAGCGACATGTGAGTGCTTCGCTCACATCAACCGTTCGCCTTTACACGCGTATTCGTACTTTGCCGTGCAAACATTGCCTATCGCTCTGCCTAGGAACGCGCGACGGTGTTACATCAATGCCAAGTACATCGAACACAAGTACACGAAGCGGAGTGCACAGTCCAGCGCGGACAAGATGGCTGCTCTGCACGACGCCCTCACTTACAAGGACATCTTTGCGCTGATCGAGGTTTACAGCGAGGGGGTCGATCTGCTGGAGCCGCTCGATGATTCTGCCGACGTTCAGGTGCTCCGGCCGTGACGAACGAATGATACCGTTTGTTATGCGCCGCGCAAATTCCGCGCCTCGTCATGGGCTAGACACGGTTATGGAGGCGTGAGGAAATGCGCAGAGAGGCGGGGGGTCCAGGGGGGAAGGCAGCCACGCAGCCAACCAGCGCCAACATTTGCCAGATACCTCTTTCTGTATATTATGATGTTATCGGCCAATTAATGAGGAATGCGTAGAATCCGGAGCAAACCCACGCAGAACAGGGGGAGAATGCACAAACCTCACACAGAAAGGCGCCTAAGTCGGGAATTGAACTTTCTGTGAGGTGCGGATGTTACTGCTGCGTAGGCACCCTGCAGCATTGCTGTGGCATTGTTGCCGTCGGTGGCACGAGGCATGATTCAACAAGATTAGGGCAGGGCTCAAGCAGCCCATGGGTACCGGGGTTCATGAAAATAAATAGATGTGATAATTGCAGTTCAGAGATGGTCTTTCGGAGTAGCCATGTCGAGTATTGGTCCTCACTTCTTTGCAACGTTTTGCCTCCCACTTTGGAGGCATCATCATGCTATCATCATGAATCATGGTAATTTTAACACGGGGGGTGAAACGTGAAGGAGAAAGAAGGAATGCTTGACATGGCTAATCACAAAAGAGCCGTTCTTAAGAGCAATTCTCATATATCGAGCCTTGATAAGGTACATCAGTACATTGGTAATCTGTCTGTTATTAATCTCTCTCCTGTCATCTCACCAATGGGCTAGCAACTCAACTGCATTGAATATCAAGTGCTTTGGAAGAACATCATCCCCGTCTATACATTTGTCCGAGCAAGCTATAACTGTTTTTGTATATGTGCTATGTCGTCAATTAATCTCTTAATAAGGGTAACCCTAAACGGTGTTTATTTTCTCACGCGACAGGAGAAAGGGGAGACTGCGTTGCACTTTGCCGTCCGCCAGTCAGACAGGAGCTCCCTTCACCTGATCGACTTCCTAATCCTAAACTGGTAACGACTGAAGACTAACACGGCCGCATCTTGAACGCATCTCTACAGCGTGACATGGGCGAGCATTTACGCGTTTGCTGCTGGTTACATAAGGTTCTTGGTCCGAGCCCGGTGTAAGTCTCTGTGCACAATGACGCGAATTATTATTTTCTGACAGCTGTCTGGCATGGCTTCACTTATTGAAGCTGTGACTGAGATACAAACCCCAGCGAGAAGCGGCATCCGTGTCAGCTGGAGTGTAGCGCGTTTGCCGCTTGTTATAAAGAGTTTGTGGTTTGAGGCCGTCGGCTTCCCCGGTTAATAATGCGGGTGTATTAATCGTACACATTTGGCCTCTGCTTCAGAGTGGTCCTAATTTTCTAAGTAAAAAAACGTACCTGTGAATCACTGGGGAAAAACCACAAAGCAGCACCCCCCCCTACTGGCAGACTAGACTGGCCTTGGAGACAGAGTGCCATTGCAATAGTCTTGTGCTATATAAATGGCCCGAATTCAAAATGTACAAAAAATATGATTACTGTTTTATAGTTTGTATTTGTTTAATTGTGCACACACATTACACGTGAAGCAGTTAGGTGAGACGCACCAGAGTCGTCACGAAACAACGCATCGTGTTATTATTACTCTTGTTCATCGGTGTTGAGCATTGCTGTGTACTTACCACCCTAGTTATTGCTTCTTGCGTCGCTCATAGAGGCTTCTGCAATTCTGCGTGCGCAGTCGGAACATAAACAAGCAGACGGAGAATGGGAACACTGCACTGCACTACGCCAGCCGCTACAACGCCACCGAGTGCCTCAAGCTTCTGCTGCGGAGCAAAGCTGCCCTCCATGTGTGTGAGTAATGCCCCAGAGGTTGATCCACTCTCATCACTTTCATCTCCTTTGTTGTCACATCATCCTCACTGCTGTTGTCAGAATCACTGTGTTTCTGAGAATTGCTCTCCAATTTCGAGCTAGCCGTTTTAACTGTTCCTTCTCGCTCCTTTGCGATGTTTCACTTCCCGCGTTCAGAACGCCTGATGATTCCTCCAATGTGGGAGGTGAAATGTCGTGATGGAGAGAGGACTACTCGACACGGCCCAACCTGAGAGAACAGCTATGGAGAGGAATTCTCATAAATCGGGCCATGAAAACCTACATCAGTACTGTGTGTTTCCTCAGTTTGACACCCAGCAAAGGCTAATGTCAGTGACGATTAATAGATGAAGGAGTCCTGCCTCCACTCTCACCAGCCCGCATTGACCGAACATGGCAGGGAATCGTCAAAGTAACACCCATGACTAATACAGCATCGGGAAGCTTTCATCCAGTGGTATATTGGTAAAGAGTTGTAAAAAATGTATTGAAATTGTTATGATTTACAGAGAAGAAAATACATTAACTTTAGTATCGCCATGTATGATTTGGTCTATGTGTTAAATTTCAATGTTTAACCGGGCATATTGATGCATACCTCTAATCCAGCACTTTGTGAGTTATAGTTTGTGAACCACACACATTTGTGAAACCTCCATACTCACTGGGATGAGACATGGCCAGGAGATGGCAGCAGAACAAATAGAATTCAGACCATCTGTGCCAAGCTTTATATGTCATCCCATTATATGCAAGTGTATTTTCCTATAGTTTCCTCCCAAATGCCAATCAATTGGCTTAATATCTTAATACAACAACCTCCTAAAAATAGTCTCGAGACTCAGTGAGGCTTTCCTGGATAAAAAAGGCTGTTATGATTGTTTTTCTTATTTGCTTTCTTTGTCTTACAGCAAATGAAAATGGAGAAACTGCCCTGGACATTGCCAAACAAATGGCTCACACACAGTGTGAAGACCTGGTAATTACTTTCGGCTTTATCCTCACATATTATTGTGTTTAGTTTCACTCGTGCCAATGACACGTTCATTGCCTCTGCATCGTGTTACGACAGTTACGTGAATGCTTAGTTAACATTTTCCTTAAATGCGATCCATTGACCACAATGAGCCGAATCCTAGGAAACCTGGTACTCTCCCAAATGTCTCATCCCTGAAACAGTCACAAACTCATTACTCTCATTGACAACCTCAACACAGGGTCTCGAGGGCACAAAGTTTATTTTTGTATCTTTAGAAAAGCCAGCAGTGTTGACTGGTTATTTTTGCCATCGTTGGATATCGACCAGTTTTCGCACTAGATTTTATATGACCCTCTACAAGGGCCATTCAACATATCTTGATATACGTTTCAGAGACTTCAAAGGTGTGGGTAATCATGAAGTAGATTTTATTTTGGGTATAGTATGCCAACCAATCGAGACTGTAATAGAGATCGAAATAATTAGTTCTTATTTTTTTCAACATGAAACCTCACCGTGTTAGATGTACTCGGGCAAACTGGCACTGGGATTGTGACTGGTCATGGTGATGATGCGTTCTGTTTGCTGTATGTGCGTGTTTCTATAAATAAGCCATACATAAATAACAACTTTCTGATTGTATGCTGCTCACTGTAGCAATGAACCACTTTGCGCATTTTAGCTTTAATTTAGAATACATTCCACAGCTTTGAAAAAAAAAATTCGAATCTGCATACAGCCACAGTTCATCTGCTATAGGAAGACTAACAAGTGTCTTGGTATGGTTTACCTTTTTAAATCTGTGATACAAATCCCTAACAGAAGGGGCTTCCGCGCAAGTTGTAGTACCGGTGCGATGGTGACATGGCTAAGTGGTAGCGTGTTTGTGTAAATGTTTACTCTATGTTATTGTGGTCCGTTGTGTTAACGGGTGGTTTTTCATTTTACTTATTTTCTTCAATTCGCGTGTTTGTTGTGTCGCAGGAATCCCGTAATGAGCTTGCAAGCTCACTGGGTATTTTCTGCTGTAATAATAAACATCTATCTATCTTTGATGCTAACCGCTCAAAGTTCACGGTTTGAGCCCAGTGTATAAACCGCACAAAAGTGTCAACTGCATCACTGCAGAAATTAAATATCCCGCGACGTTATTCGAAATAGAGTAGGCCATGTGTATACGCTGCGTCACCGTTCAATTTTTTTAGAAACTGCAAAATTACCGACACGTAACTTGTTTGGATTAAAACCACATAGCAATATCGCTCCCTACTGGAAGAATAAAAGCATCTGTGGAGCAGCGCCTTCCTGATTGCAGCGTCGTGCATAGGTAATTTCAATAGCTATTGTACTAATTACTCCTGCACGACACTTGGTGGAGGGATCTCCACTGCAGAGAGCCTCTGTAGAGGCCACTCCGTGATACTGAGCAGACGTGCTGATCGACTATCTGCGGTCGTACCCATTTAAGAAAATGTTCCATTTTTTCAACTGCCACGCGCAGACATGGAGTAGAACCGGTGACCTCTGGATTACAAATCGCGTGTGCTAACCATTACGCCGTGGCAGCATCTCTACCAAATGTAGCTGTTCATTATAATTGTTGTTAAGCCAAGCTCGTTGTTGCTTCGCGCAGCTCACCGTGGCGGAGAAGGGCCTGTTCAACCCTCGGACGCCCGTCGAGTACAACTGGAAGCTCGACAAGGACGACCTCTGTGAGAGCGAAGACGAACTCGACGAGAAGGTGATAAAGCCCGGCCGCGGGTGCAGCTCACGGAATCAAATATCTTCTCAACTCTTCCTTCCCCAGACGCTCCGCAGATATTCAGAAATCTGCACTTGGCAAATCATCCCTCGGTTGAGTTTTGCATGTGTAAAATTAAAAAAATCAGTGGTGTTTTGGTACATCTTTTTATTTACTTATATAGCACGTTGGGCGGCACGGTGACAGGCTCACAGCAAGAAGGGCCCGGGTTCAAAACTAGGCTTTCTGTGTGGAGTTTGCATGTTCTCCCCGTGTCCATGTGGGTTTTTGCCGGGCACTCCGGTTTCCTCCCACAGTCCAAAGACATGCTGCTGCATAAGTTAATTGGTGAACTAAATTGCCCCACCGGTGCCCTGTGATGGACTGGCGTCACATCCTGGGTATAGTCCTGCCTGCACCCTGTGTCTGCTGAGATAGGCTCTGGCTTCCCGCGACTGTATAGGATTAAGTGGTTTCTGACAATGGATGATGGATATAGCAAGTTACTGGGTTTACTGGTGCCTGCTGATTTCAGTGACAACTATTGAATTGTGTCAGCTGAACTGGCTGGTGACTTCCACGTGGGGTGAGTCTTGTCAACGTTATGCGGTGTTGATTTCTTCGACACTTTTTACATTTTAGTCATCGTCTTAGTCTAGCTGATGACAACCTGTCGAGTTTCAGTGAAGGTGCTGCGTCTGTTTCGTCACTATCTGGTTTAGTTAACTGCTATAAAAAATGTCGTCTGCTCTTAATTATTAAGTGTTCATGTTGGGAGTGTAAATTTCCCTTCACTATAGTATCAGGTCAGCAAATTGGGGTTATTTGATTTGGATGCATACATAGCCAATTACCGTTTGTGATCTTTCTCGGTGCCCTGCGGTCTCGGACAATGTTCTAAATTATCTCAGGCTGCGTCTTCATTCACACTCGTTTTTTTCGCCTCGTCATAGTCACGCTGTGGTCTGCAGTGGGTAGTTGCCGTCATCATCATGCTTGATTAATTTTTGCCCACCGTCGTCGTTATTAAGTTCCTGAAGCACCACGGCGAACCAAACGTCGGACGTAACATGACGCGCGGTACATCTCTGAAATGTGAAACATCCCACCGTGGTATCTTCTTTTCGTTACGTTTCTCCAGCCGTCCCGAAACATCCGACCCACCAGCTGCATCACAAGGGTGCCGCACGTGACCACTGACAGCAACAGCCAGAAGACCGCCAAGCGGAGGTTGACGCTGCCTGCCGGATACAGCACTGTGGAGGCGAGCGGCGCCAGCCTGTCCGTCCCCGCTGGCCAGGTTGCCGACAGCCCGACTCCGTCCTCGCAGGGCTCAAGAAAAGTAGTGATTGGTAAATGCACGGTGCACTTCGGGGAGCCGTCGAGCTCCAATCCGAATGGGGCGAGCTCCAATCAGAATGTGCCCCTGCACTCGACCGGTGTTACAGCCGTTAATAGCGTCTGATTGGGAGCTCGTTCATAAGTACGAGCGTTCGAAAGTCGGGAACTGCCTATACTGTTATTTCATGAATGTAGTTAGCTTAGGTCAGTCACACTGAAACAAATTGCACAATTCGATTGAAATCTCAATTGTCCTTACAACATGGTGTCAACTGACCGTGGTAAATGTTGCCGGTTTAAACGGTTGCATTCCAGGTTGATGCGGGTTGGAGCAGAATTTTACGGTCGGATGCCCTGTCTGGTGCCAACCTCCTTTAGTTGGAGGGTCATTGAATCGTTATGGGAACCTCACCCCAGACCTGTTTACCAAGGGAGACCCTAGCAGGAGTGCTGGACTCCAGGCGACATATCTCTGGGGTTCATTGGAACACGAAAACCCCTCCACCACAAAACAATTACGGTCCATGAGGAGGGAAACTTATTGCAAAAAACTTGTGTCGCCTTAATATCGTTTTTCATGACACAATGTGATATCGTATTAATTTCACAAATATATACTTGGCACCATGTCAGTGCCATAACTTTATTTGCACTTCCATTGCTTCTAAAGTTCAAATAAAGAGGGTAATCAATAGTTCTTCAGCTCCATTTAATTCAACTCAAGCCTGCCATAGGTCTCTCTAATTATTACAATCTATAACGTTTATTATAGCGCCCATGCTGCGAGTTACACTCAAAATTATTAAATAATCAAACGAGCGATATAAGTGATGATGTCATGTAACCATTTACTCTACAGAACATTTTGAAAGTGCTAATTTAATTCGTAATTGTAACTTAGACTTTAATGAAAGAGTTAGTTACAGCATTTCAGAACATTTTTTTTGTCAGGAGGTAAAATAGTTGAACCGAGCACCGCTAATCGCAATTTTTCATTGTCAAGGCGACGATACGAACTGAAATCTGTAAAATACCTCCACTGCGTTGAAATGAGTGCCTGTCAGCATTCACTTAAACAAAGCCACCACAAGGTGGCAGCTGAAACACAGCATTAGTGCAGAGCGCTTTAACGCGGAGATCTGCAAAAGATGAGAAAAGTCATCCGTCTGTAAATGATGAGAAAACCAAAACCGTATTGAGACCAAAAACACATTTTTGGTCTCATTTTTTAAATGTGTGGTTGAATTGCGTGATTTGTCTAGTATTAAAAAGTGGTGCCACCAGGAATTCATTAAGAAAAATCACAAACGTTAACATTTCTATCAATCATGGGTAACACATGTGAACCCTACAGAGGCAGATTCGAGACTACACATGTTGCCACTTAAGTTTTATCACCACCGCCATTAACAGCACTGCCTTGTAAACTGAACTATTTAATTAGCTTATGTTTTGGCCTCTGATCCTTCGGAGCTAGAGGGAGAAAGAAGATGGAAACCCTTGGCTATTATACCAGAAACCGTCCTTCTATATATTGTCTCGGATGGTTATAATATGGTTTTTTGAAAGTAACAATTGAATATTACGTATTAGTGCAGTGATTACGTATTGTTCTCAGTATTATGTTTTGTAATTAATCTAGTTTTACACTTGTTATACCTTGGCCAGGTTCCTGGTATTGTGACATACATCTTAAAACACCTTTTGGTTTAGGACACAATTGTGGTGTGCATTGCAATAACTTTTTATTTTTACGGGTCCCCAGTTATTATGCGCTTACCTTGTCATGTAATGTCGAAAAAAACCAACAGTGATGTTGTTAAATAGGATTACATTTTAACATACAGTTAGTTTTCATGTCTTATTGCTGGCCAGGTGTCTAAGCAGTAGAGGGAGTAGCTTGCATTTGGAAGCTTGCGAGTTCAAATCTTGGTTGAGGCCTGACTCAGCCTATCATCACCCCTGCAAGGTTGATACAATAATTATCGCTTTGTAAGGAAGTCAACAGTGGTTGTCCTAAAGAGAGACTCGTATTTTGCATGGCTCTGAGGCATTTTCCTCTCCGACTCAGAACTATAAATGGCATATGAGCACCGCCTCAATGCCCATTTGAGCAATGCCCCTTTTGACTTATATTTCCCATAACCACAGGGTCATTTAGACTGTTCACCGAGCGAGCCACCTCAATCGGAACATTCTACCGTAAACGGATTTGGCTGCAACAAAAAAATACTCTGACCTCTGAACCTAACGTGCATCAAGCCCGTGCGGTGCTTTGAAACGAAAATCAACGAGTGGTTCCACTCACGACCCCTCCTCCGCCTCCTCTTGTACTTTTGGCAGCGGCTCCTGGCTCAGCGGACGGCCCTGGCAGCCGGCGCAAGCCCCCGCCGCCGCCTCCAAACAAGCCCATGCACAAGCGGACACAGTCCGAGCCCTTTGGCCCCGGCCAGCTGAGAAACAGCGCCCCTCCTACGGTTCCTCCCATTCCCCACATCTCTCCCGTGCTGTCACGTAAGTGTGAAGGGACCGAGAGGACGTACGGTTTTTGGTTTCACGTGCAGTCGCGATGACGGAGCTGCCTCTAAATGCTGTGCGGGATTGTGACAGAAATTCATTGACACTGCGGCGAGTTTCAAGGGACTAGCAGATCTAAACACGGTTATGTACGAACATGCTGTGCTTAAATAATGAAGGTGACAGGCAGAGTGACGTTTAAGAAAATGGATAAACTCAGCACAACAGGGAAAGTTATTTAAACGGGGAAAGAAATTATTATGACCACCAAGAGGTGAACTCCTCTAGGCCTGTTCAGCAGCCGAAAAGATGGAGTGACTCCCTCCAACAGATTTACAGTGTTGTGATATTTCATTGTAGAAGTTGGATTGTTGTGGGCAAGAATAAAGATGCCGTTTTCACTGGTGTTGGATCTCTTCCTATCGGTCAAGATGCCTTGTAAAATATCATGGAAGTAAATCATCAGTCTGTGGATTTCCTAACGGAAAAACATAAATTTCTCTTCACAGAGAGCAGCAGAAAATCATTACCAGAAACAAAAAAACCTGCAGGAGTGAAAGAAAGGTAACCCAATTAATATAGCGCTGTGCTTTTGTCATTGTTTAAGAAAACAATCTTACCAGGATAATTTTAACAGCAGAGGGTGCATCATCACTACAATAACTCGGTGCATAAAACCACACTCATGAGGTTTTGTTGTGGTTAAAATAAATCTTGCCAATATTTATACATAAGAATCCATTGTTGACAAACTGACTAATGTTGCTTACAGTTATACTGAGGGAGTATAACTGCTCTTTTAAACTGTTAACAATCAGTTCTCCATGTAGCACAATAATTATATTATTATTATTATCCAAGTACATTTTAATATCGGCCGGAATGTTTACTATCAGCGTGTTAACTTTTCTAAGTTACTAATTTCGAAAACTTGTTTCAGAAATTTGCTTTTCAATACTTACATTTTTATTTAACTGAGTGGAATATTTCACGTAAAAACCCCATCATTTGTATGATTAATTGTAATTGGGATAGTTGGATGCAGTGCAGGCTGTAAGTGCTTTCCTGTTACTCGATAGCAAACGGCTAGTTTAAATGATTTAATATTATGCTACAGACTAGAGACAAGGATCCCTCTTATGGCCTTCACAGAGTTTCGGGGCAAGTGCTATTAGTGAGTGCCTATGAAGGTCAGCACACGAAGGGGGAAGGGGGGGTGGCCAGCACAACGCCCGATCACCTTTGTCTCCTCAGTGGCAATGGTTACAAAGCACACCACATACTAATTGGAGGTTGAGTCGACCTAAGAGAGGCCCAGGACCAATTGAGATCATTTTCACTAGCGTTGGTGGTCGTGAGCTGAAATCAAATGTACAACTACAAGGTCACTTAAAGGCATACACTTCAGTGGTATGTGACATCATACATTACTGTATTTTGTTCCATATGCTAACATGATCAATGTGTGTCTGTTTACTCCATTTACAAAACGTGTGCATTTATTTGAGACAAAGGGTAGGAATTTAGAAAGCAGAGGATGTACAACTCAGTCAATACAAATAACTTTGTATTTGCATTTGTGTTTATCTCCTGCTTCTCATAAATGCTGCAGCCAAGGTTACGTTACAGTTGTAACGGAGCCTTCTGCTGTAATAATAAACATCTATCTATCTACGGTGATGCTGCCAGGCAATTAACACGTTGTATGCTGCGCGCGCCTTTCAGTGTGGAGAATGCGGCTTTGGCGCGGAGACATTCTACGCAGAGACCCCGCCCGACTCCCCCGAGCCCTCCAGACAACTGTGGTTCGTTGAGCCATTGATTTTTGGGCTGCGAGAGCAGCTACGCTTATAGTGTAACGTTTGCCATCGGTTGAGCAAAACAACAACAACAAAAGCCTACGTTTAAAGCAATATCCAATTAAATGGCACACGAACACATAGTCAGGGCTATAAAATCCAAATCGCAAGGTTTGAACTAATTACGTATTCTTTGTGCGTGGAGTAAACTTTAAGACTTCAATAACTTCCACGGGAATATTTCCTCATGGTGTGAGTTTCAGTGTAACCAGCAATTGCAATTCACTGCCTTTTGGGAGTTTGCTTGTATTGGCCTAATATTAGCCGTTCGGTTAAACTGCTAAGTGTTCCTTCTACTACATTCCTCTGGCTGAAACTTGCAGTACAACAAAATTATAGATTCACATCCCCATGCAGTTTGTGCACTAAAATTTCACGCCCTCTCCTGCATGAAAACATGGCCAGTATAATGCTCATGACCACCGCCATGTACCATTTATTCTGTCCCTCCGTGCCGATTTTCAACTACACAGCATTCAAAACAATGAACAGGTTTCTTAAATACCCCTTGCCTCTGTTTACTCAATAGTATACAGGTGAATGGCACACCGCAGACGATCAAAAGTTTGCATGTGATGGGGTAAAGTGTGAGTACTCCCTCCTTTTCCGAGATGTCTGGCTAGCATGCAAATCTAGACCAAATATCCTCTAGAGCTGCCATTTGCGACCGGTGGGTAGCAACCCATCAGTTGGTCGCAAGCGCCACCTAGTGGTCCGTGGAGACCAGACCCAAGTGGGCCAGGTGGGTCCTGAGGTGTAAAATGTTGAGAACCCCTGCTCTGGAGTAGCTTTCTGTAGCTTTCTGTAGTGGTGGTTTTTCTTTCAGCAGGGGCATGAGAAAGCGATTGCAGATCGGCACATTTGGCGCTATATAAATTGAAATTATTATTATTATTTGTAATCGATTGTGAATTGTAATTGATTTGTTTACATGCTCAGCTGCGGCGAACATTCACGTGCTGGCTGTGGTATTGTATAGTCTCACTGTCCCAACGTGCTTTTGTCATGGTTGTCGGTGCAGCTGTGGAGAGTGGGGTGGTGGAGGGGTCCAAAGTCCCACGGGAACCAATTTCCCGGCCCAGGCCTCATCCGCCTTTGCCTCCAAAGCCACAGGAAATGCTGTCTCGTCACCCAGTGCCTCTGCCCAGAAAGACACCTTTGGTAAGAGACCATCCATCACATTGTGACCCTCGGGTGAAAGGCGCTATATAAATTGAATTATTATTATTATTATTATCCCACAAAATCAATTGTTTACGCACTATGTGACATTAAACAAAATTACGTGGGCCTAATAGTACGCGTGTCTCACCGCGTCGTAAGTCCGGATTTTGATTTGTGCAACTTTCCGTACATTGCAACAAAATAAGGTCCTTATTTTCTTATACGAAAATATAAAACTGTTGAGACAAGAACTATAAATGGGTGGCTAATGCTTGAGATATGTGGCTTTTACTGAGCCTCATTTAAGCGTGGGGATTGTACAGCATAAACAAGATATATGCGATGTGGGTGGTTAATTTCGTAAATTCTCTTTGCCTTGCTGGGACAACAGATCAAGCCAAGGATTAAACGAGTCAAGGCAAAATATGACTGCCAGGCAGACCAAAAAGACGAACTCACTTTCGTGAAAGGAGACATCATTGTGGTAGAACAGGAGGATGATGACGAGTGGTGGGTAAGTCGCTCTCGCATGAAAATACATTACTCCTACATTTTGAAACGTTATTTAAAAGTATTTGTGACCATGACTTAAAGACTCTATTAAATGAGTGTCTATGGAATGAGAAAAATGTTGGTGGCTTAAATTATATTGTAAGTGTAGTTGAGGGGTCAGACTATTCAAAGCAGAGCAGACCATCACTGCTTTGCATAATTTTTATGTTTGTCAGTGCGTGATGGGAAGTCAATTTCCAATACCAGTGTGCAATCAGCAGCTTTTCATCGGAGTCATTCACATCTGTTTCGACGGAACTTTGTTGACGGCAAACCTATATGGTAACTCGAAAGGTGTTGTTTGGATGATTAATTCCTTGTCTTGAAAGTGGCTTTGGATGCTTCCAAACAGTTCCATATTAGTGGAATTAAATAACACAATAGCATTTAGGAGAATGGAGAAGAGCATTGGAGTGAAATTCCTCAGTATTTCACTGTGTGTCAAATGAAACATGTGGTATCGTGTTAAAGCTGCGCATATACACAAATGTAAAAGGTAAACTGCTTGAGCAGCCTCCTCACGCCAGTGCTGGCAGAAGGGCCTCTACTAGAGGGAGCTCTGAAAAGCCCTTGTAGAAGGTATTTGGCCTACTCATCCATACTGGTCAGACGTCTCAGAAGTTGTGAGGAAACCACATTTTACCCATACGCACACGACCTACGGACCAACGAACTACAACAACCGTTTTACAGCTGTTATCCAGTTTCATCTGGTTTGGCCGGTTGCCCCCCAAATCCCTTTCCTCCACCTATCTCGATTCTGGCCATCCTCGGGGGCGAGACCCGTTGTTTGCATATCATCCTTCACCACCTCCACCCACGTCCCCCTGTGTCTCCCTCTGGGCCTCGTCCCCCCCCACCTCCATCGCAGCGATGGTCTCTTCATCTAACCGTTCTCTGCCTTGCGCTCCACGTGCCCACATGGGTGTTATGCATTTATATTGCCGGGATGACAGAGGTGGGAGAATTTAAGGCACCTGCGCATGGTTTCAAATACTATTCCAGGAGATGGAGCCGGCAACCTTTGGATTGCAGGTCCAGTGTGCTAACCATCACACCGTGGCAGCATCCCATACAAACTAATCCTATCTGTATTTGAGCACATCTGCATAAGCAGTTGTTGTTGCCGGTGTAAACGGTCGCTATCCAGGTTGACCCAGGTTGGCCAGTTGTCCCCCAAATGGTGGGGGTGTTGGAGTACAATTTTACGGCAACATGTCCTTCCTGACGCCAACCTCCTTTAGTCGGAGTGTCTTCGGATCGTTAATTGTCTAGAACCTCCCCCCAGACCTGTTCACCGAGGGAGACCCTAGCAATAGAGCTATACTCCAGGTGACATAGCTCTGGGGCTCATTAGAACACGCATACCCCTCCATCATGATAAGATCTGTATAAGCAGTGAACAACATAAATTCCCACATGCTTGTATGTCATCTATTCCATTGCCTGCATAATACCCTCGGCATATTCTCTTTTTTTATTTCACTAATAGCCAGTTTGCCTAGCTCGAGCACGTATCCATGCATGTACATCTTAAATAAAGTTCTGTAGCAGCAAGTAATACTCCTTCTCTGAAACATCAGTGCAATTGAATTTTAAAAGCACTCCACTGAAAGTGTAGTTGGTTATACGCTTTGATGTGTTAGCGGGACCCTAATATTTGAACCGTGAAATCAATGCCATGGCAGGGAAGAACAAAGCATGTGTCGCTTTAGCAGAGTAAAGTTACGTGTGTGTGTTGCTTTCTGTTTTAATTGGAAAATTGCTTTTTGCGATATTTGCTTTTGATGTGTTTCTTAGAGAAAATACTGGTAACTATAGAGGGCAGCGGTGGAGCAATGCTAACATCGACGTCTCACAGCAAGAAAGCACTGCCCGAGGTGGTTCGATTCCCGCCTCGGGTGCCTTTCTGTGTAGAGCTTGTGTGTATCCCCCCTGTCGTGCGTTTCTTTCCTCCGGGCTCTTCGGTTTTCTCACACAACTAAAAAATACTCTTTAATGAATTTGCCAATAACGTCGTAACATATAGGACGCAGTGTCTGACAGGTTGGCGCCGGATAACTGTGTGGTTTGACTCCACCCCCCCATCCCTCAGGTTTCCTCGCATCTCTGAATCGTTCTCTTTTGGAATGAATGCTTTTAAAATTTAATAAATGTGTGCCATGCGTTATAAATTGTATTTATTCTTTTTATTATGATGTGCTATCGACTCAGTGACATTAGTCCGATTCATACCAAGGCTAACAACAGTGATGGACGATGCGAGAACCTGTCCTGGTCCTGGCTTCCACTGTTACCAACCTGTAATACCCAGCATGGAGAAGTATAGGTAGACATTAATACAGCAGTGGATTGACAAAGGACTTAAAATAACCATTATTAATAACCAAAGCTGTTCAGAATGACCTATTTAGAATGCATACATCCGAGCTAGGTTTTTGGCATAGATCTGCAAAGTGGGGTGGCAGCCAGGCTGGATGAAAGGGAGGGGGCAGTGTGTGCCAGTATTAAGCCCCTAGTGGGGGTCAAGGTAGAAGCGTTCACGTCGCGATCCCTGTCAGGTAATACTTGGTATTGCCTGCGAATTCTACCAAACACTTCGAGGCCGAACTGAAAGACAACGATGTCCAGGGGCTGACCATCGTGCTTCGAAGAATCGCAAAGAAGAAGAAGAAGCCCCTAGTGGCGTGGTTCCCAAAGTGTGCGCTGCGGCTTACTCACAGGGGCGCCGCGGAATATTCCAAATGTTCGATATATGCCATATATTTTCGGACTTTGGGCACCTTGGAAAAAATCCTGATACACTAAGGGAGCCATGAACCGAGAAAGTTTGGGAACCACTGCCCTTAGTGCAACGAAATCTGTATGCTGGTTCCATCCCCACTCATTGGCACATTGCTAACATTCGGCGATGTTTAGTGCAGTGTTCTCTCTGCTATTACATGTGTTTTTGCAGTTGGGTTCTATAGCTCTCTGACAGGTTTTAATGTTGTTTTGCGTGTTGTAGAACATGATGTCCTTTCGCCGCATGTGGTGGGATTTTATTCAGCATCTGAATTAAGCTGCTTACTTTGCCACTCGATGATATAGCATCACTGGCTGCTGCTCCTGTTGCGGTTTGACTCAGCTCTGATGTAGTCCCGCTGACGTTGTTTTTCTGTTTCTAGTGGTGACGTCTCTTGTTGTGTAGTCTCTCTTTCTGAGCTGCTGCTCCCGATGTCTGGATTTCCCATTGTGTTGCTACCCACACCCCTGAGCCCTTTCTTATATTTGAGACCAGGTTCTGGACAGCTTCTGCACTTGAAAAATAATGTCCATATTTAAATTGTGCATATGGGCAAGTTTCTCCTATTTTCTGCAGTGTCTTAAGATGCAGCCACATTAGTACGTTTCTGTTTTATCCACGTGGGCTTGTAATCAACTTAATAATCGGCAAAGGTATTTTTTACAGGAATAATCAGATAGCTCGGCTGTACACAAATGTATTGCATTGTGTAATACCGGCCACCTAGTCTTTCCATATCGTGTGACACCTATTTTCATTGTCAGTGACTGTATCTTATCTGAAATGCGGCCACCGGTGTGCTCATTTGCACTCCTCTTCGGGACCATATCGCACCCATCCTCATGTCTGCATTGGCTTCCAGTTCAAACCCGCATTGAGTTTAACATTCTCCTCCTCGTGATCAAGGCTTTAAGTGTGCCTGCATACATCCAGGAGTTGATTTAGCCCACGCTCCGCTGGGATCTTGGAGATGCCGCGATGGTTCCCTATCGAGCGTGACTGCGCTCCAGGCTTCCAATGTGGGAAAACTCGGGGGCTCTTATGTGTACGGTGCCCAGTCTCTGGAGTTGTCCCTGCCCTTTGGAGGTCAGGAGCATGCAGTCGATGGAGTATTTAAAGCCCGGCTGAAGACCCCCACCTTCTCTGTTTCTGTCCTTAGTTACGTTTCACTTCTTTTCCTCCTTTATATGCGTGACGCTCTGAGGTCTGTTTTTTAACGGTGGCTAATAATAATAATCGCAATAAACCTACATTATTATTACTAAGTGAACTATTATTTTCTGTTCCGCAGCATGGCTTCGTCGAGGGCGTTCCGGCTAGACGTGGCGCCTTCCCAGCTTCCTTCATCGAGCAGCTGGCTGACTGAGCCCTGAGCCCTCCTCTGCATCGGAGTGCAAGCTGTGTGGTGTTTGTTACAATTCCAAGACGCCGTATCGCTTACAAGGAAATGCGGGGAAGAAGCTTGGTGCGCTCAGGATTTTGTCATCATTCCGAACTCTTGGCATGGTTTTTCTTTTTGCTTAGCTCAAAATCCATTTGTTCCCCTTGTGGATGAAAGCAACCTTAGGGGGGATTTTCTAACGGTACAAAACCTTTTACACAAGTGAGGATTATGAAAATATTACCGTTGTTTCAGCTCAAAAAACTTGGTGGGTGTGTGGAGGTGGAAGACGATACTAAATCACTTGTGCCACTGGCTTTCCCGTGCGCGTCACAAGTATTCCCATATGAGTGTCTGCCTTACGAAAAATAAAAGAAGCATCAGGGATTTGTAACGATGTACCCGTATGTGTAATGCGGAATGCGATCCGCGAACCAGACTCTCAGTTGGTCACTCTGCCAAGTATACTTGCACTTATTATTTTTTACATTTAGAAATTGAAGGAAAATATTGGAAAGCATTTGCACTTATTGTTATGAATATTGATGTTGACCTTTATGTTATAAATTAGCTGAGCATTATAGTTTCCATAGGTTTATGTTTTAATATGATGGCAGTCACTCTGTTGGTTTTAAAATGGGTAAGGCTTCTCATATGCATATGCAGCACAGTATTTGTTTACAAGTGTAAATAATGAGTTACGTTTGACCACTCCACTTTGAGGTCCACTTAGGTATTGAACAAAGAACATATCATTTATGATAGCGATAGTGTTGAATGTGGCTGTTTGTGTTACTTGGTATACATTGTGCTCCCATGTCTCCAGGTGAACCACGTAAGGGGACTGAGATATGTTGTTGTTTTTATTTACAAAGGAGACCTGGGATCTCCATTAAAGAAAATAACTCATAATAAATGTGTGTACATACATTTATGTATAAACACATCAGTGTACACACATACGTACACATACAGTATACATATAGGCATGTACAAATGCAAAATATTAAGGCGAAGATTATAATTTTAGCGAAATATGCACGGGGGGCTTAGCGCTTCAGTGCTTTGCTTTCAAGGGCCAGTGTCAATTTGACCTAGTGTATGCCGGTTACCACTGGTGACGTGCAATTCCTACCAAGATTGTGGTAAACTGGAAATCTAAATTCCGTCTCATCTATGGAGGAAGGAGGACAGATTGCGGTGGTTGGCATCGTGCATATTAATCTCAATGACCTGCTTTTATAAAAATATGTATGCCCTCTCCTGTTGTGTCGAGAGAATGGTGCATCACTAAAATGGGGAGACATGCCAAATTTGGTCCTTGCTATCAGCACTTGCCAGTTCGTAAGACTAACATTGGAAGCTTGCTGTCATTCACAGTGTATACAAACACAAAATGCACATACATTTCAAACAAAAACGGTCAAAAGGATTATGGAATCAATCTGTTACAAACAGTTCAAAGGTCAATGTGTAATGCCCCTTCAAAGCAGTCTCCTGACGTCGATGCATCTCGTGCCAGCATAATGCTGCTTTTGGAACCAGTCCTGAGAGTCTGTGGCTGAAGGGTCTCATTTGCCTCATCAAATTTGCATTGAGTTCCTCATGTTTTAAATAGTTCCTTTCAAAGTGAGTGAGTTTATGTATTGCAGTTGGTATTACGTAGTTTAGTGGGGAGCGGTAATGTAGTGGTTAGCGCGCTGATTTACGAATCTGGCGACCCGAGTTCGGTATCTGCTCACGGCCAACGCCAGTGACGATTTTCCGAACCGGTCCTGGGACTCCCCCTAGGTCGACTCAAATGAGTACCTGGTGCGGTGTATAAGCATCGCCACAGGGCAGGCGAATGCAGCGTGGTGCTGGCCACCCATTCCCTTTTGTACCCTACTGGCCTGCATAGTTGCTTGCTAACAGCACTTGACCCTAGAGTCTATCAAGGCTACACGGGGGATCTTTAGCTTGCAGTCTGTATAAGCTGGTATAACATGGTGAGAGCTTCAAAGGGCAGACTTGCCAACTTTAATAGTAAATGTAATGTTGCATTGTTGATGGTTCTGCATCATAAACCAGGAGGTGTCAAACTAGCACTGACAGGCCCTGCTTGTTCGATTGGCCCTCTAATTGGTATGACTCTTTAAGACTACTTTGAAGGGGTTACGAATTATCGAATATCATTTTTTACGCAAATAGCATTTTACTTTTTATCTTACTGTCAATTGCAATGAAGCCTTCCACGGATTATGTTTTACCGGCTCGTATTGCATGTGCTGCAAATGTGTGAGGTTACTGTCAATGGGCTTTAATGTAGAGATTGATGAATGTAATGTTAATATGCAACAAGCTTGTTATACGCTCTTGATAATAATAATAATAGCATTTATATAGCGCCTTTCACCCGAGGGTCACAAATAAAGAAGAACTTGACGTAAAGTTTACAAACTGCATTAAAACTCGGCTACTGTACTATACTTGTGTTTTCGTGTTGTCTTCCACATTTTGTTAATGTTTATTTATCGTAATCGGATGTAGCCAAACGTTTTCTGTAATATTGTACCAGGTCTGTTCCATTGGTTTGCTATTTACCCCTGAGGCTATGATCCAGCAACTCTCATGACAATATTGTTCACTTTTTTCCTTTACGAAACCTCACACACCTCTATTTCTGTCTTCATATTGTCAATATTAGTCAGAATTTTGCTTCTAACATCCCATGTTCCAATAACAGGGAGTTTCCCATGGGTTTTCAACATCATGCTACCTTCCCACTGACCATTTTAGTATGAGGACATGGTTCCTGCTGTATTGCTGAATTGGGCGCACGGACAAGGGAATAATACCGTATACGCGAAATTTAACGGACCTGTGTTCAACGGGCGCTGTCTGCTACTTTTGAGAAATCAGTCTACAATTGGAAATAATGGAATGTTTCGTGTTTTTATTGCTGCTGTTAGATACATGTATTGCTCTGTTTAACGCTGTTCGTAATATACAGGTTATTATAAGACATGGTCATTATTCTGTATATGAGATTGTCATGTAAACATCCGTATTTAACGGACTTCTTTCTGTTCACTCTTTGTCCCTATTAGTCCGTTAAATCGAGCTTTTACTCCACCATTGGTTAATTTGCTTTGGGTGGTAAAACAAAAACAGAAAACATGACTTAGGTTAAACAAGCCTCACACTTGACTACATCATGCAAGAGATGTACGGCCAAACAAGCATTGAACGTGTCCTGGGAGTGTGCAGAAAAATAAATCTTGGCAATGAAAGTGGAAGCCGGAGTTGGAAATTATGGCAACAAGGAAATTACGTTATTTTGGCCACAGGGTGCAATAGATCTTTGTGAAAACTGAGAAAAGGACACAGTGATATATACATTCCGAGCATAGAAATGTAGGCACGGTAGTGTACCATTCTTTTACATTTTACCTGTTCTTGCGTTTTGTAAAAGACTAGGATGGGTTAAGTATGTTATATACAAGAAGGCTGACATGATTTTGTTGTCTTCAGGTGACTTCTTCTTTGCGATTCTTAGAAGCACGATGGTCAGCCTCTGGACATCGTCTTTCAGCTCGGCCTCGACGTGTTTGGTAGAATTCGCAGGCAATACCAAGTATTACCTGACAGGGATCGCGACGTGAACGCTTCTACCTTGACCCCCTTCAGGTGACTGATACCTTTGATTATACCGTGTTTTATCTACTTTAAACAAAGCATTTCGTGCAAAATTTCAAAAACATACTCCTTTCAAGTCGGGTTGATTTTTATTGCATAAAACAAGGAAATGTGACTAATACAAATTGGTGCATTTCTTTATACAAGTACTTCAAAGGCTATGTATAAAATTACTATGATACATTTTAATAAAAGCAGTGATCAAAAGCTTGGAGAACATGACAGTAGAGTCTAACAATGTTGGGTTCATAATGAAGCTTCTCACTTATCCACTAATGGAGTGCTCCAAGTATTTTGTGTCCATCTATTTAAAAAATGTAGTAGATATATAAATGTTTAAAAAGCTGATTTCCAAACATGGCTAATATCAGTGGCGAGTGATATTTGAATTTATTACATGGATATAGCACCTTTCACCGAGAGGTCCAAAGTTGCTGCAGCGAGGTGGGGGGGGGGAGGCAGCCATACGGTTAGCCGACGCCAACTGCCAAGACACTGCATCACCTTTACCGACTCGTGCTGACGACCATGGTGAAGCATAATTAAAACAAAACATCCCACGACCTGCCCCGGGGTGGGAGAGGCCTTCACTCGTGGACTGAGCAACAGCTGTAAGTGAATAGTTGTCAAATCCACCACTCTCATAACCATATGCGTTTTACAAATGAAATCAGTTATCAGGATGTAAGGTGCAACATTGCAGTGTGCAACATCCATTTATGAGTAACTGCTTTATTTCTGCCCGTTGTGCAACACTAGTAGTTAAAGTTGAACACATTACCCTGTGACCAAATGTCTTTTAAGATTTGGGCTTGAGTTTTTTGGCAGCTCAATAAAGATGCATCTTCCCGTGGCTGAAAGCCTTGTGCCTGCCAGCATCACCTGGCATTCCTGGATGGCATTTAGTAGTTTAGGCATTGACCAGTGTCGTCCCTGCTTAGCCTTCAGTACAGGATCAATTACGTCTAGCTTTGCCTTGGGCAAGTAATTTGTTTGATGAGGATTTACAACCGCTGGCGGCACAGTGGCGCAGTGAGCAGCGCTGCCGCCTCACAGCAAGAAGGCCCTAGGTTCCAATCCCGGCTTGGGTGCCTGTGTGGAGTTTACATGGGGCTTGCTTATCATTGTTGTCCAGCCTGGTCAATTCAGTATTGGATAAAGGCCTCCCCAAGCTTTGTGGTCATGGCGATTGTTAGTCAAATCTAACCTTAATGCCTCTGGGATAGGATTTCCATCAAGCTTAATTCTACTAAATTCAGAAACGCTGTAATATAGATTGATTCATGGGAACTGGTCTCGAGAGCTGCTCTTACAGGGTAACCAAGTCGAGCATTCCTCTTCTCGAAAGGGCAGCTGTTGAGACCAATCGTCATACATCGAGCCGTGAAAACCGACATCATAACAATTTGATGCATGCCTATATATGGCACAAGAACCCAATCACGTATTCACATCAATATTGGGCCAGGACTTAAAGTACATTCATATTTTTGAGAAAGTGCTACATATGACCAAGTTCAGTTCTTGCTAAACGAGCATTGCCACAGTTGCTAACCACCAATATAAACATTCGTAGGTTAGGTGGGGGTTAACCAACAATCCTCTGCAGGCAAGTTTGGCATCATTCGGAGTGTGCATTCCGTTTTAATTACTGTGTCAAATCGGCTTTCTCGGTGTAACTTAACCTGATCATGTCGACTTTCTTTCTAAAAATCTTGACTGAGTGATTAGATACAACATTTCTTCTGCTTGTTTATCATGTCCTCATGGCTTCACCGTGCTCAGGACCACGTCAAACAATGATGACATTGCACGGCAGATAGATTGTCCTTGTTCCTGAACGAAATAGGAAGAAAATATAATTAGCAGACAGCCGATCCAAGTTGACAGCACTTGGTAATAATTATGGAATAACGTGTTGGTATCACATTATAGAGTGGATATTGATCAATTAAACATGGTTGCATAACGGAGGTAGGTCGAATCACACTGGCGACTTCTGGATTGCAAGTCCATGAAACAAACCATTATACCACTACACCAAATTGCCGTATCGATTATGCAATACTACAGATATATATATAAAAAAAGGGTTGTTTCATATCCTATCCTGGGTATAGCCCTGCGTTGCGCCCTGTGTCTGCCGGGATAGGCTCCGGCTCACTGCGACCCTGTACAGGATTAAGTGGTTTCTGACGATGGACGGATGTGTTGTTTCAGCTATAGTTGCGTTGTGCATATTCCTATTCATAGTGTCACTGGGAGCAAGTTTCTTGTGGGTGGGTGGAAGTACCAGGCTGCTGCACTGGTAAACCCAGAGGCTCTGCTCTGTGCGATGTGGCTCCGCGGTCTTGAGAGCGAGAAGATGTTTGCCCATGCCGAATCCGTCATCAAAACAAACCGTGAGCACGATGAGGTAGAGCGGGTGTCGCTGGAGTACGTCCTGCAAAAAATCGCAACAGACAAAAACGTCACAGTTGTCTACACGGTTCGGGTAAACTGTTCACATGGCTCAAGCTGTCGTCAAACTGATGGACACATGGCCACCGCAGTCAAATGGGTCCAAAATGCGGTTCACTTCGACGATGGAGCACAACTAAAAAAGTTAAAGGTACAGGATGAAATGTATTAAAATATATTTGAGACCACTGGTGCTTTCCCTTCGCAGTTGGCACAAAATATGGAAAATACCGTTTCTAATTACCAGAAATGTAGCTTCCAAATTTGCCTTGCTAATGCCCTTAACTTGTGCTAACACTCAGACAGCATTAGCCTCATAAAGCCCTCTAGCTGGTGTTAAAAATATGCAAGGAAAATTCCATGAATTCGAAGACTTCTATCCCAAGCCATCCCAACCCATAGGACCTTACAAGAATTGCTCTGAAGAGCTGCTCTTTCGGGATAGCCGTGTCGACCATTTCAACTCTCTCCTTCGTGATGGAGGAGAGAGTTGGAGGCAATGTCAAGCTCTCTCAGAGCGTGAAGATGCTCTTGCTATCCATAAAGAGCATCTATTAAGAGCAATTCTCCTTCATAGGACCTGTTATAAAGCTACATCAATAAATTGATTTGTTTATGTACACTGAATTTCTATGCAGGCTTTTGCACCATATTGTTGTATAATGCTAGCAATGCAATATCTAAAACAATAATTTTAAATAAAAGTAAAACCTTGATACATATATAGGTTTTTTTTCCATCAACAGAGTAAACATTACTCTACACGATACAGGTGATGTCTTGTTAGCAGATGCTGTGCGACAATATCTGATTAACAAGAGGGTTTCTGATAAAATGAATTATATACTCACCAAATGATCTGCAGCAATCGTTTTGATACCATGTTTTGAAACGAGAAGAGTTACTTCTTCTTCAGAGGCAACAAAAGGCAGCTTGCCATATTGCTGTTGGAAATGTCATAAAGAAAAAAAACAAGTTAACGTAGTTAAAATTCTGACGGGATACACCACAGATACAGCATCTTGTTAACAGCTCCATCCTGATGACAGCATAGCTTCTATTTTATTCTGATGGCATTGTATTTGTTCGTGGTACGTGACACAGAAATGACACTGATAATTCATGTGTGACAGGATGGATTAATTCGGAGCGTTAAACATTTAATTGATATGGTGTCAGGCAAGTTTAACCATTATTTTACCCGGTGGTAGGAATAGATTTCAAACTAAGTGCCCAGCAATATCGTCCACACACGGCAGATGATGTACATGACTGGAGATGGTTAGATTCCGGTATAAACAATACTTAAGTGACACGTTTTATGACCTATGCTGACCTTTTATACATGAGACACCAATCTTTAAGGGCAGTACAGCAAGCACGTCAATAACCTACTGGAGGAAGTTTAAGATTTGTTTTTCTTTTGTGCTTGTGGGCCTTCTCCATGATCTCTATTTTCGCGCTGAATGCAAACATATATTTTATCGCCGGATCATCAGAGATGACAACGGGTTGGAGAGCCCTTCATCCACCAGTTGACTGACCAAGGATGATGCTGATATCAAAACACTCAAAGAAGTAACCAACTAATTCTTGCACTTCGGATCTGCTTGAAACGAAACGTTTTGAGAATCGGTATATATAGTGGGTTGCCCTCTTCAGGTGAGGGGAGAGCAGTTGCCCT
>JAZEWU010000002.1:29398912-29451151 GCA_036362915.1 Geotria australis
AGGAAAGGGATGTCTGGTCCACTCTCCTTGGACTGCTGTCACCGCGACCCTCACCAGGACAAGCGGTTTAGAAAATGGATGGATGGATGGATATATTTGACACAATCATCACCAGCTGTGTTCTATCTACTGCAAGATGAAGGCCACTACCAAGTCATTGGCACCCCTCGTTGACGTTTTATGCAATACATATTCTCGCCCAGCAGTGGGAAGTTACAGGGTGACAACAATAACCGGTAATAAACCTCACACAGCATTGCTACAACCAAAAGTTATGCTAAGAACATATTGCACATTGTGTGTGTGGAGACATGTATATGCACACGACTGCTTTACAATAGTCAGCTTATACAGATGGTCGAGGCATTACCTGGGCTAAGTCGATGCAGTTGATTATGTCTGCTGGGGTATGCAGAGCCCCGTAGTCTCCCACTCGCACTCTCTCCAAGGCCCCCAGATACCTGACGCGGAACTCACCGATGTTGGCGCTGATATTCGCAGCACCTTCAATCAAGGGGTCGGAGGGAAGGCAGAGTGATAGCACAGTGGTTAGCACACTGCGCTAAAAACTCTACATCTGACATCATTGGTGAGCAATACCCAGAACCAGTCCTAGGCTCCTTCAGTCAACCTGCCCGCGCTGACTGGTGTAGCGACGTCTGGTCAAATAACCCCCATGACCGACGTGGCGTGCAGAGACTATTATTCAGCAGCGGATTGACAGAGGCTTGAAAGTAATAATTAATGTTATGAATGAATTATTAAAACTTGCTCGTAAGAGCTGCTCTTTCAGGATAGCCTTGTTGAGCGTTCCTCTTCTCTCCTTCGCTCAACATGGCAACATCAATACATTGAATGATTACATTTTAATTTTTTTGCAGGAATATAGGATGTAACAATACGTTCATTGTTGATAACCTGCACTAAATCACTTGTGGACTACTATGCTTTTTTGGTACATGCAAGTTATAAATTGTACGTTTTATGGTATTAGCCACTGGCTAATCAGTAAACAGACAATTCAATGGGTGCAGCAGCCACCCACAGGTCTCCACCCACTCACAATCAAAAGCAAAAAAGAAAAACAGCCAAACATCCTGTCTGGGGCTGAGTCCAGAGGGGGTGGGAAGCCCCAGAACATTTTCCATGAGAAATTAAGCCCTGTAAACACTCAAAGCAGAAGCAGGATCACCATAATAATGACAACAGTAGCAGGGAGGCTTCTGTGGGTAAACAAATACATTCGTGTACTCCTTGCCTGAGCTTTTGGTGGAATCCGTGTCAAGGCTTGCAACAGTGCTGGAGCGCGAGAGCTTACCCATACTGGAGTCTATGGACTGTAATGACAAAACCGACAATTGCAAAATTAAAGCTGTGTTATCTAATTATGTGTGTAATCGATCACTCTACCGATTATTGGTTTGAGCATATGACGGGTCGGATATAGTTAGGGGGAAAAAGTCTCACCTCTGCTTCCATATGTGCCTCTGGATGGGAGGTGATGGGCAAGGCTTGATGATGTCATTGGCATAATCATGAGCCACGTCATGCTGGGTGTGACCTATAGGGGGTTTCCTGCCTTCGGCACTAGAGATGTATGCGCAGCTGCCCTTATTTTAAGGGGACTGAGTAATTGACCATAGAAAATCTCGTCGGTTAGAATATTTGGTTGGTAAATTGACTGAGAAGACAATTCATTTCAGTACTAATAAAAATTGAGAGCTGTAGAGGAGCATTTTGGGTAACAAGTAAATAAACAAATGTGTTGAGGTACCCTTTGTGTTTGGGTAGTTGTGTTCATCATTGCTTAATCAGTGATACAACTTGAAAATACACTGGATATCTAAACATAACAGTGCCTCGGTATCTGTAAAATGTGCCGGCATGAGTGTGCGGTACCTTGCTCTTTGCACTAATTTCACTGCCCTGTGAGCTGCTGCTGTTGTGCCGCTTTTTCCCCTTGCGAAACATGTCTGCTCATCGCCCGCTCTCGTGTGACTGCAAATGAAAAAAAACCACGTGAATTCTTGTTTAGTCTGTCATCGACATTCATTCACGGCTGCCATATAAACCAGCTGAAGTTTAACAAAATAGCAGCTTTGCATAATAATCATACTATATATACACAAGGCGTACTTAAAAAAATCACCCAGGCTTGCGAAGTGTTAAAACAACTGTGCCGTTGGACACAGCAGGAAATAAGAGCTTGCAGCACGACCTAACACTTAACTCCTCGGCGCCTGTGGAAAAATGCACATTCCTTCGCGATGTTTACTATAGCGGCAATGGTATTATAAAGCTGTGCACCGATATCGATGTCTGCTGGCCACGAGAAAGCTTCAGGAGGGTAATTTTACTCCTCGATTGAAGGAGGAGTAAAACTACTATATGGTTTAATACATGGCACATAGTGTGGGTTGCATGGCTCGAGTCGAACTGTGGTTTGTCATTAATTCTCCGTTCATGAAGGATTTGTGCGGTTTGGCGTGTAGACGTTCTGATGCGGTTTGATGGTTGCACCACTAGTAGAAAGATGTCTGGGTCATGAACGAGGTGTTTATTATGGACGTCTGCGTTGTTCCACTCTGTTCGCCAGCAATATTCCGAGTCTGGGTGAGATGTTGGAAAATTTGATAACTCATCATCATTTGCAGAATCCGCTTAATCCTGTAAGTGTACAGGGTCGCGGTGAGCCGGAGCCTACCCCAGCAGACAGGGCGTGAGGCAGAACTATACCGAGGATGGGACGCCAGTCCAACACAGGGCACCGGGGGCAATTTAGTCCGCAGGCCAATAAACCTATGCAGCAGCATGTCCTTGGACTGTGGGAGGAAATCGGAGTGCCCGGCGAAACCCCACGCGGCCACGGGGAGAACATGCAAACTCCACACAGAACAGCACCCGAGCCGGGATTCTAACCCGGGGACCTTCTTGCTGTGAGATGGAACCGCTTCTCACAGCGCCACCCATATTTGATAACTCTCACATTTAAAATAGTTATTAAAGAATTCACAGTCATGTGCCACGTAACGAAATTGGAACCACCGAAGTTATGCCACTTCAGCTGGTATCGCCAAAGAAAACAATCTGGTCTGGGCTCATAGACTATCCTGACAAATGCCATGTTATATATTTGACAGGTTAAATATCATACAATATATAAACATAGGTCATGACGACCCTTGTTTATGTGTGCTGAGAAATGTAATGGCTGGTCACTCAGTCTTCAGAACGCAGGGCGTGTTCCGTTCCTCGCCGTGAACGACAACAATCTCCCTTGATGAGTCGAGCATACAGATAATACAACGGACACACTTAAACAACATTACAGTCGAATCCAGAGTGTTAGAAAATATTGTTATAATATTGAGACTCGCGCAAACTACAGTACTGTACTACACAGTGGCCCACGTACATGACAGTATTACTCCGACTTTTTTGACACATGCACGTATGTATAAGCACTACTGTTATCTAAGCTCAACACCACTGAAGTATCCACGCAAATACCTTTACTGTAGTTCAGTATGTTAGCGACAACAGCGACAGTACGTTGTACTACAGTACTTACCAACGCCCTTATTGACTTCTCGAGGATGCGAATCCACCCCTATTCCGGAAGATCAAGATGGTACGGCCCATAACGCGAGGCGGTATAAAAGGCGGCGCCGACTCCACTTACTAAACATAGGAGACGTCACTTCTGCTTCCCGGTTGGTTGTGTGCAAATGAAAACATTAATTGTCAGAAACCGCTTAATCCTGTATAGGGTTCCCCTGACCCGGAGCCTATCCCAGCATAAAAAGGGTGCAAGGCAGGGCTGTACCTAGGATAGGACGGCAGTCCATCACAGGGCACCGGGGGGCTATTTAGTCAGCAGGCCAATTAACCTATGCCTTTGGACTGTGGTAGGAAACCGGAGTGTCCGGCGAACACCCACGCGGACATGGGGAGAACTCCACACAGAAAGGCACCCGAACATGTTCGACATAAGTAGCAGCGTATTAAAGTCAGTTCATGAAAACAGAAGGCTTTACCCTTTCTGGCAGAATACAGAGTTTCAGACACCAAACATACACCTGTAAGTGATCAAGTTTGCAATAACCACACATGCTTGTAAAACATGGTGGTTTGTCCTCGAGGGGCGGCACGGTGAGTAGCGCTGTCGCCTCAGCAAAATGTCCCGGTTCGAATCCCGGCTCGGGTGGCTTTCTGTGTGGAGTTTGCGTGTTCTCCCCGTGTCCGCGTTTGTTTTCGCCGGGCACTCCGGTTTCCTCCTACAGTGCAAAGGACATGCTGCCGCATAGGTTAATAGGCCTGCGGACTAAATTGCCCCCAGTGCCCTGTGATGGACTTGCGTCCTATCATGGGTATACCCCGGCCGTGCACCCTGTGTCTGCCGGCATAGGCTCCGGCTATTACAGGGTTTCTGACAATGAATGGATGGATGGGTTTGTCCTTGAAATGAATTTGCGGATACCTGAGACAGCCTTCTTTGTGGCGTTGTTTCACCAGTGTTGGTCCGTGTCACACCATCGTCAGTCAGACTGTCTCACCAACGTCAGATTTCATCTTACCAATGTCGAACCTCGTCTCACCAGTGTTTCACCAAATATTGCCAACAAAGCTTGTACCCAGTCTCCAGTTCTCGACATAATAAATCGCGTTTCCACTGTAACGTTTGGCCACCCCGGCTATCCGTATCCCGGGTGCGTGTGACCTTCCGGGTGGCACACGTGCGTTTCGCCCTTGGCTGTAGGAGCAGCCGCCGCCGATGTTGTGAAATAAGAGTTCGTTTATTCATAATTTCCTCTCTTTTTTACGGTTTAAGTAAGTTCTATTGTTTGACATAATCGTGTCTTAGTGTTGCTCCATGGGACGAAGCATGAGGACGCGGTAAAAGCGGTTACCGGCGACAAGCTCGAGTCTGTCCCGTCTGTTGACGTAAACTCTCCTCCGCCTCATTCGCTCAGCGCTCTGTTCAGTGCTTCAAAGCCTAACCATGTGTGTCACAATTCACTGCTTCACAGCTCAAACGCGCCTGTCACTATTCACCGTTTCACAGCTTAAACATTTGTCACAATTTACCGTTTCACATCCAGAACATGTGTCACAATTCACTATTTCACAGCGTAAATACGTGTCGCAAATCACTGCTTCACAGCTCAAACGTGTCACAATTCACTGCTTTACCACAGCTTAAATACGTGTAACACTGCGAGTTAACTGCTGGCATTTCTATGGGTTGCTTGTTGGTTGCCTTTTTGGATCTTGTATTGGTGTAAGTGTTTACGGCTCGATGTGCGAGAATTGCTCTGATGAGCTGCTCTTTCGGGGTATTAGTATCGAGTGACGAGGATGGCTTGGCACGGCTATCTCAAAAGAGCAACTGTTAAGAGCAATTCTTAAATTGTGTCTTGTTTAAATATGTCACGAAAAAAATATCCCTGTGTTCCAATATTAGCCCGCATTGCGTTCTGTGTCTGGGCGGAGACCTAGAGGCCGACCCAGGACACGCTGGAGGGATTATATCCTTCGGCTGGCCTGGGAACGCCTGGGAATCCCCCAGGGAGAGCTGGAGTCTGTTGCTGAGGAGGGGGATGTCTGGTCCACTCTCCTTGGACTGCTGCCACCGCCACCCTCACCAGGACAAGCGGTTTAGAAGATGGATGGATGGTGTTCTGTGTCCAAATAAACAAGTAAAAAGTATTGCTTCCACAACTCGGCAGTGGCAGGGCCGCCTGGGAGTGCATAATTAAAGCAGCATTGATTCCAAAACAAACTGGACCGGTCTGGACGCACGTTGTCTCATCAGCTGTCAGGCTGCCTTGAATCAATGTTGAACAGCCGATGTTTCTTGTAAAAACCCTCTCTGTGCGATATGGGTTTGACGCAAAATCCTACAACTCAAAATAATCTGTGTTGTTGCAGAGACTAAAATAACTCGGGAATGTCACGGAGTCAGGATCCGTATTGTTAAGAGAGGGTCAGCGTCTGTAAGATCGGACGTTTTCCAGAATTGATTCTAGCAAGTCTGACTGCTGATGAGACACTTGTCGAAACCGGTCCAGAGTTTTCCCGCCTTGAATCAATGATATTGTAATTACTGTATGCATTTTGAGAAGACCGTAAGGCTGATGAGTTATGTAAGAAATGCTTAGATGTGTACATTATTTAAACTTAAGCAAAACACGTTTGCGTCAAGATCAGAGGGACAGGGTTATGTCACTTAAAATGTGATATAACGATGTACTGTTTTTTCACCCGCATATTTACATACGTGCTTAGAGATTTAAAGTAAGACATGGGTTCACAAGAAAAGTACAGCTTACAAACTATGCACGGTGAAGCTAAAGTTACAGTTCAACCTATAATTATAATAAGCCAAGGTAAAATAACATAAGATTGTCATGTATTGTAGGTTTTCATGGCGCGATGTTATGAGAATTGCTCCCAAGAGCTGCTGCTCATCAGCCTGATGTTTCCAACGTGCAAGGAAAAACGTTGCCAAGGAGAGAGGAGAAACGATTGACACAGCTAGTCAGAAAGAGCAGCGTGAGAGCAATTCTCAGGATTATCACAATCTGAAAGTAAAGGCATCATCCCCATTATCTGTCAGCTAGCTGCTGGAAGACAGCCTATCAGAGCTGTTACCCCTTGCTGTCTCGCGATGTATGACAACTAGCAACTCATCTGAATCTTGGCTGAGCTGATATCGCCGGTCTCCATAAGCAGTGAACGCTTTCTTGAGGCTTTGGCTGCTGTCGTTCGTCCAGACCACCGGACGTTATCCCCTCAAGGAACGTGTCCTGTCAAAGCCCACTTTGCTTACCAGTCAATATTACGCATTGACTGGTTTTCTTTTGGTGTAATGCAAAGCATGTTTATTTTTGCTGTTTTCAGCGTTTACGTTTTCTTTATTAGCCCCCATCTACTTTATCGGTATCCTGGAAAGTGTTATATCCTGATCAATGTTTTTCTATACTCACATTTATACTGATGTAGGTTTTCACGGCTCGATGTATAAGAATTGGTCTCCATAGCTTATCTTTTAGGATGGACGTGTCGAGTGTTACTTCTCTCTCTTTCGCGACATTTCACCTCGCGTTGGAGGCATCATCAGGCGCAGCTATCCAGAACAGATATTGCTTTTGATTACCACCTTAATATTCCATAAAGCACTCCAACATTTTTCACAATTTTTATACCTGTGCTGTTTCAATAACTACCCTAGTTTTGCAAACTGTTTACCAGTTGTGGCCTTCTAACAGATGTATTTAATATGTTGGAAAGCTTGGAGTCTCATAATGTATTGAGCCCAGCATTGTAATGCTTATTAATTTATTCAATCATTTTTCGTGGTTTATTTACTTTGGTCGATTCGATGGTTTTATGACAGTTACTATTAGCAGCCTTTATGTGTATACCTTTATTTCCCAATTCGAACATTTGAAAAAACTGATATGACTTGATCAGTGGCAAACACATGTCTCCTTGTTTGATTTATCTTTTGCTATGCATGTTTTATGCAATGTTTGTACGTGTTTATTTTTTGTAAATTGTTTACGTCTATATGTAGGCATTATTTTGTGAAAGCCTGGCTACCTGAATTAACTTAGCCAAATTGATTTCATAGTCTACATTGCCGAGGGATACATTCGTGGTATATCATGCATTAGTTTTCCAATGGCTGATAGTATGTGATCGATGTACGTAAATATTTCTCAAACCTGGCTTGCCCATGTGGTTGGGGCCTTCATTTTTTTATTTTTTTGTTTCTCTGTTTCAAGTAATTCTACAGTTTGTATAAATGCAATAAGAAGATTAATGGATCTGTAAATTCTTCAAGTCAGTTTTGTCAACTTTTTCAGAATGTTTAAGGCATCATTCATATCATCATTGAGTTGTTTCATAAAGGACAAATCAACAATTACGACCTTATGTAGCTTTAAACGACTGGATTCATGATGGTTGCTCTTCAAAGCTGTATCAAGCGCTCTTCCTCGTGAAGATGCTCCCAACGTGGGAGGCGAAACGTGAGGGATAGAGGGAGAGCGCTTAACACGGCTATCCCGAAAGAAAGGCTTTCAAGAGCAACCATCAATTAGGAACTGATAAATACATATGTATATATATCAGGCTGTGTCTGCCGGGATAGGCTCCGGCTCACCGCGACCCTGTATAGGATTAAGCGGTTTCAGAAAATGGATGGATGGATATATCAGGCTTAAAAAGCACGTGTGTGCATGTTTCTCCCTAGTATTCCTCTCAGATGTGTTTTCTGGTTCTACTTCGTGATGTTCCACATGCTGGGAGCTTCTGCCAGTTCAGTTTCTAACAAAGCCCCCCAGTGTGCCAGACATCATTCCAAACAACATGCCGAAAATCCAACAACACATCCGGAGAGCTACACAGCACAACCATGAAAAAGTTACGCAGGCGTAGGGCCACATTATTGCATGCAAACCTGCAGTATGTACCAGTATTCCGACAACAGGACAAGTGGTAATTGTTATTAAGTCACCAGCAGTCAGTGGCAACGTTGAGGATGCACAAAATTATTTGTCCATATGTTAAGGGTTTCAAAGCCATGAATGTTTGTCAACCCTGCTTGTGATTTCTGGGTGTGTGTATCAGGTGACGTCAGGATGTCGAAGGTCAAGAAGTTGAGAGATTTGGACGTCAACCCTTGCCTAATGGTAAAGGTACCACGGCGGTCTATGAGTTGTTAATTGACTGTCATATCTTATATAATATAAGATGATATAACAAAACTAAGGGGGTTATGTGTGTCGTTTCATCGGCCACAAAGAAAACATTAGGAATACTTAAATCTTCAGTGCAAAACATTTTTGTTGATTCCCCACTTTGGGCATTTGGCCAATTTTTGTTTTTGTTTGGGTCTGGGAGGAAACTTAACTTCTACAAAGTGAAAACCTTTTTCTCCAGAAACAGTAGATGGAACATTGTGTTAAATTGCAACTAATATTTAACGTTTGTGTTTTTTAATACAATTTTGTATTATGTCAATACAATATGCCCTGTATAATTGCTTGTAAACCTTTGTATATGGAGATAATAGTTTCATATGCATGGTAATCAGACTTTGTTAAACATTTTATTTTTCTGCTTCAAAGGAAACGGATGCTTCCAGGAAGTGCATGGAACAAAATAACTACGACAGAGCCATGTGCACGACATACTTCGTACAATACAAAAATTGTAGGACATTTTGGGTGAGTTCATTATTGATCTGATGTGAATGTACAGTTCTTACATCAAAACGCCACAAATCCAAATTGCATTACCCTGCCTTGCACATACATATTTGCAGTATTAAAACAATATATATATATATATATATCTGTTTTAGAACAAAATGATCGTGAAACGCCGGGGTGAAGGAGTGGAACCCGCCGTTCCGACTGCTGAAGAACGGAAACGCATTCTGGAAGAACTCGGACAGATACCTTACTAAATTTTCGGTGAACACAAGGACCTGGAGCAGCATTGACATGGGTCTTTTCACCCTCTTGTTTGTCTGCAGTGCGCGTAATTCTCTTTGACACAACGTCAACAACAGCTTTAACATATACACACATCTGCTATATGTCTACAAGTGTATTGCGACATAACGTGGTTGTTTCAATTATTGTTTTCAATAAATCTAGGCGCACAATATTCAGTTTTCCATTCACAACAGCTGTTGAGAACATGTTTTGATGACTCACCCTGAACGACTGTGGTGGCGAGAGTGGTGGGGAAACTCAGCAGTTGCAGTATATCGAACTTGTTTATTATGTCCCTTGACCGTGACCTGACCAGCCAATATGGTTCAGGTGAAGAACGTCGTATGGGGACCACGAGGCGCTCATTTAAAAATAGTACTTTAAATTGTACTGACGTAGGTTTCACGGCTCGATTCATGATGGTTGCTCCTCAGAGATGTTCTTGCGGGATAGCTGTGTCGAGCGATCTCCATCTGTCCTTGGCGACGTTTCGCCTCCCAAGTTAACGCATGATAATGCTACCAACGTGGGAGGCGAACCATCGCGAGGGAGAGAAGGAGATCGCTCGACACAGCTATTCCGAAAGTACTTTAAATTATCAAAATAGAATAGCAAAGCACTTTTCATTTTATAGTCTTCTTCTTTGCGATTCTTCGAAGCACGATGGCTAGCTTCTGGACATCGTTGTCTTTCAGCTTGGATTTTATAGTGATGAAGTGCTTTTAAGTATAGTTATACAGGATTATAGTGCTGGCGCAGTGGTTAGTCCATTGCAGTTAGCCTGGTGAACTGAGGCTCTGACTCGGTGGCTTTTAGGGGGTTGTGGATAATTGTGTGACGTTGTGCAGTGTGCCACTGTTGGTTGTGTGAAATGGATTCAGTTATTTGATCATGAAAGGTTCTAACTGGTGCTGCAAAACAGAACTCGTTCATGTATTGTACTTTGTGCATTGAATGTACGTGAATAAAACGTTACCGTTCTTGGAACGGTTCCTCGATCTTTCCTATTGCTGTTCGCAAGATGACTCGTGTGGAGTATTATCAAATTACCCGAGCATCCTGCACAGCTTGTTAGATAATGTATTGATAACAAAGGCTGTATTTATGAACATGTGGCCAGCTTTATACCCAGGTTCCCCAAGTGTGTTAATGGTACTAATTAAAAAGTCACAATGCATTATTTCATTTGCTCCATTAGAAAATAATTTGGAGACCACACAACACCATTAATGCACATCCCTGATTGCACCGTTAATGCGTATCGGCCATGCGCATACAAGTTCACAATTCCCTCCGCAGCCAAGTAAGTCCGTTCTCATAAAAGCAGGTGGGGCACAGCTAATTATTACGTCTTGAAGATTTGGAGCCATTGTCGACATTCCCAAAGCTCACGAGGAGTTGGCCACAGTGGGAAATGTGGAACAGCTGCTCCCCGAGGTTAATTGTGAAGAGGCTGCTCTGCCGACGTAGTTATTGGCTGCGAATGTCTGTGCCTAACTTCGTTCTGTCTCCTCGAGACCCTCAGCATATTGGCTTTCCAGACCAATGTTATCCAGCAGCATTTATTCAATCAAACAGCTGGGTTCGCCCACGTGTGTGTCAGCAATCAGGCTTGTTAAAACAACACACCTGCACGCGAGGGAGATCTGGAGATCGCTCGACACGGGTATCCCGAAAGAACAGCTCTGAAGAGCAACCGTCATGAGACGAGGTGTGAAAACCTACACCAATACAATACACCTGCATGTCGCAGCATAATTCACGTTGCAAACGAAATTGCTATCTACGTAAAACAGGCCCTATAATTTAGGGTGTTCCTGCCAGAAACATCTGTTAAATCCATCAGCATATATTATATGGGGTAAGCGGAGGCTTACCCCGTATGGACGGAAATGCTTGAGAGTGACCCTCCTGCAACTGGCATGGGAATCCCACCTGCTGAAGACTTCCCTTCTGGCTCAGATGCACCATGGATTCAGTGGAAGACACTCAACCGCCTGAGAACTAGAACGGGACGATCAAAATATGCTTTGGTCAGATGGGGCTACAAGACCGGCCCAGCCACCTGTGAATGTGGAGAAGCAGACCATACTATGGAGCACTGCCTTGTCTGTGCTCTACTACCCAACCTCTGCAGCTCAAAAGACCTTGCGGAGTTCAATGAAAATGCAAGGGGCTGTGTAAGAAAATGGGAAACTGTGATTTAACCATCGCGCTTCGAAGAATCGCAAAGCAGAAGAAGAAGAAGCGGAGGCACAGCCGCACATCTGCCCTATCCCCCGTGAGCAATGATGACGCTAAATCCTAAATGGTCACGGGCGGAGCGACGTGCTGTCGGGGCGGGACCCAGAGGCGGAGTTCCTCCCGGAGTTTCGACCGGAGCAACTTTTTAGGAGTTGCCATTGAAGAAAGAATACTTTTTTTTGTTCCAACGCTTGCTTCCCTGTGAACCGACCAAACGGGGCATTGGAAATCCTCCACCACGGCGCGGCCGTGGGTGGTCGGGTTTCACATTCAGCACACGGGAGACGAGACGAGAGAGCAGAGAGGAGAAGAAAGAGGAGCGGAAAGCCGCACGGGAGAGCGGACGAAAGGACGTACGGCAGCAGCGGCGGCAGAGATGAAACCCCAACGGGGGGTCGCCCAGGGTCCCCTGCTCGGGCTCCTGCTGTGCGTCTTCGTGCTGCACATCCGCGGAGTGCAGGGCTGCCCGAGCCGCTGTCTCTGTTTCCGAACCACGGTGCGGTGCATGCACCTCATGCTCGAGAGCATACCCGTCGGAGTGGCTCCACAGACCACCATCCTGTGAGTTGTTTCACTAGCTACGGGGGCTACCCCAACACCCCGGGCACCTTGTCTCTCCTCCCCAGCTTGCTGCTGCCGCCGCCCGCTTGCTCTCTGATCCGGTTGCACCTCTCTGACACGCTGCTTGCGTAGATGCTCATCGCATTCATCACACGGGCGGCACGGTGGCGTAATGGGTAGCGCTGCCGCCTCGCAGCAAGAAGGAACCCGGGTTCGAATCCCGGCTCGGGTGCCTTTCTGTGTGGAGTTTGCATCTGCTCTCCCCGTGGCTGCGTGGGTCGGCCGTGACAGGCTCCGGCTCACCGCGACTCTGTCCACGATAAAGCGGTTTCTGACAATGGATGGATTAATCACACGTTGCTGATGGCAGCAGGTCATTGTCATGGCGCTACGGGGTTTGTGCTGCAGCACCACTTAGATTCACGTCGCCAAGTGTGGTTGTCCAGCTACGTTGTACTGATGCAGGTTTTTCACCGCTCGGTTCATGATGATTGCTCTTCAGAGCTGTTCTTTCGTGATAGCCGTTTCGAGCGTTCTCCCTGCTTCCAACGTGGGAGGCGAAACGTCGCGACCGAGAGAGGGAGATAGCTCAGTCACACGGCTATCCCGAAAGAACAGCTCTGAAGAGCAACCATCAAACTCAACACATTCATCAGTAGGACTCGCTGCCTTGAAAGGGGAAGCTTTACAGTAATAGGTGACGTTTTTGGGAAATGGTCCTTTAATCGTAGCATATGGGTTGTGCAGCACTTGGCTCAACATCATCAGCTGATGTGAAGTTCATTGTTATTGTATTGGGAGATGTGCAGCAAGCACGCAGATTCATTCCATTTCATCGTGTTACATCTCATCTCACTGTCAGAAACCGCTTAATCCTGTACAGGGTTGCGGTGAGCCGGAACCTATCCCGGCAGACACAGGGCCCAAAGCAGGGCTATAACCATGATAGGACGCCAGTCCATGACAGGGCACCGGGGGAAATCAGTCTGCGATTGTCAAACTGCGAATGTGCATTAGCAGAACGTGTATTCATACCGTTACATACTGTGCAGGCCCCTGACATTGTGTTGTAGAGCAGATGTGCAGCACAAAGACTCCATCCACATGATAGCACCGCGCGGTGCTGGTCATTGTGATTGCCCTGTTGGGTCGTGTGACACGGCCTCGCTAGCAGAGCCAGAGCTGGGACAGATGAAAGGTTTCTCTCACAAAGACTTGTTGAAAACAGAGCCACACATCAATACAGTTACACGCGTTCGGTTGCTGGCTAATAAAGAGGCCACTCATACAAACACATTTACCACCAGGAGAGAGAGAGAGAGATTTGTAAGAGAGGGGCCAAGACAAACGCGTCAAACTTAGGACCTGGAAAGAATGGCTCGCACAATGCCTAAGAGGAAGAGACGAAGTAGAGGATTATAAAACGTGTTTATTCAGTAAACAAGTCGCTATTTTGTGGCCACTGAAATCACCACTTAGGCCACAGTGGTGCTAGTGTTATGTAGTCATCTTCAGCAGCCACCTTCAGTCCACTGCTGGATGATGAAGGTTTCTCAAATCTGCTGCCTAATCTCACGATCCAGCGATTATAATAATACACCTAACACCTGTTCTTGAGCGTTCCATTCCTTGGTTTCCAATCCGTCATTATTTTTCCTTAAATGCCATCATCCCTTCTGGCAATCGGCGTGGAACTGCTCAGGCCCATTTACTTTTCGTAATTGTTTTATGTCATTAACCTGCGTAAATTCTCTAATCCACGTGTGTCCTATTTTCACCCTCTCCACTTAATTCCAAGCATGTGTCACTGTTGAAAAAAAAGTGTACACTGTACCGCACTTGCACTTGGCAAGGATACACAACAATGGAATATAGAAATCTTCACGTAAGGTGACTGTTCATTACAGCTATGGACGCAAGAAAGTGTCATGCTGTATAAGGTAGCGTTACGCTTGGCTATATGCCTGTGACACCGTGTCATTTGGAATGTGGCCGATCCTGGAAGCTAACCAGAATTTGGCCTGGAGCATGTGACGAAATAACAACTATGGCCACCAAAGCATGGGCAGACCTTCATCCAGGACAACAGTCTTTACCGTATTCTGGTACTTTACATCCCAATGAACGTATCCACACATTAACAAGAAGCTTGGACTTGCAGTAATTCAAAGTTGTCCATGGTACTGTGTATGTTTTGACCTTGTGTGGGCTGTGGCATGGGAATTATTTGAGCAATTTGATTTAAAATAATTAAATAAGTGTGGAGTTATGGATTTAATTTACTTTATGAGCTCGGCATTTGAATTATGAAATACCTTTCCACTGCAGCTGAACAAATACCGTTGGCCAAACTGTGACTAAGGGCGTCATAAGAAGTCACCAGTGTGCTTGACATTTTCCATTGCTTGGGCAATCATGACAGATTCCACAGAAGTTCCCCAGATTCATTTTAGTACGACTGTCAACACATGCTGTCTCCATATCAACTGATATGTCCCATGCACCGATACTTATTATTTCCATATGGCGGTCACGCCACATTCTTTAATAAACAAACTCTGCAAACGGCATTTGCGTGTTAGTCGCACAGGTCAGCGTCTTTATATAAACACCATAACTACAGGTGCTTAGCAATCTTTGCTCCTTATATTGCCGATGGCAGGGAAGAACTTAACCTGTACACTAATATAGTCTAACTTTCCCAACGCGGCTTCATCTTGTACAGGATCGCGGTTAGCCGGAGCCTATCCCAGCAGACACAGGACACAAAGCAGGGCTATTCTCAGGATGGGACACCAGTCCGTCACAGGGCACCGGGGGCCGGCAATGTAGTCCGCAGGCCAATTAACCCATGCAGCAGCATGTCTTTGGACTGTGGGAGGAAACAGGAGTGTGAAAAACCCCACGTGGACATGGGGAGAACTTGCAAACTCCACACAGAAAGGCTCCTGAGCCGGAATTCGAACCCGGGGACTTCTTGTTATGAGGCGGCAGCCACGGTGCCAGTGGCTGAAATTGTCTTCTGTAACGTTATGGGAGTGGGGGTGTTTTTTGTTGTAAATAAACGGAAACAAAGTTATGTCGGTAGAAATTTTCAAGGCAGCAGTAGTGCTCACAACTTAAAGAAATATACAATTATGTCAGTCTAGCATTTGGTATTTTTTTCACCAAAACATTTTCTGTGGAATATGTGCTACTTGAGAACCGTAAACTGTTTTCATGGCTTTATATATATATAAAAAAGTTTCAGTACTTCCTCTTAAAGTACAAATAATAAAGCACTGTCAAACTCTCGGCAACACGTTTGCAATTCCACCACTTGCAGGTTTGTTAACCTTGCAAATATATTGCATGTTTAAATTTTTTCAAATAATATGTCAAAATGTGTTAACGCTTGTAGAGCTGTTGACATTTTTCTGGACGTGACCTTAGAAGCAAATATTGCGCGGGGTGACTGATTGAGAAAATAATTGGACTTGTGTGTTCCCGACCAAGTTTCAGATATAAACAATGGAACCCTGTGTGTTGGCTCATGACAGCTATGTCTGGGTGCCATGGTGAGACCAGTCAGTCTCCTGTTCGCTTGAATTTTTTTGCCCCAACAATCACAGATGGCAATTTGAAATGCGTGCTGCATTCAGGGAACTCTCAATGGGGAAAACGTTTTCTCGTGTCTACACTGTAATGTATAAATGTCACCGGTTTTGTCCTAGCGACCGTCGTTTCTTCTAGTGATTTGTCCTGCTCGATAATGAAACGGCAGCCATGAGGGGGGATTTGCCCAGGAGGAAGACAATTGTGGAGATGGAGCGATGGGATCAATTCACGCTGAAGGGTAAAGCAGATCGTGGCACTGCAGAACCGGGAAGGATGGTAATGTTTTGGGGAGATCTTTTATCCAGCAGTGGATAAAAAATGGCTAATGATGAATAAGAATATTCATCCATCCATTGTCAGAAACCGCTTAATCCTGTACAGGGTTGTGGTGAGCCGCAGCCTATCCCGGCAGACAAAGGGCACAAGGCAGGGCTATACCCTTGATAGGACGCCAGTCCCTCACAGGATACCAGGGGCAATTTAGTCCCCAGGACAATTGACCTATGCAGTAGCATGTCTTTGGACTGTGGCAGGAAACCAGAGTGTCCGGCAAAAACCTTCGCAGACACGGGGAGAACATGCAAACTCCACACAGAAAGACACCCAAGCCGGGGATTCGAACCCGTGATCTTCTTGCTGTGAGGCGGTAGTGCGACTCACCGCACCGACGTGCCACCCGAATAGGAATATATAATCGTATTAGTGTGTAGGAAATGTAGACAGTTCATAAATAGGATACTGAGCACACCCACTCTACTGTAGTTAATAATTACATTTGAAATATGTTCAACTTTTCATGTTTTGTCTCTAAACACAAATGCATGTGCAGTGACTGAAATAAAGATGATGAATGAATGAATAAATATACACTGCATGCCTCTCCGTTTCCTGCCTGTTCTGAATGGGTAACACCATCTCACGGCTTTGGACCTGGGTGTGTCAATAAAACATGTATGACTGAACAGGAGGGGCAGCCAGGCGATGGAAGACATTCGAGAGCACATCTACTGAGGAGATGGGGTATGGGGGTATGAAAGCAGCACGTGTGTCGGTGCTGGGTGGATTGTTACATTTCAGGATTGTACGATTTAGCAACGGCTCGGAGAGGCCTTCGTCCAGCAGTGGATTGAGCATAGCTGATGATCATGATGAGATTGTTCTCAGCTTAAAGATTTTTGTTTGATATTTGCTGTGAATTGTTCATTTAATAAAGCGTCCAATAGCAGACTTGCATACCACGACGAGGTCTGTGGAAATGCCCGTTACCAATACAACTGGTGAAATAGTGAGCACTGATTGAAGAATGTTGCTAGAGAGAGTCAATTTTGAAGTGATTAGGGTTAATGGTTTTTCCTTGGCAGAGGTGACGTCTGGTGGAGCCCAGTAACTGAGACAGCAATGTTCTTTAATTCCCTCCCCTCTCAATTGGACAATACCACGAATGTTCACAGGTCAACAGTATTGAGCCTTGGCTCTTTTGCTGTATCATTTTGTTCTATCCTGTCATTAAACGCTCAAGGGAGTAATAGTACCGTTTAAATATGTTTGGCGATTATAGTTGATAAGCAGGAAGTAATTACACAGCAGGATTTTAATAGTTTTTGATGATATGGGAGGGCCCTATCACGATCCTTTAATTCATGACGTGCCTCGTCGATTGGTCCCATATTTGGATGCAGTGTGAATCAAATTATGGGAGGAATAAGCCACTTCCGGAAGGGATCCATAAATCCATGATTCTTTTGCAGGGTTTCACGATCAGTGTTCCGCAGATAAAAGAGGAGGTGCGGAAAGCCAACAAGACTCCACGAATTACAGGAATTTGCTGATTATTGCAGTCCTGCTGTATTTATTTACATGTCAAGAGGTTAGAATGCTGAGCTGGTGCCACTGAGATCCTTCGTCCAAACCCAGGGAGGAATATTTTATTAAAGCACGTCCTGAAGTGTAATGAGTTGATGTTCCCAGTCATTACATTTGGTTCATGTGATGAACATTACTCTCTGTAGGAGAGCAGGTGGGAAAGTCCTGCCCCGAGTGTGGATAAGGGGTCTCTTGAAGGGACTGTTTGTACTCTAGTTCTGTATGCTTCCATGGCAGATTCTCTAACATGCCGTGATGCACTGCTGTGCAACAGTTCTGTACGGATTGTTTTTCTCACAACAGCATAACTTGGCTCCAATTGTGGAGGGGAAAAAAACATGCATAGTGGTGTATATTTGTAAATAGTTTTTTTAAAACTTGGGAAAAAAACATTTGTTACAGATTCATATCACGTAACATAATATACATTTCTGTAGCTTGCGTATTTAATGTGACAACTCGAATAAAGACACCGAGAGGTGGGAGGAGGAAATGAGAGATGAGCTGTGGGAGAGGGACCCAACCGCGGCCGCTCTTCTGTACTCTTTAATCTCCGGGGCCCACACAGGCCCTCCTGTGGCCACTCAACCAGACCCATAAGATCACAAATACACACACTCGCGTTTTGTGCTTGGTCTCGCCAGCACCGTTAGACACGAGTGCTCAGCAGGATGCAGCGCAGACTGCGGGCAGATGAAAAAGTAATGTTGATACCGCCAGTTCCACACTGTATTTAAAAATAGACCTGTAATATATTTATTTAAAACTACGGTATCAGGTAATGATATTCCTTGTGAGAAAAAACAAACATAAAATCGTATGTCTTGTCACGATCTAGGTTTTGTGGGTAATTATTTTCATATTTTCAAAGATTTTTATATATATATACAAAGATAATTTGGTATATGTCTATTTGATGCACAAGGGTATGATTATTTTAATGATGGATATGTTTAATTTAATGTTTATTCGTAATGTATGATCAGCATATTCATTTGACCTTTATAGAGGTCAGATCTGACTGTTCTTTGTGTCATGTGCCTTTTCACAGCACGTAGCACATGTGTTTTACATTTTTACCATAGCCTGATCTAACCCCATTAAAATATATCCGTGGATTTCATGCCACCCTGATAAATGCTGTGCATGGAAAAAATATAGTATTCTCATGGAAATATGTCTATTCAGCAAGCTTGTCTAAAAAGTATGAAAACAAAACGAAAATCCCAAAACAATTATTGAGGATAAACAATGCAAACACATTTCTGAATATAATTTGTCGGACGAATATTTGTTGATACATTCTGTTCAATATTACATATTTGTTTTATCGCTATTTTTGTAGGGTTTGCAAACATTCTGAATGTTAGAAAAATGTCATGCCTGCCTATGAATAATAAAACATTATTATTATCCTAGGAAATAAATAAAATTGAACAATATTTTATTAGAATAAATGTAATGAGGATGATTGTGTGGAAAAGCATGTGGTGAACTGCCATTCAGGGTCAGACTGTATTTCCATGTAAGCTGTCCAACAACGCATGTAAAATACTACAATTAAACAATTATGTCGCTGTGATATTTTGATTTCCCAAGCAGTTGTTTACGAGCATAGATAACAGGCTAAATATATTGGCCCTATACAGAGATTGGATTGGCAAACGCTTGCATATTTGTGTCTTTCGTAACAACAAAAACCCGTTGCAAAACATTTTGTTCTAATGAATACAAGTGTATACATATTAGGACTTTGATTTGAAAACGTTGTGCTCTAGTTTTTCCAAACAATACCAGACTTGCTTTAAGCCGACAACGCAGTAAATGGCCTCAAAAGGTGCATACCTAGTGTGCACCACCACTAATTTGAAAATCTTGTTGTGCAATGGAGCCTTGAATTGTTGTTAATACTTTAGATGATATTATCATTCAAAGAAACCCAATCTATTGTCCTTCTAATACGTAGGTGGTATTGCTGTTTGGACATGATGATGTGCAGCTGTCCCTGAGCTTGTGTTAGCTCTACACTTGGGAAATTTGCAAACCTGGCACTGAAGTCATTATATCCAGAATGTGACTTCAGTTTTTTTTTCTTTTACCATGATTGCTTAGCACAGCATCAAAGGCCCAAAACTCCAAGTGGTCAACAACATACAGCACAAGTTAGTGTGTAAAAGACAAGCGTTAACATTTCTAGAATCGAGCAAGGGTACAGGAGCTTGGGAAAATATAATGAGAGGACTTTTCAAAGCCAGGCAGTGTGAAGAAAGAATCACAAAGACCAGCGTGTTGACTTGCAATATGGTGTTTTAACATGTTATGGATGACAACCGAAAGAGTCCATCGTGGAGACCAAGTCCTTATTGTTAGTAGAGGGCTCCATGAGTGAACTTTATTAGAACAGATATAAGAAGATGACTGACCTTCAGTGAGTGAGTGACTGGAGTGAATTTATGATTGCTCCATGATAGATCAACACGTTTTACATTGAATGGAAGATTGGGGAGAAGTTAGTGAATACATTTTCAAGTGAATATCGCAGACTCTGCTGCTCTTGCTATGTTGCAGCTGCGTGGGCGGGTGTTTGGTAAAGATGAATGGTGGTGGTTTGCTGGGATGCCTGGACGATAAAGCGGTACTCGGGTTTTCAGTGGTTATTGTGGTCCGACTGTGGTATCCTTTTCATGTTCATTCTTTAATGTGTTATTTTATCCCCCTCTCTTCCCCATTTTGCTGTGGTAAATGTGTGCTTTTATTCGTATGAATGTTTAATTGTTCGATGTTTTGAGATGGCATGGGAATCAAGTGCTCTGTAAGTGGAATAATTATCCGTAGTAACACACAATACATACAATCATTCTGGTATTTCAAATAAAATAAATTTGAGAAAGGTTAGCTGCATTGGTGGGAAAAATATAGGCGGCTAGCTGAATTCTTCAATGCATATCCGGCCCTGCTTTCTGCGTTACTTCGAAAGGAGGGAGTCGCATATGGCGTTGAACACATAATGCAATATTTACCAATGGCCTCGGTTCATGTGAAATTTTCATTAACGGGAAATAGAGTTGCAAGGTTGTGAATGGGAACGCAGGGCGTGATTTCCTGTCAGAATAATTGATGGCATTGTGGCTCCTCTTTTATGGCATTGCTGTGCAACACGTTCCGTGACATTTGCTTGAAGGATCGCAGTTAAAAGCAGGTTTTGGCCAACGGAAAATCAAATTGTACGGAGAGCAGAAACAGGTGTAATATTGATTGATATGTGTTTGTGCAGTTCTACACATTTTAACGGCTTACTTAAGAAAGCAGCATTAATTGCGTCCATCGCTTAAGGCTGCTTTTGGAACAAATCTCGAACATGCTGTACGCTGTTTTCCATTAGCCCTCCCGTTGTAATTGCAAGCAGTTAAAGTGAGCCTAAACAGGAGAGTGGTTAAAAAAAACCATTGTGGGTAAAATTAAAACAGATTAGCTAGTTTGCAAATGACTGGTATGGAAAACATGTCGAACGAGATTTCACTGTTGGTAAAATATGTAACGCTGATGGATAATGCAGCCCGCGTATGTTGTATATGTGCGGTTTTATTTACAGGCATCCATGATATCAACCAGCCCAGGAGAGGCAATTTAGATTATGTTTGCACATTTCACCTTCATTATTCATCAAACGCCGTTTACTGCCATCAGTACAGTAGTGCGCAGGTGGGCTTTATTAAATTGCCTTTTGATTACAAAACATATAATAATTAGCAGGAAATGCTATTGGTAGATGAGAACGTAAATTGATTGAAATTGAAGTAAAATGTTTCGGCTTGGGAATTGCGATGAATGAGGTATATGTATATCAATTAAAAATGGTAAACAAAAATAAACAACTCAACGCTTATCAACAACAGATGCCTGAAAAAAAAAGAAATATCTAATTGGCGACATCGGACAATGTCTCTTCTTCATAGCACATGTATTTCATCATTTATTTTACAACAACGTTGTTGACGACTGCAAGTGTTTTGTTAATTGTACTTGTGCACGACTTCCCAGCCACCAAATGTCTGTAGACTGTTATTCCGTGTTTGGTGCTTAATCTGTCTTGTTCATATATTAAATAAAACTGTTCAGTTGTTTGCCAGCCACCTGCGGGCCGTAACAAAGTGGAATGTGACGCATTGACTTGGAATCTTACGGAGCCATGAAATGTGACCTAAGTACTCCCAATAAACCACATTCTCTACGAAAATTACGGATGTTATTTTGCTGACATAGCAATTACATTTGTTTACAAAATAAATCTCCACATAACAAGGCTAAAACATTTAGCCCATTATCAGCCCAATTGTTAAATTAAGGCCTTCCCACGCTTGTCATTCAAGGGAATTATTGACTATACTTCACTCAGTAAGTCAGTTTTTATTCAAGCTGGAAGGAACTGTTGAGCTATGTAGCTCTTATTTACAGTTGTCCAGCGGGGAGGCGTAAGCAAGTTACAATTTCTCACGGCACCGGCGGCAATTTAGTGAGGGGAATTTACCTAGGCAGCATGTCTTTGGACTGTGGGATGAAACAGGAGTACCTGGCAATAACCCCCGCGGACATGGGGAAAATACGTAAACTCCACACAGGCACCCGAGCTGGGAATCGAACCCGGGGATTCTTGCTGTGAGGCGGCAGCGCTTCTCGCTGTGCCACCGTGCCGCTACTTGCTGTGCCAGTTCACCACGCTGGTCAATGTGGGTTGGTGATGGGGGCGATGCATGAATTGCAAATAAAGTCATAAATATATACGAAAATACAATATTTGTATTGAAGCCAATAACCTTTGGCCTTAGTTGAATGTTGAAACAAATACAAAATATGAGAGATCACTCTGTGGAAGGCATGATGTAACATAGTGATATTAAATGATCTTGCATATGAGCAATGCTTACGGTCATGCTGTAACTAATCCCTTCACATGCATGTGTCAACTTTTCCACTGTGTCTATTTTCATTTTTGTAACTTTGACCAAAATACATTTGTGGAAATCAGAAACATTGAATTTAAATGCTTAGTGAAATGTATGCATTCCACTCAGCAAGCGTTATATGGATTGTGTGCCTTTTGCATCCGCGAGGACCAGCCATGCATGTACTTTAATGAAACGATCCGAAGTGACAGAGTTGTATATTTGTGGGTAGCATGTGGATTAGGACTACGTTAAGATTTAGAGACAGTGTAGTACCGACACACTCCAACATTGGTGGAGGGAAAATGAATGGTGGTTGAAAATGTACGGAATGATGAAAATGTTAAACTCATTTTCGGTTTTCAATATCTAATTTTCACAAATCATTTTCGTTTTTCAACAAGTTGACACGTTTCTACAGTGGATACATGTAAATGCTGATGTCTATATGATTAGCAAAGAGCCAGGTAACAATGAGTTTAAACAGAAAGTGTGTGGTTTAATCATGACATTATGACAGCAACGTGATTAAAAACATTCGAACCATCCTAAATCTAGCCTTAGCTCGAAGCCCAGTCTGTACTAATACATTTTAAATTCAATTAAAATATCTAACTCATTTCATACGTCTGAAATAAATTCTAAAAGTATTTTAACTGCTTCTTTGACATTTCTATTCATGTATTCATGCATGGGATTCATTAAAGGAGTTTTAAAGTAAAACATTCAATTGATTAAACAGCAACGCTTTTTGACAGCCAACTTTCAAAATATAATCTATGAAATGAATGTCGTACATGTGTCAGAAGCCATGTTGAGGTGTGCATATTGTGTGTTCCATCAAGTATTTATAATCGCGGGAAGGTTCTCATTAGTATATAACGCAAAGGAGTAATGTAAGACTGTTATTACCTCTTTTGTGAGACATCCTTCACAGCCCACTCCCATGTGTAATGAGGCCTATACGGTTGCAATGCCAAATGGGATATTAGATTCTCAGGAGCAGTCACGACGGTGAAAAACAGGAAAACCAAACCCTAGATTGTGAGCTTGCACATGCACTGTACACCACCAGGAAAAGGAACAGGGCAATCAAGGCCCAGGAACGGAATTCAATGTTGAGGTTAGCTTTATAACAAACATTGTGCAATTTATAACGCACACATTATTCAATGTCGAAGGTATTTGTTTGAAGAGAGAATTACTCGGAGGCGCGAGGAAACTGCAGAGAGGTGGGAGGAGGCAGCTACATGGTCATCCGTCTCAAACACACCAGACTATGCGTCCTATATATTACGATGTTATCGGCGAATTAATTGTGGGAGGAAACCGGAGAACCCGAAGGAAACCCACGCAGAATAGGGCAGAACACGCAAACTCCACACAGAAAGGCGCCCATGGCGGGATACGAACCACGTTCTGTGAGGCATAGAGATTACCACTGTGGCACCCTGCCTCCAATTAAATCTAATAACAGACATCCACTAGAAGGATTTCTTTAATTCAAGAAGGTTTTTGTTCAAATTGTGTGATGCTGCCGTGGGGTAATGATTAGTACATTGGACTTGCAATTCAAAGGTTGCCGCTTTGATTGCATCTTCTGGTGCGGCAATTGAAACCAATACCAAATTTTCCAAGACATCTGGCCAGCATGGGAGAATAAGTGACTACTATTCGAGATAGACACTGGACGCTTCTCTCTGGAAGACCCTTCCACCAGCAGTGGCATGAGCAAGCAATTGCAGGGGTACACCGTTTACCAGCTTAGGCCTTAGTTCAAATTAAAATACCTTTTGAAAAATAATGGTATACTTCATATTTAAGCAAAAAAAGACAAGAAAATTTAACTTGTGATAGGATTGCTAAAAACATAACGGGTTAAAAGTATATATATTTTCCAAACTGCTGAGAGAGATCTAATAGTTGGAAATGTGCCACTGCATGACTGTATTCATCTTAAATTCAGTCTGAATGCAAGGTTAAATAGGTTTTATTTCAATTCATGGTCAAAGTGGATGTCTATCATTAGAAGTTATTGTAAAAAAATAGCTTCTGCCCATTGCTTCAAATCATGAGTTGTTGAGAGCCAAGTACAGGAAAAATCAACTGACTGCGTTTATTATAAAGGCTGCCTTACATCATAAAAGATGATCGGAGACTAATGGTTACCCACAAAGCAGATGGAATAATGAAATCCGCTTGTGTTGCAGGTGCTAGGTGGATTGTTGCATCGCAGAATCGTGAGTGGTGTCGGTGGTTTGTAAAGGCGTTCATCTAGCAACTTATTGATCACAGCCGATGATGCTCAAAGGCTATTCAGAGATCAGCCAAAATGTTGCCTCCTGTGCAGTTTTGTGCTGTAGATCAAGGTTCATGATGAACGCGTCAAATCTCACTTATTTGCACCTTTTATACAATTACAGTTTATTACTGCCAATTGAATCCCTTACACTCTTTTATTTCAAAGAGGTGGAAGTACCCACACTTTACCCTACCACACGTGGCAACCAGTTGACTAACTGTGGTGTTGTTGTGTGTTGTTGCCAGTGTTAACGGCCGCCGTCCAGGTTTGACCAGGGTTGGCCGGTTGCCCCCCAATGATGAGGATATTGGAACAGAAATTTATGGCCGGATCCCAACCTCCTTTAGGTGGAGGAACTTTGGATTGCTATTAGTCTGGAACCTCCCCCCAGACCTGTTCACCAAGGGAGAACCTTCCAGGAGTGCTACACTCCAAACCTGTTCACCAAGGGGGAACCTAGCAGGAGTGCTAGACTCCAGGTGACATAGCTCAAGGGTTCATTAGAACACACAAACTCCTCCACTGCCATAAGATTGTGATCCATGGTGTTGCCCATTTGTATTGCTTGGCGGACAGAGGCAGGGGTATTTAAGAAAGATGCTCCATTGTAACTATTGTCCCGGATAATCGAATTGAACAGGTGGTCTCTGGATTGTGGCTTCAGTGTGCGAGCTATTACACCAAGGAAGAAACACATAAGATAATACTACCTATCTATACTCGTTCAACAAACCCAGGTTACACCATTTGTATTGATTAATTCAGGTTGCAAAATAAAAGTTTGCCGCAGTTGCTTTACTCTGTTGTCGCTAACATCCAGTTATACATAGGTCACAACCGGGGAAAGTTCTGCTGTCATACGCTGTTATCGTTCGTTCATTGTGTTTCTCTACTTCACGACTTGTGGGGGCTTTGTATCGTGGGCTCTGCCTGGTTGGTAAAGTCACTTTGTACTATTTGTGGCATTTAACTGCTTGCTGCGTGTATGCCACTGTGCGGCTTTGTTTAAATACCATGCATTTGGATCACGCGGGAGTGAATGTGTTGAGAAACACACGCACACTTCGCGGTATTGATGTTTTTCACTCGCAATTCCCATGAAGTGGAATAAAAGTTCACGACATTGTAATGGCATCATTTTCAAGACGCATTGTGAGTGCTGTGAAACAAATATCTTCTAGATTTGGTATTTTTCCAATAAAGGTCACCGTGCCCATACTTGCTTGTTAATGCTTGTTTTTTTTTTGTTTTTTTTCTTGCAGAGATTTGCGCTTCAACAGGGTGAAGGAAATTCCTGCAGGGGCTTTCAAGAGATTAAAAAACCTGAACACTTTGTAAGTACCCATGGCTGCTAATGCTGTTTGATGAGGCTGAAGTCCATAATCATCAGCAAAGTTGGCTGTAAGGCTGTCCGCTGTGTTTTCCTGTTGTACCGCGTGTTGTATGGCACGATGTTCGACATTTCGATCGTCGGTCAGGGAGCTTCTTTCAGGAAACCAATGAAGCGTCTGACATTCTCCATCAGTTGTATACATTTTCTGGTGGCTGCTGCTGTTAGATGTAGCCCAGGCTAATAACTTAATATATATATTAGCCTTATTTTCTGCATTCATTTTCTGACAAAAGCTAACCAGCACATGGAATAAAACATCAGACATTGTGCCAAATAGCACACGGTATGACCCATCGGAGAGCTGTAACAGACAATCGTAAAAATGCTAGCTTAAGCTGGCGATATTTCTTTTATAAAAATGCTAGGTATTCGTCTTCTGTATGTCATGTTTGTCAGATTAATAAAAATGAGTGTGGCATTTCCTCATTTATGTAGCCACTTTCTGTATTCTACTTTGAAAGAAATCCAAATGTCATATCCATCAATTACAAAACGTGAGTTTGAGCCGTTGAGTGTTGTGGCTGTTGGCATCGAATTCGATTGGTTTGTGCCAAACCACATTTACATGGCGTACAAGGGAAAGCATTCAACACAGTTCAGTGCATTCATTTTTTATGGGCAAGCCTCTGTTAGAGTTGTCACTGACAGCTGTTAGTGGCTTGCTATACTGGTTGAACCTCCACATTTCCTTGTCTGTGTGTAAAACCAACCAGTGGCCACGCTTTCCAATGCCACACCACGCGCGGTCTTTTTACCTGCTATAGCGGCTATACCAACAACTCTGTGCTTAGCACAGCACAAAGACAGATGTTATTTGTGGTTCTACTTTACAGTGTCTTATGTATTAGCATTCATGCAATAAAAAGGGTCTTTCATTGGGATAGCTTTGGAGTGAATGGACACAGCTATGTGGTTGGGTGATATGTGGGACAAAAAGATTGTAACTCACACCATGTGCCAACTGTAACAATGCCTTGCACCTCAAGGATTTATGACTCTGCGTGGTGTTAGTTATAATACACTTTTTTTTAAGCGTGTTGCAGGCAATGCAGTTGGTTCAATCGTTGTGAATTCTAATCGTATGTTCTTGACATAAATATTCATGAAGTTCAACAACAGTACAGGATACATATATAGTGCGTTGGTGGTCGTCAAGAATACGGACAAAACAAACGTTTAATCTCAGAGTCGTGATACCTTCAGGGATGCTTTAGGGGACAAGAAAGATAGGGGGAGAAGTGTAGGAGATTTAGAAGAAGAGAAAATAAAGGGTCGAAGGGTTGTCCAGTTGGATAACGTAATTTGGAGAACGGTTAAATCAAAGTCAAAGGTGGAGCAAATCAAAGCAAACCGCCAGGGACCTTCTATGCATTTTTTTTACTCTGCAATAACAATAGTAAAAAAAACATCTCTCTTTTAAGTGCTGTTGTTACCTTACAATAGACGGTTTAAATTATTGGTCACGTATCATAACGGCATCAAATTCTATGCACCATTCCGGGATTCAACTTCAGGAGCGGAAATTAAAAGTGGTCAAGCGTTCCGTTGGTGATAAGTCATGATCGCTATTCTACCGAAAAGTTGTCTTTTTTTGCGCTGTCAACAAGGTATGAATGTAACTGGAAAAATATGTTGTGGCCGGTGGATATGTTTCCATTACGCGTTACCATGGGGCTTGGCCTAAACAAACCACACTTGTAAATGTGCCCGCGGCCCACACGTGGGTAGATGTGCAGACTTGCACCTCTTTTCCATTGTACAACTGAGCGGTGCCGTGACCGTCGTTAGCCAGCCTGGTGTGACTCAGCAGGCGCCAGGGGGTTTTCCACTGCAGTACCCAAGCCAGGCCATTGGTGACGAGTGGTAATATTTTTTGTCCGTTACATATAGAAGATAGATGTGCCAGGGTTGTTACAGAACAGCCCTCGCTCTTGCTTTAGCGCTGGGTTAACCGCTTTGCTTTTATCCTAACTCTTCTGAATTAACATTGACGTGTCATTTCCATTCAGACGACTACAGTTGAGAAAACAAAACACTTAAACATATCCGGATAAACCAGCACACTTGCTAAATACATTTTACGGCACGTCTCAACGTCTCTGATTGGCTGGTATTTAAATATTGTCAAGAGTAACCTCTACACGTTGCATGGTGTTCAGTATCATCATCATGAGCACTTTAACTTAGACTGGTTTGGAATGCAACTTATAATTAGCCTAAAAGTTAGATAGATATGCAGGTTGTCCCTACTCCAAATATATTTTTTTGCAGATTTGTATTGCCCGATAGTTTACCTGCCAACTTTTGTTGAAGGATCAGAGAGATTGGATTATGATCATTAGCGTTATCGTTGGCTATTTGTACATCGCTTTCATTTACAGCACGAACAATTCAAAATCAGTTAAAAAATAGTCCAAAAATGAAAACAGCCAAGCAGAAAACGCTGGCGGTGCCGACTACAAAAAGCTTTTACACTGATGTTTATCATTTGGCAGTACCCTACCAGGCTTTTTATATATATATGTTTGTTATGGGAGAGGATGAGAGGGCCATTTGAATGCTTAGAACATGTTGATGGTAGGAACATGTGGGTGGTGTAGGGAGTTATTTTTATAAAGCCACCCAGCGCAGGCCCAGAGGCCCCAAAGACCAAGCGACCAGTAACAAACAGCACTATTTAAGGTGCAGTTAGACAAAGTTAATACGTTGTTCATGAATTGTGGAATATTGTAAGCAAGGTCTGGGCACCCCGCGTTTGACCGTTTTTTGCCTGGCAGGAATCCCGCACTCAGAGCTTGCAAGCTCACTGGGTATTTTATGCTGTAATAACATAAACAATGAATGAAACAAATTGAGGAGTGAGGTGGGAGAAAGGGAAGCATGGAGAGGAGATGTGTGTACAACACAAATATTATTGCTGCTCAGTGCTTGTGATTGGCATTTTATTATTTGTACTGTTGCAGGTTTTCACAACTCGATTCATGACGGTTGCTCTTCACAGCTCTTTTTTCAGGATAGCCATGTCGAACGATCTCCATCTCTCCCTTGTGACGTTTCGCCTCCCATAATGCCTAATGATGCTTCCAATGTGGGAGTCGCGAACGAGAGATGGAGATCGCTCGACACGACTTATGTGGAATGTGCTGTAGAGCTATGATGATTAATTGAAGCCCATTAGGTTGAGTAAGCGACCAACATTTTAGTCAACTACATTTGATTGGTTATTCTGGCCCTTTTAAAGATTTCAGCCACCTCAATATCCCCCCGAAGGTAGGAAACCCCCTACAAGCCACGCCTAGTGTGACGTGCCTTATTATAGCGATGGCACATGTAGGGACACAGGTGAGACTTAGTTTCCAAACTATTTTCCTGTTTTTAAATTAGTTACGATTGCTTTAATAACTGGATAATCCAGCTGTAGCGTTATAACTGGTTGTTAATATTCTACTGTATTTTATTTTTGGGGGTCAAGGTAGAAGCGTTCACGTCGCGATCCCTGTCAGGTAGTACTTGGTATTGCCTGCGAATTCTACCAAACACTTCGAAGCCAAGCTGAAAGACGACGATGTCCAGAAGCTAGCCATCGTGCTTCGAAGAATCGCAAAGAAAGAAGATTTTATTTTTATGCTACTGAGTATTCCTTTATGTAACATACAGTCCTGTATATTTATTTGAAAAAGTTAAGAATTCTACTTTGCAGTAATATTGTTGCTGTGTTATATTTGTTTCTATTTGACCAGAGCAGCTTGCAAAACGTATTGGTGAAAGTTGTGCTTGCAAATTAATTATTTACATATTTACATGGAATTCGGTTAGCAGTGTATTGCCTTACCACTGACTGAACTGTCTGTGGCAAACGTGAAATGCAATATGCATATCGTGGCACAACATAACGACCTAAATTATGCCCAGCTGTTATATTTCTCATTGGCAAATACATCTGTAGTAAGTTGACGCGCAGTATTTGTGCAATCTGTATAAACCGCTCTGAATCTTACTTTAGCTTCTGCATAAATGTTGATGGCATACAGCTGCACGGAGCTTGTGTCTTACGATCAGGGCACACATTTAATTACGAAAATATTTTCTTCAGGGTGGTCCAGATGTCTTGTAATTCCCATTTAATTTTATAAAACTCTACAGTATTTTTGTCCCAAGAAATGCTGCCAAGTTAATTGTCCTGCCTAAATTGCCCCTGGTGCCCTGAGATGGTGTAACTTGCTTACCTCTCCCCGCTTGACAACTGTTCAAAAAAGAGCTACATTACTCAACGGTTCCTTCAAGGTTAGATATAAACTGACTGACTGAACAGCAAGAAGATCCCAGGTTCGAATCTCTGCCTGGGTGCCTTTCTGTGTGGAGTTTGCAAGTTTTCCCCGCGTCTGCGTGGGTTTCCTCCCAGAGTCCAAAGACATGCTGCAGCATAGGTTAAATGGCCTGCAAACTTAATTGCCCCCGGTGCCCTGTGATGGCCTGGCATCCCATCCTGGGTCTATCGCTGCCTTTTGCCATGTCTGCCGGGATAGGCTCCAGCTCACCGCAATCCTGTCCAGCGTTAAGCGGTTTCTGACAATTAATGAAAACAAAAATGGCACGTATAAACTTTATAAATCTGAAATATATACGGGTTATTTGAAACAAAAATGAACGCGCAAAGGAAAGACATTTTTTATGGGTCGATTAAATGGGGGGGTTTACAAGACATCTGGACCACCCTTTATAATATCGCATATCTGTACTATTGCAAGTATTTGCAGGAGCAACTGCTTGCTGTTGGTGTAAATGTCTATTATTAGAAGGGGCTCCAGAGAGGCCCCCTCGACAGGGCATTTGACTTACCCTTGCAACCCGCCGATTGACATTTATCCTGCAGGGTGAACAGAAGCTGTGGAAGGAATTTAAGACGTTTTCTCATTGTTTAAACTGTGTTTCCAGGAGACTGATCAAACCAGCGACCTATATTGCAACGCCAGGGTGCTAACCATTATGCCACAGTAGCTGCACGTTACATAATATATCCATTGTGTTCATTTAAGCCTAAACAGCCCTCCTCCCTTCCCCACCTCTCTTCATGTCCCACTGCCAACAGTTGGCAAGTGAGAATGCGGCGTTGAGCCTTTCCCGGAGTTGGAACAGCTTGTCCCGTTTGCCCCCGGGGGGGATTGTGCCTAACCATGAAAAAGCAGGTGTGGCTCTGTAAACGCTCCACTCGATCCGTTTGTGGCCTCGCGTGTGATCCAGAAATGAGACAGGCCTGAAATAGCTGTGCTGCTGCTGTATCCAGCAGACTTATCATCTTCCTTTATTGGCAAGCAGGTTTGTTCGCTTGTGCAATTGCAGGAAGTATGTACAAGGAGAGAGAGGTCACGTTTTTTTTGGAGGGTGAGATGTTGGAAACAACAGTCGTGGTAATTTAGTAATGTATGATTGGCTTGTCTTAGATCTTTCCCAGTATGTAATGCGATATAGGGAGCTGCCATGGTGGCAGTGCATAGGTCGCCTGTTCGATTCGGTTTCCCGCGCTGCAGTTGAAGCAATTGTTCCTACGTCCACCCAGCAGGAAAAAAAATAAGTACACCGCAGCTTTGCGATCGGCAGCTCGCGTGTTGTGGGGCAAAGTGTGGGTGATATTCCCACCTCTTCCAAGACAGCTGATCAGAGTGGGAGAGTAGGCCAACTACACGCTAGAGCTGCTCTCTGCCGCTGGCTCTCTAGTATAGGCCCCTCCGCAAACAGTGCTGTTTGAATTCACCTTGTTGTCTGCACGCGTGCTGCTTGACAAGAGGGATTTTGTAGACTTGCGATGTCTTTCAAATCAAACCGGCGACTTCTGGCTCTGCCAATGATGACAACACGACTGCAACCTTTTGGACGAGAACCATCACGCCGGGAAATAAAGCGGTTGATCTGAAGATTATAGGTCCAGTGTGCTGACTATTAGCCCATGGCAACATCTGTGAATTTACCAAGACGTAACCAGGAAATACTTCGAACGTATTGACTGCTGTAATGCATTTTCCTTGTGGGGGTAGGCGGTGGAACAATGAGATTGCAAAACGTAACTTTTCCAAGTTTTCCTAAGTCAATTAGACATGACAGTACTCACTCGTGTTTTCTCTGTGTTGTTTCATTGCAGGTTAATCAACAACAACCAGATCAAAAGAATCCCTAGAGGAGCCTTTGAGGATTTGGAGAATCTAAAATATCTGTAAGAAGGTCTTGCACATTGCCAAACGTTTGTAAATAACGTGGTAATCACACGGGAACCGGCTTCCAAAAATGTAAACAATCGATGAGGTTACCATCCACATGCACCATGGGAATGTGTATCTCAGTTCTAAATGTTTGCTGTTGTTTCATGCATTTGCCTAACATTCCATTCTGGGTGGCCAAATAAATCGGCCTGCTTTATTTTGATTTTGTGTGTTTATACTGATATGCGTAGCAGAGGTAACATTTAACAAATAAGAAAGCATCTACAAGCAAGATGAGAAACACCATATACATTTACCAATAGGTAATTGTCACTTGGTGAACTTTGACATTTTTGGTTTTGGTGTCCAGCCCTACAATTGAATTAAATGGGCACTTTAAGTAACTCTACCCTATATCACATTCACTTGCACTGTTTAAGTTTTCAGGCTAATAACTGAAGTCTTATTGGGCAGAGAAATCAGTCATTCTTTTGTTCCCTCCTTGCATGTGTTTTAGCACTTTTTGGGGTAATTAAATGTGCGGTTTGTAAAAAATTCAGCATTATGACGGCAATATACTTATACATGGTATTCATATCTATGACTTGGAAGATGTTTCATACTTAAAAACCCATTATGTTAACAGAAATGTTGTAAATTGCTTTTCGTTCAGCCAAAGTTGTTTTTCATGCAGATTCCTGAGTAAATGTAATTTCCATACAAATATTATAATTATATCTTCCAGTACAGGTAAAACTTTTGGCTTAACCGAGCCTTGATTTGGCTGCAGAAATGATAAGGCTTCGTTTTTTGTCTTTCCAAATAAATGTCAGCGTATCGTTAATACACTGCTGGATTAAGGCCTTTCCTAGGCTCGTGACCAGCATAGGGATTGTTTCACTATACTTCACCACACTCATCAGTGTGATTTGTTCAAGTGAAGAACCCCAATAACCAGTTCAGATATCACTTGCCACTGATGCTAGCCAAGGCCAGGAATTAAACCGAGTGTGCTAATCACTGAGCAACTGCTCCCTCGCCCCTGCTTTTCAGATATCTGTACAAAAATGAAATCTCCTCCATTGATCGTCATGCATTCAATGGACTCGGCTCCTTGGAGCAGCTGTGAGTATGCATAACAACAGCCGCTTTGATGTTTACCCAGTTCCATCCATGCAACTACTGTACGTTATAAAAGTCAACGAGCAATAGTAATTGAGTGCAATGCAGCATATGACGTGTACAACTGTGTATGCTTGTGTACACTGTAATTGTGGTTTTTTTTCTGATCAGTTATCTTGTGGGGCGGCACGGTGGCATAGTGGGTAGCGCTTCCGCCTCACAGCAAGAAGGTCCCGGGTTCGAATCTCGGCTCGGGGTGCCTTTCTGTGTGGAGTTTGCATGTTCTCCCCGTGTCCGCGTGGGTTTTCGCCGGGCGCTCCGGTTTCCTCCCACAGTCCAAAAACATGCATAGGTTAATTGGCCTGCGGACTAAATTGCCCCCGGTGCCCTGTGATGGACTGGCGTCCCGTCCTTGGTATAGCCATGCCTTGCGCCCTATGTCTGCCGGGATAGGCTCCGGCTCACCGCGACCCTGTACAGGATTAAGCGGTTTCTGAAAATGAATGAATGAATGAGTTATCTTGTGATCAGTTATCTTCTGTGACCTATCTCTGTACAAAAAATACGGAACAATTTTGACAAATGTTGAATCTGGCCATGTATGGAAGTCGTTGGATTTGTGCATAACACATTATTTCATCGCTGTTGTTCTCTGCGTGCGTTTTTGTGTATTTTGTGAAAGTGAACAAAACAGCGAAAATAAATGTTCTGCAGAGGCAGCAATTGCGGTAATTGCTATAATCTGCTTGGGTATATGTTCCACATGTTTAAATATTCCACAGGGAATGTGTGGTTTAGGCAAGAATGGCAGCAGCGGATGTAATGACTTTCTGACAAACAACAGAATATTTATATACTTTGTCTGAAAATGTCATGGAGATTTTTGTCTCCAGAAAAAAAGGCATATTTTGAAAATGTCTTTGAATATATAAATGATTAAAATCTACAAATTAAATTTACAGCCCTTTGTCATCCCATGCTTGAATTTCAGTCTTGGGAGTGGGTTTTATCATACTTTACCACATTTGTCTGTATGGGCTTGCGATGTGAGATCCCACAACCCGTTCGGATATCACTTACCGCTGATGTCAGCCACGGCTGGGAATTCAACTGGGGTCACCGGGTTCATAGTGCAGTGCAATAACCACTGCACCAGTTGTCCATCCAATATAGAAATAAATCGAGAAATGGCAGTTATGTCTTGAAAAAATATATAAACTCGTCGGATTAATAATGATGTACTAGCATTTGCATTGAGATAGGTTTGGTCAGGTAGGATGTACGAATAGTGTATAAAATATATGTAAGTTCTCATATGACCCAACATTTATTAGTCAAGGGAAGCATGGGTTAAGGATAAATACAAGAAACATAAATATATAAAGTGAAAAACAAAGACTAATATGTTTACGTCGTGGAACCATGGCAGTGAATTCACTTCTCGAATGGCGATATGCATTCCCCTTTAATAGATATTGCAAATACCTGTTAAAATTGCCCTCTTAGCTGCGTCCCAGTAGCCAAATGTTTTAACACTGAATGGCAATGAAGTTAACAGCCAAGATTTTGTGTAAAACACCAGCATCTTGGCAATTTAGGTGATTTAAACAACTGCTATTAATCGTAGTTTGGTCTTTTTATATCCATTGCGTATATAACTGAAATGCATGGTTTACATTTTATATTATTTTACTAATTTTACCACTGACGATAAATTGTTTTGGCCTTACAATGTATTATTTTTAACTCAAGTGTAAACAGTATAACAGTATGCTGAAGTACGGTCAAACAGCTCCCAACAAGCAACACAGCATGTGGAAGCCCTTAACCAGCAGGGGATGGACAAACGGCTCTAAACTGTTATTTTTAAAACTCTTATTGATTACAAAGCATTTACCTTGCCACTAACTTCTATCGACTGTCATAGTCACTCGTGTTTTTATCACAGCGAATGTCACAAGAGCACGGGATGTTCAATCGGTTCATCTCAGTCCACCGGTGTGCATATGCTTTGCTCATTTTCATTCGATATGCCCCGAAGCATTGATGCCAAAAAACCCCGGGAGCATCCCATGTGGATACCCAAACCTAAAAAGGCTTGTCACAGTGAGATTGCATTTTTCCAAATTTCCTTTGTCCGGACCGCAGCTCGGAGCAATATGGTAGAGAGCAGTGCACATTTTATCCACTAAAGTAACAGTCAAGATGTAAATTATTACAGGGCTTGGCATAGACAAAGTACAGCTAACTATTATTTTACTTTATAGTAGGTCATTTCATATATAGTGTGTGGCTGTTTCATTAGTTAGATGAATGTGTGTTTTATTTTGTAATATGTTTTTAAAAAGCAGACACAATGTTGTAATGTAGTCCTGATACTGTTTAAAGAGACGAGTCTTATCATTTAGTAATAATAATAGCAACCGTAAATAAAACTTCGAATCAAAATTTAATGCCAAAAAACACCATTTCCAGTTATATTATATATGACTTGTTTCAAAGCCTGTTAGAAATATATATTCATACATACCCCCAGTGAATACAAATAGCATGTTTGTGATGTATTACGTTTTTATGCACCAGTTAACCATTTATTCTTTTATACCATTTTTAAAATCAGCATGTCGACCATTTGTTCCCTCTTTGTTGTATTATTGTGTGTGTGCAACTAAGCTTGATGTCCAATCGGTGCATAATTACTAACACTCCGACGATTTGCTCACTTGTTTTTGACAGATACATGCACTTCAACCAGATAGAGATTCTAGAGCCAGACACCTTTAGCCATCTACCCAAACTAGAGCGATTGTAAGTGCTTTTCATCTCCACCTCATTCGACGTCGTTGTAATGTGCACCAGCTGCTCCAGCATGTGTGCGGGACAGCTCATACTCCTAGATGCACGTGTGTTTAACCCTCATTCGAGCACTGCTAACTCTCACACATTTGATTCGCATCGGGCTCATTCCACAGCTCCTCATTGTTATGTTAGTCTCCATCTGTTTCCTGATCACACACATGCACCGAATGTGTTACAAAGTAGTCCCGACGATTTTTGTTGCAATTATAAGGCATTATACTGATGTAGGTTTTCACGGCTCGATTCGTGATGGTTGCTCTTCAGAGCTGTTCTTTTGGGATAGCCGTGTCGAGCGATCTCCATCTCTCCCTCGCGACGTTGGAAGCATATAACGCCTGATGATGCTTCCAACGTGGGAGGCGAAACGTCGTGAGGGAGAGATAGATAGATGACAGATAGATGTTTATTATTACATCAGAAAAATACCCAGTGAGCGTGCAAGCTCTTTACGGGATTCCTGCGACACAACAAACGTGCACTTTGAGGAAAAAAAAACATTTACACGTAGCATTGCACACATTTTTTCAAATAAACAAGTAAAAACCATACACAGCATTGCACATATTTTCCAAGAAAACAATAAAACATTCTAGTTTTAATTGCAATAGTGAGAAAAACTAAAGCAGATCAAAGGTAGCGTATTCAACATTGAGTGGGAATAGTGCACAATTTGTAACATTCCCAAACAAATCAAAATTTGCAATCACAACTAGGCAGACATTTCAATTCTAACTGAGGTCGCTCGACCCGGCTATCCCAAAAGAACAGCTCTGAAGAGCAACCATCATTATAAGGCATTGACAAGATTATGCTGTGTTAAGCTCGTCGTATAGATACATCGGTGATGCTGCCACAGTGGCGTTAATGGATATCACACTGGACTTGCGATCCAGAGTTGATTGGTTCCGATTGACTTTGATGGCGCGGCAGTTGCAACTGTGGCGCGACATTCTTAAATCCCTCCACCTCTGTCCCACGCAGCATTGCAAGATTGGTACAGCCACATTAGTTGATCGGCAGGTCGCATGTGGTGGGGCACAGTGTGGGTATTTCCCCCTCTTCCAAGACGTCTGGCCAGAGTAGGCCAAATGCCTCTAGTGGAGGCCCTTTCATCATCAGTGGCGTAATCAATCGATCGCTAGGCTGCTCCTTTACCTCTAATAAAATACGATTGTTAAGTTGTGAGGCCAAAACAAGACATTATACGCATGCTATGTTAATTGATAATGCTTATTTTGTAGAGTAGTTGTAATTCTCATATAATTTATTAACATTTAAGTCTTTGCGTGTCGTGGCTGCTATTTTGTGTGGTCAGTGTTCTATTTGCATACGTTTTTGTACAGGTTTCTGCACAACAACCGTTTGGCCAAGATTCCTTCTGGGACCTTTTCTCAGCTGAGCTCACTGAAAAGACTGTAAGCAACGCTTGTAACACAGCGTGCAATATTACATGTGCATTTATGCTTTCCCAAATGTAAAACAAGCAATGAATAACTTATCAGATGAATACCCTTATTAAGCACTGTGACACCAAAATAGCTTAATAATTCAGTAAAACATTACTCACTATTAGACCCAAGTTCGGCTGCTATTTTCATTTTGTTTAAGCATATGCGGTCTAGGATGAGACAGTGTTGGGCTTGTCCATCATCCAGCAAGTTGCGCTTCATTACCCAATGGCATTGGAGGTGAATGTGACCTTACCCTGACCCTCTCTCAGTGCGAATTCTTCACTCTTGATTATTAAATACATATGCAAAACAAGACAAATGTTTTCCATTTAGGATTGTAGTCTATTGGGGCAAGGACTATATGCGAGCGCCTGTTAGGGCCAGTATCGCACACGGGGGCTTGATTATTCATCAGCAAATTTATCTCTCCAGTGATGATGTTGATGCACTGCAGCTGTTACTTTTTTTAGATGAAGCCTGTGACCGATGTAGGTGCCAGTTAGATAACAATTATGAATTACTTGAGGTCTATATTTCACTGGCCTTGTGCAGAGTATTTTCGTTACATATAATAAGCACAGTTATCTACGGTTACATTTTTGCCAGTATACAATTGTTTACCGAAGGCCCAAAGACCCAAATACCTCAAGTAGTCAAGAACAAACGGCCACCGCAGTATTTGTGCTTGTCTAGATATCATAGCGACTCTCTTGTTGGGACGGTAGTGTATCGTGATAATGATCATAGTGCTCATAGTGTAGCATACTAACAGCTACACTACCGTCCCCATGCACAAATATAAATGCATGCACATGCTCTAGAATTCTGAAAAGCAATTTCACTTGCGGGCGGCACGGTGGCACGGTGAGTAGCGCTGCCGCCTCACAGCAAGACGGTCCCGTCTTCAAATCCCGGCATGGGTTCCTTTCTGTGTGGAGTGTGCATGTTCTCGCCGTCTCTGCGTGGGTTTTTGCCGGGCACTCTGGTTTCCTCCCACAGTCCAAATACATTCTGCTGCATAGGTTAATTGGCCTGCGGACTGTACCCATCCCCGGTACAGCCCTGCCTTGCGCCCTGTGTCTGCCGGCATAGGCTCCTGTACAGGATCAAGCAGTTTTTCACCATAAGATGAGATGAGAATTTCACCCGCTGGACATCAAACCATGGAAATTGCGTTATTTCTACAAGGGATGGCACCGCGGCGTTAGCCGTGTTTCGTTATTAACCGTGATTAATGCTCGCGGCTGTCGGCGGAGGTAACCAGGCCTTCGACGCGGCTCGCCTATTGACTTGGAGTGCCGTTGTGCCCTCGGTGTGCGCGCCTGCCCCATTCCTGGCGGCTGCGGCGGGCGGCGGTGTGCGCGCAGGCGGCTCGACTCGAACGCGCTCATCTGCGACTGCGAGCTGCTCTGGCTCATGGAGCTGCTGCGCGAGTACGCCTACAACGGCGCCACGCAGGCGGCCGCCACCTGCGAGTTCCCGCGCCGGCTGCAGGGACGCTCGCTCGGATCCATCACCGCAGAGGAGCTCAACTGTGCCGGTCCCCACCACGGTGCGCCGCCCCCGCCCCTCACCAACCAAACCACCACCCGCTCCCGCACGGGAGTTTTGCTCGGAGCAAGCCCGGTTTATCCTTGACATGTGCATTCATCTTCTCCGAGTCCCCCCGGTGTTTTGATGCGGTAGGGTATGGCCGTTTGCATCGTCCACATGTCCTCGCAGTGCTCTTCGGCTGCTGTCCGTCCGTCCTTCGCGGTGTCTTTGGAATCGAGACATCTTCCATCCCGGACCGGCGTTTGATGTTTGACGTTCGGCCGCGCCGCGGTCTTTCTCTTCCCCCGGGCGCCTTCCAGTGTTCGCCTCTCTCAGTAGGATTGCTGGCCATGTACTGACGGAGGTTTTCACGGCCAGACCCACGACGGTTGCTCTTCAGAGCTGTTATTTCGGTCTAGCCGTGTCGAGCGATCTCTCTCTCTCCCTCGCGACGTTTCGCCTCCCACGTTGGAAGCATCATCAGGCCATGTCTGAAATATTTGCGGTTTCCTGTACTTGACCTAATGCTGTATCCTTGATTCGATATCTTTGTCTAGTCTTTTAAGCGCTTCCTAACACGGGTATTGCTGTGAATAAGAACATTTTATGAATTCTCCAGAAGGCTTTCAAATACCAAAGCAGCGATTCTTCTTTCCTCTTATTCTCTAAGTGTCCATTACAGGTGAGATAAAATGTATGGCACTCGGTTGGAGTGGAGTACAAATGCAGCCCGAGAGAATACCTCCCCATTCTCATCCTTAACTCTTGTTCATGGCAGCAAATATGTCAATGTTTAGTAATACGTCCCCGCTTCACTTTGTCTCTCTGCTCTGTCTGCATATATTACCTTTTTATCGGGTTGTGTAATGAGGATGGGCGGCAGGGTGATGCAGTCGTAACATCTGCACCTCACAGAAATATAGTCCTGCCCAACGGGGTTCGAATCCCTCCTCAGGTGCTTTTCTGTGCGGAGTTTGCACATTTTCCCCTTGTCCACTTGGGTTTTCACCAGATTACCCCTCGTTGTTTTTTACCCATAGTTCAAAGACATGCTGCCAAAGTGAATTGACTTGCTGACTAAATTGGCCCCAGTGCCTTGTGATGGGACTGGCATCCTATCCAGTATATAACCCTCCCTTGTGCCCTGTGTCTGCCAGGATAGGCTCCAGCTTTCACTGCAACCTTCCAGAGGGTTAGAGCGTGTACTGGTAATCAACGTATGCATTCAAATTGATGGTTGCTCTTTAGAGCAGTTCTTTCGGAATTGCCGTGTCGAGCGATCTCCATCTCTCCCTCGTGACGTTTCGCCTCCCACGTTGGAAGCATCAAACGTCGCGAGGGAAAGATGGAGAGCGCTCGAATTGGCAGTCCCGAAAGAACCTCTCTGAATAGCAACCATCATGAATCGAGTCGTGAAAACGTACATCATTGCATTAAAATTGTAATTTAAATCTCACATGCCATCCACTCCCTGTCAAACGTTCCGGTATACAGCGCTCACGTCTCTTGCAAACCTGTTCCCCTCTTAGAACGTCCACGGATCACGTCTGAGCCCCAGAATGTCGACGTCACCCTCGGCAACGTCGTTTACTTCACCTGCCGAGCTGAAGGAAACCCCAAACCCGACATCATCTGGCTCCACAACAAGTCAGTGCCCGCGCGAAGCCACGCACCGTCTCACCCGTGCGACCCCCCTTCCACAGCATAGAACCCACAGTTCCGCGCACGCAGCTGTGAATAACCTTGTGCTAGACAGACACGGCCCGGTAACGTTTTCCATGTGTGCCTTGTGATCGAGTGCATTCTTGGCACCGGCAGAGAACTTCTTTACTGGCGCTGCAACTTTGTGAGCGAGAGAGGAAAAGAGGGAAAAAAAATATGTGCCGGGCCAAACGCTAACTGGAAGGTCACGTCGCGTCGGTTGGGAGCAGTGGTTAGTGCAAACTATTCAAACGATTTATAGTGCTTTGTTAAAGCCATTATCTAGGTCCATTATCTTAAATAGCGCAGCTATATTTACGGCCATTATTATACGAGAACAAAAAAGGCTTTCCATTAAAACCCGCTCCACGCCCCTTTCCATCGGCTGGTTTTAGAAAAATTAAACGTGCCCGTCGTTTCATCTCCTTTGATGGGAGGGGGGGGGGAATGCTTGAAAGCCACGTTTCATCAGTTTTAAAGTGTGGTTCATAAAATTGTACGTTATATGCAAACAATCCTGACCTAATTAATATTTTAAAACGGCCATTACAATTCATTAATTCACTCTAATTAAAAACCGCGCTTAAGTTTTCACTTTTAAATTAGATTTTACTCGAAGCGAGTTCATCAGAAAAGCCAGAAGTGCAGCGTTGCGTGGCGCGCTGAATCATTAATGCCAGCCTTTGTGCACTGACCATTGATTATCGGCACAGGTACTGCACAGGAATTACCCAGGTGTGCCACGTGCAGCACCGACTATCACGCTCATTATCGTTATTTATTGATTGAGCGCCGGCCCTGCACTACATCTCGTTGTGCCGGAATGCAAGGGGTTCTCGAGATAATTACACAGCAAGGCGCTGATTGAAGACTAAATATGATTTATGGTCCATGTTTGTCTTTAAGGAAGTGACGACCATCTTAGGGGACGCTGGCAGATTTTTGCCGCTCTTAAGATTGCCAGTTTCACGACCTTTCAGTGTATTCGAAGCAGCCTTAATCATTTATTTTTGTTGCAGTGTATTCGAAGCCGCCTTAATCATTTATTTTTTGTTGGTTGTTTTTTTCTTTCGTTGTTGACATGCCTGCGTTCTCTTCACGGCCTTTGTGCAGCGCTTTGTGACCCTCGGGTGAAAGGCGCTATATAAAATGCTATTATTATTATAACAAAGGAAATAGGAAACATTAAAATGCTAAACTGTGCTTGACATGACTTATTTTGTCCATTTCAGTTGAGTTCTATATACTGCAGACATCCTTTGTTAGCCATAGTATATCCCTTTTTATGGGTTAGGTTATTTACCACTTAATTCTTTACGACTTGAAGAATTAGCACGTTTTCTTCACATGACAAACCTTACTTATTGGCTGTGTCGGGTGACCTCACCCATAAAAAGGGTTATACTATGGATAACGTTGGTTACGAAAGCCTTCATCTTAAATCTTTTGTTACAGTGATCGCAAATAAAATCTGCTGGTCTCCCCTCTCCAACCCCCTACTACCCCCACCACACCGACCCCCCCCCCCAAACCCACTCGCCACACTTTAAGATTGGTGTGCATGAGGAAGGGATGTTCACACATGTCGATCAAACCGCGATGAACTTTTTGTCAGGCCTGTTCTCTCCTTTGGCTGCTACTCCATTAGTCTGGAACACTAGCTGTCATCGCTTCTCATCAAATGTCCCGCGCAAGTCCACTTAATTCTCTTTTCATTCAATATTAAACATCCCTTAATGTCCACTGTCTTCGCTTGAAAGAAAATACCAAACTATTCCTGGAAAGTAGCTGTTAACTTTTTGGAATGTGGCAACTATGTGCCAGTTTTGTTTCTTACTGGAGGCAGTTTTGGCTGAAAGCCAAAAACCATCATAGGTTCGAACTTAAATCTGTGGCAGCTGCTGGGGGAATTATTTATAAGTTTAGAAATGACAATACGTTCTCTAGCAGCGCTCTCTGCATACAGCAATAAAGGTCTCGGGATGTACTACGTATAAACTCCTTGTGCAGCTGGATCGAGTGTAGGATGTAATGTTGTGACGCACACTTAGCCTATGGGAAGTTACTTTCCCCGTTAACAGTATTTAGCACTGCACGGTAGGTATGCATGCCCGCAGCCTGTACCACCTTACTCCCTCCCTGAGAGACTATCATGCCTTCTCAGAGGGAGTGCGACCTATGCATTGAGATTGAGGACCACTGGTATAGGTGCTCACCAACGTATTATTATAGGTATTTACAGGCTGATGTATCAGAATTGCTCCCAAGAGATGCTCTTTTGAGATAGCCGTGTTGAGCGTTCCTCCTCTCTCATTTGCGATGTTTCGCCTCGCACGTTGGGAGGCATTGTTGCGAAGCATTAGTCACCTGCATGTCAATGATGCCTCCAATGTGGGAGGCGAATCCTTGCGAAGGCGGAGAGGAGGAACCGTTCTTTCCCGACTATCCCAAAAGAGCACCTCTTGGGAGAAATTCTCGCGTTCGCTAATGTCAAACGTCGCAGAGACTTTTGCCAATTCTCTCGTTTTATTTTTTTGCTGTGGCTGAGCAGTGATGAGATAGACATGTCGATGGAACGGATGAATCTGCTGGAAGACGGGACCCTCATGATCAGGGATACCCAGGAGTCGGATCAGGGTGTTTACCAGTGCATGGCCAAGAACCTTGCAGGGGAGGTGAAGACACAGGAGGTGCTGCTGCGATACTTCGGTGTGGCAGGTGAGGGTCTGTGACAGGTGAGGGTCTGCATCAGCTGCAAAGCTGTTTTGTTTTATTGTTTTTATTATTGTTATCATCCTGACACAACCGCTGTAGTTTACCGGGCCTGAATCTCGAGCTTTATGTTTGTTGTCGGCTCAGCGCGACCCAGCTTCGTCATCCAGCCCCAGAACACGGAGGTGCTGGTCGGGGAGAGCGTGACGCTGGAGTGCAGCGCCACGGGACACCCGCAGCCTCGCGTCACGTGGACGCGCGGCGACGGCAGCCTGCTGCCCTCCGACCCCCGCTTCACAACCACGTCCTCCGGGGGGCTGTACATTGAGAGCGTGACGGAGGCCGACAGCGGGCAGTACACGTGCCACGCCGACAATAACCAGGACGCCATCCAGTCCACGGCCTTCATCATCGTGCAGGGTACGAGGAGCGATGACCAACAGCCGCCTGTGCCGTTGCATGAGTTTTTGACGGTCTCCGTGGGGACTGCTCGCGAGCAGCTGATGTCGCCTTGCGCGAAGCTTTTACATTACTCGCGAAATCGCAGGCGTACAATGGTGCCGTTATGCTTGCGAAATATTTAAAGAGTGCTCTTGCCAATGACGTCGGATGTTGCAGCAGCATTTATTTAACAAGCCTGACTCTGCTTACGAGATTCACAAGGTCAAAGCTAGTCTAGCATTTTTAAACAAATTCTGCTTTATTAGATTGGACTGCAAAGCCAATCGACTGATGGACTGAAACGTACTTTTATTTAAATGTGGCGAGACAGAATCGAGTTCAGATTATAATGAGCTTGTGTTTACCATATACGAGTAAGTTATCTGTTACAATTATTACACACCCCAGTGCAAATTATGTTATCGGTCGTCTGGAAAATGTTTTGCGATTCAAAGTTCACACTCACGGTGCTCTGCGCAATTTATGCGTCTCAATTCCACGGGTGATTCAGGGCTTTGTGATTTTTACTTGTGTGAGGCGCGCTGTAAATACGTCCATGATAATGACCGACAATGTTGACGACGACGGTTGTTGTGTGCAGCTGCCCCCGAGTTCACCGTGACCCCCCAGAACCAGCAGGTGGTGGAGGGACACACCGTGGACTTCCACTGCGAGGCCGAGGGAAGGCCCCGGCCCGTGTTGGCCTGGACCCGAGCAGGTGCCCGTCTACACCGCTCACTCCACACTCTCGGCGTAGGACATTCCCGGCTGAGGATCGACTCGTCCTCACACGAGAATTAGAATTTAGGACATTTGGTATTCGTCAGTCCGTTTGGTATCCGGTGCCGTTCTTGTAACGCGCGGCTATCGTGAAATCGCTGTGTTTCGCAGAGGGGTATAGTCTGCCATTAGAGGGCGACGTTCCTGTGTGATTTTCTTGTTTTTTACACGGTTACGTAATATGCGAGTGATTTTCTAATTTGGATCGTGACACCGGCACACATGGCCTACCCGTTTTTTTCCAACTGCGTCACGGAATGTTAAATATTTAAACTTGTGAAGCAGACGATGCATACGTGCGGTTAGTAATCCCGAATTATAACCACAGTGGCCACTGGGCTCACGGTTCGAACCTCTGGCACAAGCAGCCAATCTGCTTCAGCTTTGTGATGCTGCCTATAAGCTCACCCAAGTCTTGTATTTGAAGTGGACAGACAAGGGCAGCTAGGGGTGGTGTCACAGCTTGCCTGTGTCTAACACGCTGCCCTCAATGGGATTCATGCTTGCAGCATTGGCAGCGGTCATAAATATTAATATTTTTTTCGCCAGTGGAGTGGTGGCTCCCATCTATTAAGTAGTTTTCCACAGCTCAATATATGAGAATTGCTCTCAAGAGATGCTCTTTCGGGATATCCGTGTCACGCGTTCCTCCTCTCTCCTCTGCAACGTTTTGTCTCCCACTTTGAAGGCATTATCAGGATAATGTTACCTTTAACCCATAACACAGCAGTTTTGAGTCCTGGCCGGGGCTAACATCGGTTAACCTGCACTGACCTGCGTGATGAAGTATGATCAAACAACCTTATGACCGACATGCCATAGAAAAGCCTCCATCCACGAGTGGATTGACAAAGGGCAAGTCATTAAAATGCTGAATATTGCTGTCACAACATCAATTTTAAATGTGATACCCCTGGAAACATAACTCCGAGAAAGTATCCACAGTGTATGCACACATAACCTGTTCTATTATTTAACTTGATTGACAAGGGGCTGTGTGTGATTTTCAATGTTTTTACGCGGCAGAGTTTGAAATGGGACATCTTTGTTTTTTTATACGGTTGTAAATTATTTAGTGCAATTGAACGGTCATGTCTGTTTGTTTCATGCACTGGTTTAATAACACGGTAAGAAAAAAGCCAGCAGTATAAGGTCAGCGCACGCTGCCCTGGTGCCGTCATTAGTCAGCACGCTGGACTGGCAATCCAGGTGCACCCTCCGTGGATCTTGACTTTACCGTGGTAGAGAGGTTTATATTTTGCAATAAATCCCAGAGCTATGTCACCTGACGCCTAGCACACCTGGAGGGGTCTTCCTTGGTGAACAGGTCTCGGGAGAGACTCCAGGCAAATAACGATCTGAAGACTCTCCGACTAATGGAGGCTGGCGTCAGGAATGCCATCCGGCTGTAAAGTTCTGCTCCAATACCCCCACTAATGGGTCTGAGTCAACCTGGATTCTAGCGACAGCTCGCAATCCAGAGTTCACCAGTTCACTCATTCTGACGTGGTAGTTGTACAGTGTACATTGGTACAACACAGAACAGTTTGTTCCTTTAATTAATCGTTTACCGGCTCGCCGGATGGGCCGGGGCCTATCCTTGTAGACACAGGGCGCAAGGCAGGGCTATACCCAGGACGAGATGCCAGTCCCATCACACGGTACCGGGGCAATTAAAAAAGTGTCTTCGGACAGAATAGGTCAAAATACCGCCTCGGAGAAAGAGACTCTCGAGAGCTCCCTATCAGAGGAGGGCCTTTCGCCAGCAGAGTCGTGCGTGAGCAATCGAGGGCTGCACCTTAACCTTTGTTGCCTAACGAAGGTAAACAAACGATATAACAACGGGTGATTGGGATTTCTCCCGTGCAGCCCCCTCCCCAGGCTACCCAATCCACTTCCTCAGGAAATCAGATACGCCGGGTTTTCCATCTGCTCGTGCAGATCTCTGATTAAGACGCACCTGTTCCTAAGAGTGTACGGACTTTCGTAGTTGGTATTTTATATAATTTTATTTAATCACTCATTGTGGGGTGTTATCATTTGCGGTGTTTGTCAGACTGCAATGCTAGTGGGTTTTTTTTCACTTTTCACATCTAAATCTTTATACTTGGCTGTGTACCCTTTGGCTGAAAGGCACTTAAAACATGGAAATTATGATTATATTTAGGTGGGTAGCGCTTCCGCCTCACAGCAAGAAGGTCCCGGGTTCGAATCTCGGCTCGGGGTGCCTTTCTGTGTGGAGTTTGCATGTTCTCCCCGTGTCTGCGTGGGTTTTCGCCGGGCACTCCGGTTTCCTCCCACCGTCCAAAGACATGCTGCCAGGTTAATTGGCGAACTGACTAAATTTCCCCAGGCGCCCTGCGATGGAGTGGTGTCCCATCCTTGGTGTTCCCCTGCCTTGCGCCCTGTGTCTGCCGGGATAGGCTCAGGCTCACCACGACCCTGTATAGGATTAAGCGGTTTCTGAAAATGGATGGATGGATTATATTTAGTAGGCCCCCCGCCATGTGTGTTCCAATAAACCCCAGAGCTATGTCACCTGGAGCCCAGCACTCCTGCTAGGGTTTTCCTTCATGAACAGGTCTGGGGGGAGGTTCCAGGAAAATAACGAACTGAAGACCCTTAGATATGACGGCACGCCACACGGGTGCATCTAAACAGATCATGCGGAACACGCATCGTGGGAGTCAAACACCGTGGACGTGATCAACGGCATACATATAATGAATAGTAATAAATGTTCTCATATAGGTTTTCACGGCTTGATTCATGATGGTTGCTCTTCAGAGCTGTTCTTTTGGGGTAGCCGTGTCGAGCGGTCTCTCGCTCTCTTTCGCAACGTTTCGCCTCCCACGTTGTAAGCATCGCCTGACGACGCTACCAACGTAGATGTGGGTGTTTATTATTACAGCAAAAAAATACCCAGTGAGCTTGCAAGCTCTTCACGGGATTCCTGCGACACAACAAACACGTAACGTGGGCGGCGAACACGTCGCGAGGGAGAGAGGGACATCGCTCGACACGGCTATCCCGAAAGAACAGCTCTGAAGAGCAACCGTCAATCGTATTGACCGACGTTCAAACCGGCAACATGATAACCAAGTTGGACGACGGCTGTGTGATGGGTTCTCGCAGGCGGCCCACTGCCCAACGACCGGCGGCACGCGGTGCTGGCCTCCGGCTCGCTGCGTATCGCGCGCGTCGGACTGCACGACCAGGGCCAGTACGAGTGCCAGGCGGTGAACGTTGTCGGAGTGAAGCGAGCCGCCGTGCAGCTCATCGTGCAGCAGAGAGGTGGGGGCCCGGCTGCGCCGTGGAAATGCGCGCGCTGTGAGAAACGCGCGCGCGTGAAATATTGGCGTGCGGAAACATTGCCACCAGGAAGGCAAAGGCGGCCGGGCGTGGTGCTGGTCACTCGTAAGTGATCGCTGACGGCACTTGAACCTACAGGCTGTTAAGGCTATACGGGAGATCTTTAATCTTTTTACAGGATCGTGTTTTTAGACGCTGTGTGACACCGCGTGACACGCTAACACATGTGAGCTTACGATTATGATTTCACTCGCCACAGTTGTGTAATGTGTTAATGATTGTAAACGTACGCAATTCATTTTGATACTTTAATCATTTGATAACGGCTAGGGTTAGCTTAAGGCAGGGGTGAAAGTAGCCTACATTTCTTACCGTTTTATAGCAAATTCCCTTCCCACCTATACCATACAGAATACTTGGGCCACTTTGTTACCTTTCTGACCTACCGGATCATACTGGCTTGCTTTGATCTCTGGCTTTAATGTTCATCTGTGACACAGGGTAGCCCATCCCGAGGGGTGGCTCACAACTTTACATCACCGGCACATTTCGAGAAACCCACATCACAACCCCCACACCCACTGGGCTGGCCTCTGCTCCTGGCCATGGTTGGGTTGATTTGTTTGTGCCTTGGCTTGCTGAGCCAAAACACCTTTAACTGGTTTGTTCTCACGAGGCATTAGATATGGATTTTTATGACGCACGTGTGTGTGTATCGCGTGTAGGTTTTCACGTTAAATAGCTGTGGCTGGCTTTCCGATGTGTTTTTGGGTTGTGCCGATGTGGCGGTTAGAAAACGTGTCCAACGTTTTGCTCCTCGTGCCCGGGGATTATTCGAGAAGTGAAATTGTGTCTGCCGGGATAGGCTCCGGCCCACCGCAACTCTGTGCAGGATTAAGTGGTTTCTGTTGGTGACTGAATGAATGAAATCACTCCTGGCACTTGCAGCGATACGTCAAACATCTGTCCCATCATCCCGAGAACACACTGGAGAGCAATACAGCACTATCGCGATAATCAACATAGGTGGGAGTATCATGAGCCATTTTTCTATTTGGTCTATATGCGTATAGGTTTTCACATTAAAAATATATTCCTGTTTTATGTCTGTCTGTTGTGTCTGCGTTTTTGTTTAAATGAAATTAATTCTTTATAATAATAATAACATTTTATATGGCGCCTTTCACCCGAGGGTCACAAAGCATGAGGAAGAGTGGCGGCTCAGTGGTTAGCACACGGCCAACATTAGTAGTGGGTGGTATCTGATAAATTGGTCCTGGCCTACTCATTTTCACCAACCCGTATTGACCAGCATTGTGAAGTATGGTCATACTGGGAGGCCTTGTCCTTCAGTGGTTTTACAATGAGCGGCGTATATTACATATTTATTTGTGGAAAATGGTAACCGTACATATTTATATTTTTTCTTTCTAATTACAAAAAACATGCTGATTTGGTACGCAAAACACGAATCAAGCATGTACCGCTTATCCGTTGATACGCCTCTGAAATGCATATTTATAATCATTGTTTGCCTTCTTTGACATGGGCTACAATGGAGCGCTGGGAACACAAATTATCTGCCTGAAAATCTGAATACTAACGAAGCGATATTGTTCCGTCCGAAGCACATTAACATGTTCGCCACACGTACAGCGGTTTGTTTACGGGTCTTCCGTGACAGCCAGCTCCTGAGGGGGCATCGCGGTGTCGGGGTCAGGGCACGCCCGGGTGTTGCCAAGGGGGCTTTCGAGCATATCGCTCGCAAGTACGCCAGTGGTGTTAATCCACTCAGCATTGTTTAGTTTAGGCAGTGTGTTGTTTTAGTCTAATCGACAAAAGCGGTTAAACTTTTGAGTTCACTCATAGTTGTTAAACGTTGCTACGACAGGTGTGTAAATTTCCCCTCCCAGCCAAAATGATCAGAGCAACCCACATGCATCTGTTTTTGTATCTATATTACCAATCACCATGTTTGGGCATCCTCTGGTCACTGCAGTCTGTAGTATCGTGAATAATTTATCCCAGTCTTCGTTCAGGCTCGTCCGTTTCGTCTCATACATAGTCTTTGACGAGTTGGCCTTTGGTAGGCAGTAGATTCATCGTCGCGCTTGAACAAAACAAACAAACCCCACCGAGGTTTGTGAATTTAACACGAAGGCTTTCATGAGCAATGTCATCCATAATATAGCACTTTTTATGGGTTAGGTCACGTGAAAAAAGAGTGTCGTAAACCCTCCTCCACCCGACACGTGTAGTGGGTTCGCTCTCCAACATACCGGTGTGATGCTGAAGTAGTAAAAAATCGGCACGTTTTGTTCACGTGACAAACCTTACCAATCGGCTGTGTCGGGTGGAGGCGAGTTTACGCGATCTAACCCGTAAAAAAGAGCAATAACTGTGGATAAAACCCCCTGCGAATTCAATAACAAAACTATCCCCGGCGCGCGCGTTGGCGTAGGAAGCTGCTGCCGTGCTCGTTGTGATTGCGCGCGTGTTTGTTGCAGTTACTCCGGTGTTCACCACCTCCCCGACGGACGTGGCCTCGGTCGCCGGGAGAGACGTGCAGATCCTATGCAGCGCCCAGGGGGAGCCCAAGCCAACCATCACCTGGAGCAAAGTAAATACACTCGGAGCTCGCGTCGCGCTGACGACGCGATCCTCGGAGGTGGAGCGCTACGCGAATCCGCGATACGCGGGGTCATCATAACATTATGTAAATAGGCCTGCCTTGTGCCCTGTGTCTGCCGGGATAGGCTCCGGCACACCGCGACCCTGTATGGGATTAAGCGGTTTCTGACAATGGATGGATGGATGGAAATGGGAAGGTCAATCTACGCTCTAGAGTCGCAAAGGCCCTTCAAGCAAGCCGTGGCACAAGTAACACATTGTAGGGCTGCATCTCTACCTGTACCACTAAGCAACAGTTGTTTTTCTTGCTGGTCTGTGTACACCGCTGTACAAAATACACTTTTGAGTGCAGTTGCGCGCAGGGTTTTTTTCACTGATCGATCTGTAACGTCCACGGCATTGCTCTTGGCGGCAGGGTGGCACAGTGGTAACATCCACGCCTCGCAGAGAGAAGGTCGTGCCCGAGGTGATCCGATTCCAGCGTCGGGCGCTCTTGTGTGTGGAGTTTGTGTGGTCTCCCACTGTGTCCTCTGTGTTGGTTTCCTCCGGCTTCTCCAGCTTCCTGCCATAACTAAAAAAAACTCTCATTATTCGGCCCATAACAACATTACATATAGGACGCAATGTCTGGCCAAAGTTGGTGGCGGCGAAGCACGCGGCTGCCTCCCACCCACATCTCTCCAGTTTCCTGGCAACCTCTGAGGTCGTTCCCCTCTCCGAACGAATACCTTGGACGATGATCGGTACACTGTGCCGCGCGTTACGAATCGTAACGGCGATATATCTCCCGCAACCTTTCCGCGGCCAGGACGGGGTGCAGCTGACGGAGAGCGGCAAGTTCCGCCTGACGTCGGAGGGCTTCCTCACGATCCGCGACGTGGGCCCCGCTGACCAGGGCCGCTACGAGTGCATCGCGCGCAACAGCATCGGCCACACCTCCACCGGCATGCTGCTCTCCGTGCACGGTGACGCCGGCGCCCATTTCCTTCCCTCGCACCATCGCGCCTCCACTTGAAATCCAACGGCGGCCCGTCCGTCCGTCCGTCCATCCATCCATTGTCAGAAAACAGTGTAATCCTGTACAGGGTCGC
>JAZEWU010000002.1:29451418-29468896 GCA_036362915.1 Geotria australis
AGCGATGATGCTTCCAACGTGGGAGGTGAAACGTTGTGAGGGAGAGAGGGAGATCGCTCGACACGGTTATCCCGAAAGAACAGCTCTGAAGAGCAAGCATCAACCACTGTTGAGTTCTTCACCAGGTGGTAGTCCCTTTATAGGTCACGGAGGGATGGATGATGATATGAGTTGACCCTCAACCAGGATTCGAACCCGTAACCTTTCGGTTGCGAGCTACTCGTTTTGCACACAGAGCCACCCGGTTGCACCTCATTGTATTCTGCCCTTTGTCCACGAGAGAACGTGACCCCCACGACCCAGTAACATAACCTTGTTTAAAGGGGGAGATGCGAAATCTTCGGGGGGGGGTACAACACCGACAACAAATTGTCAACGCATTTGGAGCGACCAACAGAATGAGTAACGTGATGATCACGTGTCTGTCGATTGTGCATTCTGCTCTGCCTCTCATCTGCTTTCAAAGCCGAAAGCGTCTTTTCCTTAATCGGTGCTGGTCTGCGTTTTGTCGAGCACTCTGCTTGTGGTAACACCAGCATATGCTCAGCATTTGTCCCATTAAATACAACTTAGCTGAGTCGAGTTAAATAATCTTGAAGCAGGGAATTTATGAGTACGGATTGAAACAGGATAGGCACATTGATTGAAAAAACGCTTACGTATGAAGAATAAATGAGGCGGGGGGGGAGGTGAAACAATAACGTTTCGCTGCGATGATGACTTTTGCCTGCAGGTGTATGGGGGTTGCTGTTAGCTGCCTTTCTTTTTTTTTTAACAACTGAAGCAGCCATTATTGAATTGTCAGCTTGAATTATTACACTGAGGGTTGCCAAGCATGCCGTAAATAAATGTACTTTCCCATGTAAAATCACGCCGCAACATTTTTAAGAACGTGATTCTCATAAGTTGGTTAGGTACAGCTTTAATGAGCAAGGCGTGTGTCCATGTGTGTTGCGCAGAATAATGGCTCTTTCGTCTTCTTCTTTGCGATTCTTCGAAGCACGATGGTCAGAAGATGGCTCTTTGAATGGGCATGCAGTCAAGCGTTGCTAACGCTATCCGACATGCTGCATGTGCTTCGGTGGCTAAGCACTTTTTTTTCCACCCCTGTCCTTAATTCTCTCCCTGTCCTCTGCTGATACCGATAAAGATCACACGTTTACGCTGTCTGGTGGGCGACCAAAAGGTCTACGCTTGTAACCAGACGTGGAATTAAAGCATTGTGTGTAATATACAACGCGGCCACCGAGGCAGCCTGTGTAATTAAGCCCGCGTTCCGTGCCTCTGAAGGGTAAAGCTTGCAGATCTCTGGGGCAAAGCAGAGTGCTGCAGATCAGCATTAACGATCGCCTGGGTTCATATTTTATTTATTAATCGTGTCTAGGCTTGTACTGATGTAGGTTTTCACGGCTCGATTCATGATGGTTGCTCTTCAGAGCCGTTCTTTCAGGATAGCCGTGTCGAGCGATCTCCTGCTCGCCCTCACGATGTTTCGCCTCCCACGTTGGAAGCCTGATGGTGCTTCCACAGCCTATCCCGGCAGACACAGGGCGGGAGGCAGGGCTATACCCATGATTGGATGCCAGTCCATCGCAGGGCGCTGGGGTCAACTTCCTCAGCAGGCCAATTAACCTAGCCAGCATGTCTTTGGATGGTGGGAGGACACTGGAGTACCCGGTTAAAACCCACACGGACACGGTGAAAATATGCAAACTCCACACAGAAAGACCCCCTAAGCAGGGAATCAAACGCAGACACTTCTTGCTTTGAGGCACCAGCGCGTTTCACTGAGACACAGTGTCGCCCACAACCCAAGCATTTCTAGCCACAACACTTGAGGGTATATTTTTTCCTCTCTCGGGCCAGCAAAAGTGAGTTGTACATACCACACATCTGTCACGATAACCTTTTGTTTTTTCCTCTCGTTCTCAGACTAGTTTAAAGCAAAGGCCGATCGGCCGTTAGAAAATAATAAATACTGTGCTGTTTTTTCCTTTAGTCCCTGAGGGAAATCGCACGGGAGACTCTTTCGTCGAGTCATCCATACAAGAAGCCATTTTTAGCGTTGATAGTGCCATCAATTCCACCCGCAGGGAGTTGTTTGACAGGTGAGTACGGTATCTTGTCCCATTTGTTACCGGGTTTATTTTTTATGTAATATTGAGAACCGGAGTACATCTATTCATTTGACTCGTGTGTATATTTGTTGCTCTTTTAAAATATTTGTACAAGAAATGTCGAAAACCAGACAATGAGACCATTGTAAATCGTGTTTATCGTTATGTTCAGTGGCTGTTTTTGACAATTAAAGTAAAACTTTTTTTTATGCAAGAATTATAATTCATTTTTGACATTTAACAGTTCAAGTGTAGAGGACCGCCATTATAAATCACATTTTGCATAGCTTAATAGAATAAAGCATGCATATGAATGTATAGCTATGCATTGTTCGAAGTTTTATGTATTTTTTTTTGTTCGGCCAAAGGAGAAAAAAAATCCTCTAAAGAGATTTAATTTCATTTAGCATGCATGAGAAATGCCAACCATTCAAAGGTTAAACCAAAATGAAAAGAAAGCTGTACAAAAATCCAATTCAAGGAAAAGCCAGGCTGTGCCGAATAAAGGTTTCGGGAGTCGAGCGTAATTAAAATCAATGTTGGAGGTGGCCAGGGTCTATTTGGCCACTGGATTTGTTAAGTCTGCCGCGTGGCGTGTCTCTGCGCCCAGGAATCCTCGGACTCCCAATGACCTGCTGGCTCTGTTCCGCTACCCGCGGGACCCGTTCACGGTGGAGCGAGCCCGCGCCGGAGAGATCTTCGAGAGGACCCTGCAAATCATTCAGGAGCACGTCCGCAGGGGACTCAAGGTGGACATGAACGGCACAGGTAGACGCCGGTCCTCAACGCTGCTCGTTGCTTCACCCCGGCAGTCGCTGTCATCCGCATGTCTCTGGCATCTTCTTTCGACAGAAGGCAATGGTGTGATGTCCTAATTATAATCTTCTTTCTTTGCGATTCTTCGAAGCACGATGGCTAGCTTCTGGACATGGTCGTCTTTCAGCTTGGCTTCGAAGTGTTTGGTAGAATTCGCAGGCAATACCAAGTACTACCTGACAGGGATCGCGACGTGAACGCTTCTACCTTGACCCCCCTAATTATAATGATGATGTACTGATGTAGGTTTTCACGGCTCGATTCATGATGGTTCGCTCTTCAGAGCTGTTATTTCGGGATAGCCGTGTCGAGCGATCTTCCTATCTCCTTTGCGACGTTTTGCCTCCAATGTTGGTTGCATCATCAGGCCTAATGATGATGATAATTGTTTATTTTCAGCCAATCTCTTCATTGTTATTGTGTATCAAAGGAGATTTTGTAGCCAGAGAAATCACTCTCACAAACAAAACGACACTACATTTGGAGGCCTATGGGAAACTCACTAGCTGTACTGCCTTGTTCAGAGTACTTAGTTGGCCTGCAGCTGAGTGCCTCATGCACACGATGCCTCCATCTCTGCATCATTGACTAAGACCCACCTCCTCGTCACTGGCATTACAGGCAGCACCAATGTACCGGACCTGCATAAACATTACACTTGTACACATTTGTGGTAAAATAGGTGCTCACTCACTATAGCTTGTGTATGTTTATCTCTTTTAATAAAACGTAAACCATATTTTAATCAATCCATTTAGCGTTATAACAACTACCACCAAATTATATTTTGTTATTGGAAAGGTCAAGGTGCAGTCCTGGAATATCCACTGTTAGCAGAAGGGCCTCTATTATGGCGGGAGACTAGAGAGGCCTTCTACAGGGCATTGGCCTACTCTTTCACGCTGGCCAGACGTCTTGGAAGAGCTGGTAGTACCCACACTTTAACCCACCACACGCGACTTGCCGATCAACTGCCTGCGGTGTAACCCCTCTACACTGCCGCGAGGAGAACTCGAGCCAGCCACGTCCAGATTCCAAACCCAGTGCGCTAACCATCACACGACGCATCGTCCCTAATTTATATTAGAGGGCGCACTTATGTCCGTGTAACTAAATGTGATTGTGCATAACTTGCTCGGAGAGAACTCCCGCGTGTGCAATAACAGAATGCTCCCCTTATGCTCCAGTCATTTCCTCGCACATGAGAGAGCTGCGCCAACAGAGTTTCTCTAGCCGCGGCTCTTTCCAGCGAACCTCAGCGGCGGCACAAACGCACCATTGTGCGCACCCGTGGAGAATAGGGGGTGCCCAAGGCCGCGGTGCGTGTGCGGCACAGCGAGGGCCCAAGCCAAGTGTCCACACAATTAGCATTTTCTGCTGCATGCAAACCGCGAGGGATGTGACGCAGCAGCTGTGGGTCCGCGCGGAGTGACGCCGCTCGGAGGGGGGCCCTGGTCTGTTTTGGAGGCGATGAATCTCGGGCTTGGAAGCAAGTGCATTAGCACTGGATCGGCCCGGCGTTTTATCCATTACGCGTGCTGTTGGGGGACGTGCAAGGTCAATGTAATAGGTGAGGTGGGATTTCGAAGGCAATTTCTTACAGTAATTGCTAGTACTGGGGAGGGGCGTGCAGGGGCAGAGGGATGCTAACAGAGTGCTGAGGCTGCTGCTGGCAGGTGCTACCTCTCAGCACAGAGCCGGTGAATGTATTGGCTGGACTTGCGTCCTGGAACGGGTATGGCCAAAGAGCCGTAATGAGCGGTCGTTTGGCCGACTTGCTCGCGACTGATTTGCTTTCTCTGGACTTCTGCTTCCTCATCATCATCATTGTGGCCGTGTCCTTTGTGGCATTTATTGTCAGCTGTCAAGCGCAAGCGTGCTCCTGCGTTTAGCCAACTTGGAAGATCGTTCGTGGAAGCCGTCCTGACGCCCTGATTTATTGCGGCGTGCTCTTGGAAGGGCACACTCTAGCGAAGGAGCCGTACGGGATGACCTGGGACGATTATTCCCAGCCGCACTTAGCGTCTTCGATAGGATCCTTTCGTTTGGCTTTAGAAGCATTTGTAACTTACGCTGAATTGCAAGAATCCCACACGTTTAACGAGTTAGGGGCTTTTGTGGCCGATATTATGGTAATTGATTTTCGATGTGGATCGCGCAAGTGCATTGTGTCCCAACACAGGCAGTTAGTAAAGTTATCAAGTGAGCAAATATGGCCAGTTTATTGCTGCCCATGTGGTGGCACGATGGCCCAGTGAGTAGTGCTGTCGCCTCACAGCAAGAAGAATCCTGTGTGGAGTTTGTCTGTTCTCCCCGTGTCCGTGTGGGCTTTTGCCGGGTCCTCCGGTTTCCTCCCACAGTCCAAAGACGTGCTGCCTAGGTTAATTGTGTTGACTAAATTGCCCCCAGTACCATGAAATAGCGTAACTTGCTTATCCCTCCCCGCTGGACAATTGTAAAAAAAGATCTAAGTAGCTCAAAGGTTCCTTTCAGTTTAAATAATAACTGAGTGAATGATGTGCTGAAGCAGTAATCAACTGATGCAGTTTGACTCACGTGAAAACGCAATTAATCACCCGTGCCAGACGGAGGATGTTTTACAACACACATTCGCTTAAGCGAGGGACCTTCCGCCATCAGTATCGCGAGCAGGCGGTCACAGGGCTGCACCTTTACCCGTCATTGACGTCACCACCACTTTCACAGCCATCACCGCCATCACCTACACCGTCAACTCGACCACAACTACAACACATTATTTGCAACGCCAAAACAAGATATCGTACGCACGTCAGCGGCGGCTTACGCAAGCGCTTCCAAGCCTCTAACCGTTCCCTTTTGCGTTCAAACATAAAAACATCTCCCCTGCGGAATGTACTGCGACGGTCGCATCTTTACTCTTTTTGACTTTCTCCGCGGCCCGTGTCGGTGCAGCCTACAACTACCACTACAACGACCTGGTGTCGCCGTACTACCTGGGCCTGATCGCCAACCTGTCGGGCTGCACGGCGCACCGCAACGTGCCCAACTGCTCCGACATCTGCTTCCACCAGCGCTACCGCACGGTGGACGGCACCTGCAACAACCTGCAGCACCCCATGTGGGGCTCGTCGCTCACGGCCTTCGAGCGCCTGCTAAAGCCCGTCTACGAGAACGGCTTCAACATGCCGCGCGGGCTGGGCGGCGCCACGCTGCACAACGGCCACGAGCTGCCGCTGCCGCGCGTCGTCTCGACGACCCTGGTGGGCACCGAGACGGTCACCCCCGACGACCGCTACTCGCACCTGCTCATGCAGTGGGGCCAGTTCCTGGACCACGACATGGACCTGACGGTGGCGGCGCTGAGCCAGGCGCGCTTCTCGGACGGGCGGCCGTGCGCCGAGGCGTGCGCCGACGACCCGCCGTGCTTCCCGATCGCGGTGCCGCCCGACGACCCGCGGGTGCGCGGCGGCGCCCGCTGCATGTTCTTCGTCCGCTCGAGCCCCGTGTGCGGCAGCGGCATGACGTCGCTGCTCATGAACTCGGTGTTCCCGCGCGAGCAGATCAACCAGCTGACGGCGTACATCGACGCGTCCAACGTGTACGGCAGCACGGAGAGCGAGTCGGCGGCGGTGCGCGACCTCGCCAGCCAGCGCGGCCTGCTCAAGCAGGGCGTCATCCAGCGCTCGGGCAAGTCGCTGCTGCCGTTCGCCGCCGGGCCGCCCACCGAGTGCATGCGGGACGAGCGCGAGAGCCCCGTCCCCTGCTTCCTGGCGGGCGACCAGCGCGCCAACGAGCAGGTGGCGCTGACGGCGCTGCACACGCTGTGGCTGCGCGAGCACAACCGCGTCGCCGCCGAGCTGCTGCGGCTCAACCCGCACTGGGACGGCGACACCATCTACCACGAGGCGCGCAAGATCGTCGGCGCGCAGCTCCAGCACGTCACCTACGCGCACTGGCTGCCCAAGATCCTCGGCGACGTCGGCATGAAGCGGATGGGCGACTACCGCGGTTACGACCCCAACGTGAACGGGGGCATCTTCAACTCGTTCGCCACGGCCGCCTTCCGCTTCGGGCACACGCTCGTCAACCCCGTGCTGCACCGCCTCGACGAGAACTTTCGGCCCATCCCCGAGGGCCACCTGACGCTGCGGCAGGCGTTCTTCTCGCCGTACCGCGTGGTCAACGAGGGCGGCATCGACCCGCTGCTGCGCGGCCTGTTCGGCGTCGCCGGCAAGATGCGCGTTCCGGCCGAGATGCTGAACCTGGAGCTGACGGAGAAGCTGTTCCACATGGCGCACACGGTGGCGTTGGACCTGGCGGCGATGAACATCCAGCGCGGGCGCGACCACGCCATCCCGCCGTACAACGACTTCCGCGTCTTCTGCAACCTGACCGCGGCCACCGACTTCGAGGACCTCCGCAACGAGATCAAGAATCCGGACGTACGGGAAAAGCTGAGGAGGTGGGGGGCCTTGTTGGTTATCTATGTGTGCGGAAGCAAGTGGTTTTTTGGTGTGTGTGTGTGTGTGTGCTTGCGCTGTGGGAAGTGGTGCCTCAGTGGTTAGCGTGCTGGGCCACAAGCCTAGCGACCCGAGTTCGGATCCCGCTCATGGCCAACACCAGGTCCTGGGCCTTCCCTAGATCGACTCAGCCTCAAATGAGTACATAGTGCAGTGTGTAAACATTGCCTTATCATGACATTGGAAGAGCGTGTTATGCGCTTGGAACAATATTGCCCCTAGCGAGAGTACGTTCTTTTTGTATCGACTTGTTTTAAATTTAGATGGTAGAATTGGCAATATGATTGCAAAAAGGCGTTATGCCATTGTTGTGTGAACTCATTTATGCCTTGAGAAATTGCAGAAAGGCCGTCAACAAATCACCTACAAAAGACTCGCGCTGTTATATGTCCTTTAAAAAAAACTGACGCTTTAAATATTACATCAACAAAACAGTCAAAAAAGCAATAGATTATTAAGCGTACTCTGTCTTCTCTGTGGGCTAAACCCACATGCCAAAACGCTCAGAACACAATCCCCTCTGAATGCTCTCGATGGCTTTGAAACGCAGTAGGCTCAATGGTCTGCCGCGCGGTTACCTTTGTACATTAGAGTCGAGAGATCAGTGGCAGCTTCCCGAAACATTGTCACTCGAGTTGCTCCGCTGTTGGCTCTGCTTTGTCAGGCTGTACGGCACCCCTCTCAACATCGACCTGTGGCCTGCCCTCATCGCCGAAGACATTATCCCGAGCACGCGTGTGGGGCCCTCTCTCCTGTGCCTCTTCGTGACACAGTTCAGCCGGCTCCGCGAAGGAGACAGGTGATGAGCACCGCCCGCAGACACCAGTTGGTTGGAGGTGATTCATCAACTCCACTCGACACTTCTTTCGCAAGCCGAACGTTTCAATCCACACGCTGTGCGGTTTGTGTACATCGTCGGTAAAGACGGCCATCGTTATCAGTAGCTGCTTCAGCCTACACAGGATCGCGAGGGGTCAGAGCCTATCTCGGCAGACACAGGGTGTGGGTAAGCACCTGTATAAGCAAAATTCCGGTCACGTAATACTAAAATGATTGTGTGGTCCAGCCCATTTATCTGATCTAGCATTTGCATGCTTAAATAAAGTCCGCTAGGTAATGTTGGACTAAACTTTTTTCTTTATATAAGGATGCAGAGCAGAATTCGGTTCATACATGTTTTATGCATTTTCTCTGGGTTGCATTTTCTGACGAAATTTAATTTGCTTTGATTGCAACAACAAAAATATATTTAAAAGGGAGGTGCGATTTAGATTGCCCCAAAGTGCTCTGTATGTGAACTTTTTAACTGTACATATTCAGACGCATTTTTACATATATGTAAATGGTTGAGTGTTGTGAAAACATTGTGGAATGTGTTTCAGCATGTTTTGGAGCCACATTTAATAATTAATGGCTATACTATGACATTCCCCTTTCATGTTGTATCACAGAAGGCTTCTGTCATGTTATGATTGCTATTAGCACATGAAAGCATCACTCTAATTATTTATTTCGCCACCACACTGATTTTTCTGAACATCATCTTGCTGAATTATGACATGTTTTTAAATGATAAAAATGTGCCCCTTGTCATCCCCGCTCGATGATGTTCTCCCCACGCTGTATCCGTCAGGAGGAGCGATGCTTGAGCACGCTTCCCCGTGCTCTTCAGTGTGTGATGGTGAATTGCAGGGAGGGGTTGGGGGTCAGGGTCGGTTCATATTTCACTCGCCACTGACGCTAGCCACGGCCGGGAATTACGCTGGGGTCACAGGGTTCACAGTGTGGTGCACGAGTCGCCACGCTGGCCCCTGATTTACTCACCGGTGAGAGTAAACAAGTGGCAAACGCAGCACCGCAACGTTACATGGACTGAATTGCGAATTACGACTGCAATTAGAGCATTTAATGCAAGTGCCAGTTAAGAGCTGCTCTTTTGGGATAGCCGTGTCGAATGTTCCTCCTCTCCCCTTTGTAACGTTTTGCCTCCCATATTGGAGGCATCATTCAGAAGCCAGAAAGAGTTGCTCTTAAGAGCAATTCTCAAACGTTGAGCCGTAGCAACCTACATTAATACAATACAGGGCCGGTTACTTAAATTGGCCGATAACATCACAATATATAGGATACAGTGTCTGGTGGGTTGACGCCGGCTAACCGCGTTTATTGTTTCCTCCCGCCTCTGAGTTGCTCTCTCTTTGCATGAACACCTTCGAAGTCAAACGAATCTGCACGCGTTCCAAATTGCATATTGTTTCAAGTGTAACATCCGCCACCGCATTTAAATCTACCTCACAACTTCACAAAGCCACACAGCGCGGAACGCACGTCGACCCTTCGGTACGTTAACATAAAACCGCCATTGGCACGCTGATCGTCGTTCTTTCCACCGTTGTCATCATCATCGTCGTCGTTGCGACGTAGGTTTTGGTACGAGAACCCGGGCGTCTTCACGCCGGCGCAGCTGACCCAGATCAAGCAGGCGTCCCTGGCCCGCGTGCTCTGCGATAACGGAGACAACATCACCAGGGTCCAGCCGGACGTCTTCACCGTGGCCGAGTTCCCGCACGGATACGTCGGCTGTGACGCCATCCCGCGCATAGACCTGCGCCTGTGGAACGACTGCTGCGAAGGTCAGTGCTTGTTCGGGCAGATTGTCGATAGAGATCGGAGGCGTAGCCACGCCGCGGAAGTTGGGGGGCGTCCCAATAGCCAGCGGTTATTGGTTGGATTACAGATAGCATCCGTGAGGTTCCCTCCTCCCCCAAATCCATCATGGATAAAAGATAATAGGAGCTCTTCTGTGCTGTGATTGTGCTACTTCAATGGAATTGCTGGTTACTCACTCAATACTAAGCCTACGGTGTGCGTGTATTCAGAGGGTCCATCGTCGTTATAATCGGCATTTGTCACTTTGCTGAAGGGGGAAAACCGTGCATGCAGGACATCCGTGGGTTTTGTCCTCAATTCTGCAGGTTGTACCGACACCCATCGCACCCAGGGTGTCTGCGCCTCCGATGGAGAGCACAGAATGGCTGGTTTGATGCTTGTAAGCATTTTTAGCTGCAGGCTACGTCACTTTCCAGTGGCGGGGATAAAATATAATTGAACACATTGCTCGGGTGCCTTTTTGTGTGCAGCTTGCATGTTATCCCCGTGTCCGCGTGGGTTTTCGCCTGGCACTCCGATTTCCTCCCACAGTCCAAAGACATGCTGCTGCATAGGTAAATTGCCCTGTGGAGTAAATTGTCCCCAGTGCCCTGTGATGAATTGGCGTCCCATTCTGAGTATAGCCCTACCTTGCGCCCTGTGTTTGCCAGGATGGGCTCCGGGCTCACTCCCACCTTCTACAGGATTATGCGGTTTCTGACAATGATGATGGCCACATTGCATTTCATATGTTATTTTTGTGATGTGCAATGTGAAATAATGCATTTTAGCTTGCGAAACCTCGCTGAGTCTCAATATTATATTAAGGAGGGTGCTGCTGCATTGGGATGTTTGCCGAATTCCAACAATGAGCGTTTAGTTTCTTGTGGGATGAAACGAGAGTGCCTAGGGAAAACCCCCCTCAGTGACATAGGAGGTGGTGACCCTCACAGATCTGTATAGAAAGGTTCAAGAATCCGTTCCAGCCAAAACTCACAGCAAACCCTATACAACACTTGCTATTCCCAAGCAGTCTCCCATTCAAGTACTTACCAGGCTCGACCTTATGTAGAGATAAATTCACTTCCCCCCGGCAAAAAAATTGCATTCACCTGGGGATGACAACTGAGAGTGCAGTTCTGCGGAAAAAATAACAGATTCAGGAAAATACCCCCCATCCACCCCATCACATCGTGCTCTGTTAGCTGTCAGGTAGAGACAATGGTGTGATATAGGTTATATAATAAGGGGACGTGTTATATCCTACAGATCTTGAATTGGATTTTATTATTAAGATATGGACTGACTGTACGTACTGATGTAGGTTTTCACGGCTTGATTCATTCGGGATATCCGTGTCGAGCGATCTCCCGCTCTCCCTCGTGACGTTTCGCCTCCAACACCTTATGACGATTCTAACGTGAGAGAGAGACGGAGGTTGGTCGACACGGCCATCGTTTTTATCATGGACCAATATATTTTACAATTTGTTGTCGCGAGAGGCAGTTGCGCACAGTGAAAGCAGGTGGCTTCTTCCCAAAATGACCTTCACAGTACCTTGTTTTTAGTCGTGGATGAAAAAACAAGGAAATTAAAGCACTTACCAAATTAAACCTGCAGATTAGTGGCAAACCCTAACTCACGGTGCCACTGCATGGGCAGAGTGGGGAAGCTTTGTGGGTGGTTATTGCTATCTGGCAAATGCATTTTTTAACGTGTGGATGATTAAATTAAGAATAAATAAATTACGCAGTGCATCATGATGCGATGGCATGGCAAGCGGTGCAACTGATGTGCAAATTTTAGTGTATTAAAATGCAAGAGCAAATCTAAATACTGTAGAGATAATTGCTTGGAAACTTTGTTTGAATTTAATTTGTTTAGTGATGAAGTCATTTGTGCATTGGTGTGATTAGATCAGTTGGGCGCTTGCTTTTTGGGAGGAGCTGAAAACATGGACTGGAATTTGATTAAACTGCACTTTAAACCTGGACTTCATCCTGCGAAAGTGATCATAGCACTCAGTACATTTTCACAGTTTAGCTAAGTAATATTTGTGGATGTAATCTGTAATGGGCTTGTATAAGCTAGTATTAAAATTATTTCTACTCTGTGTCAGGATGAATATAGGTAGGTGTGGAATATCTTCAAGATCTTTGTCGTTTACAATTGGTATTTCATCCCTATATAATGTTAATTTGCATATGTATTTGTTCTTGTCGTGTTTATTTTTGCATACAACATTTGCATATATGAGCATGCGTGAATTAAAATACACCAAAAAATTAAAATGTGCAAAAGACTTGCAATGCTTAACATGCTATCTGCAAATCATAGCCTCTTTGAAAATACTGGTAAGGTTTTCATTAAAATTCTGTGCATGGATCATCAAAGTGCTTGACATATGCAATGAATACTTGAACCTTTTTTCGGATAACATTAATGTATTTCCAGCATCATCGTGGCTTTGTGACATATGCCGTCGCATATTTACCAATGCCTTTCCGTAGCCTTGCTGTTGTTGGATATTTTCAAAGGGACACGTAGAGAGCCTTCTCAATGTATTTCACATTGATATATATATATCGGTGTATCCCGAGAAGTTGAGAATTATAGGTGAAGGGGTGAAGAGGCCAGTGCTGAATTTGCAGTCATCTGGGTTTGCCACTTTATCTGTGGGCCAGATGCTGACGGTCTGATTTAAAGAGAAGGGCACCTAGGGATGTATGGAGCTCGAGGATAGAGGGCATGTGGGCCAGAGGGTGTCTAAATACCACGAGGAAGTCCTTGCTTTATGGTAAAGTGAACATTCTTTGGCCTCCCAAAGGGCGGGATGATGTTGATGTTTGTTTTTGGGTTTGTCTTGGCCTCCTAACAAATAACACCAGGCTTTCACCACTCTGTTGACAAGCTTTTGTCAATGAAGAGTTTTGAGATAGGCAAGAGCGTTTAAAATTCACATGATGTTGGCCGAAAAGGAGGGACAAGTAGTTTTCATTGACGGAATTGATTGGTTTCAACCTTTTGCCTGTGCAATTTACTTTGAAACCTGTTTGTATTGACGAAAATGTTGGGGAAAACCAATTCCCCAAAATCTTCTTGAGCTTTAAAAGCCTCAAGTTGTAAATCACAGTGCTTGGAGACAATAAAACATATCTATAGAAATTGCAAAGAACAACAATACCGCCCTAAAAAGACTTTGCATCTCTTCTCTGCCATTTACAAAACGAGATGGAGGATGAACACAAAAAAACTACAAAAATAATTGTGATGGGCTATGGATCACCAGACGGGGGGAGGTAAGAGAGAATTCCATTCATTCGGCAATGCCAGTGCCACTGCTCCAAATCTGTCATCCCAGTGATAAATGATGAGCGCGCCGCTGTGACCTTTCTAACACTACCATTTTGCGGCGCTGCTAACGAGACATACCGTGTTTTGCAGGATTACGCGTATCGAGGAAAAATTTGCGATTTTGCGCGGGACGCTGCTCAAACATGCCCATAACGAGGAAGCACGCGTGGCATGTATTGGCGTAGCTCATTTGAATATCCTGACAGCTGCCAGCATTTGTAATAATAACAAAGCAACCCCCCCCCCAGCTGTGTACCAGTTTGTGCTTTTTTAGACTCAATAATTATTTTTTTGTCTGGTTTCGTATTGCCGTGAGATGTCATGGTTAGCTATCTATTGTATGTTTGTTCTTCTGGTTGTATCGCGTGGTCTTGGGTGTTATTGCCGACATTTCTGTCCATGAAACTCGTGGTATGTAGAGCGAAATGTTGCACATTGTGCCGAACCACATGCGGTATGACCCGAAAACACATGGAAGGGCAGAACTGCAAAACCACAATAACGTACGCAGTGGTTTTTGACGCTCAGCTGTTTCCAACCGCAGAAACGTGGTGGTACTTTCATTATCACCGATGATTTATAGATGATATATTATTACAATACGTGTAAATGGTGGCTCTAATGAGCACTTTAATTTTTATGCGGAAAATAAAACACTTTACGTAAGTGCCTATCACAAAAGAAAAACTACCAGACATAAAATGTAATAAACAAAAAACAAATAATTTCAGCCGTAGGATAAAGGATGTGTCTGCGCTGGATCGCAAACTGGACCTGCAATTCGGTGGTCGCCAGTTTTCTTAAATCTAATGGCGTGACGGTTGAAAGCGTGGGCAATTTATTAGCTCCCAACTGCCTCTGTCCACCCAGCAGGTTAAAGTGGATGTGCCACAGTTGGTCGATTAGCAGCTTGCGTGTGGTGGGGTAAAGTGTGGGTAACTTGCACCTCTTCTAAGATTTCCAGCCAGCGTGCAAGAGTAGGATAAAATACCCTCGAGGGTGATTATTTAGAGCTTCCTCTGCCGGAAGCTCTTCAGACAGCAGTTCCACGATAAAGCAATTGCAGGGCAACACTTTTATCGTTTTTATATTTACCTGCGATGGACTGGCATCCCATTCTGGGTATAGCCCTGCTTTGTGCCCTATGTGTGGCGGGATAGGCTCCGGCTTCACCAAGACCCTCAAGCGGATTAAGCGGCGATGGATAACGAATGACAATTAAAAATATTGCTTTGTCTCGATATATCAATGCTTTGCACCTTGTCATGCACTAGATTGTCGGACACGGGGGCAGTTCCGAGCCATCTCTGGCCACTTCCGGACCAGACGCTCCACAGAATTCAGCTTCCCTGAAGATCAGCCGAGCCGGAGGAAACACAAGAAGGCATCGTCTCTTAGGTAGAGTATGGAACCGATTTTACTCGTTTGCCCGTTAAATTGGTAAAAACGTCACGCGCAATTCCGTTGTCTCAGTCTTGTGGCAGGAAATCGCACAATGCAAAACGTCAAAGCATCTTTCCGAGTGAGTGGACAGCCTGGGGAACGCGAATTTTCCAGCTGCAAATGTGCGAGGAAACACTGACCTTGACTACCTTCCACTGCATTAGACATATTGACTGGCTCAACAACACACAGACAAAATGCATTTGAAGTCGTCGTATTCACCAGCCCAGTAAAAGGGGGCTTACATGAAAGCAGAGTGAGATGCCATTGATCATGTCAACTTTGAACTTGTCCACGGTGTTTGACTCCCACGATGCGTGTTCCGCATGATCTGTTTAGACTTTAGAAGCTCCCGTGTGGTGTTCCGTCATATCTATCCACTAACAGTCACATCAGAACACGGTGCTAACGGCCTTTACCCACACTGTAGTTGTGCGATAGTCGAGAAGAATTATTTACGGCTCGAGGCATGGGGATAGCTGTGTCGAGCGCCCCCTCTCACTCCTTCGCGACACTAATAATGGGTTCACGTTTATATAGCGCCTTTCACCCAGAGGTCCAAAGGCACAACAGGGAACCGCTGAGAGGTGGTGGGAGGCAGCTACATGGTCCCCCGACGCCAACCCATCCAGCACTGCGTCCTATACATTACGATATTATCGTCCAATTAAATAATAGTGTTTTTTTGTTGTGGTAGGAAACCGGAGAACCTGGTGGAAACCCACACAGAACAGGAGGGAAACACACAAATGTTTCACAGAAAGTGCCTGAGGTTGGAATCGAACTGCTTCAGGCAGGGCGTTCTTTCTGTGAGGTGCAGATTTTACCACACCGACACCCTGGCACCCAAACTGTTGACCCAGGTTGGCTGCTTGTCCTCCAACTGTAACGGTATTGGGGCAGAATTGTTCAGCCAGATGCCCTTCCTGATGCCAACCTCCTTTAGTCGGAGGGTCTTCAGATTGTTATTTGTCTGGAACCTTCGCCCAGACCAGTTCACCAAGGGAGGCCCGAGCGGGATTGCTAGACTCCAGACCTGTTCACCAAGGGAGGCCCTCACAGGAGTGCTAGACTCCAGGCGATATAGCTGCGGGTTTCATTGGAACATAAAGACCCCTTCAATTACATGCTGCCTAGGTTAACTGTCCTGACTAACTTGCCCCCGGTGCTTTGAGATGTTGTTACTTGCTTACCCCTCTCTGCTGGACAACTGTTCAAAAGAACTACATAACAGTGCCTTCCAGCTTAGATAAAAACTGACTGACTATAATCTGCTGGTTATAGAAAGGATGATGCTGACTGTTGTTTTTGCTGCCAACCAGAAACAAAGAGAAGCTGAGCAATAAGACGATCAACGGAGACACTGAGAGCTTCGGTGGCTACGAAGATTTCGTCTCGGACGTCCACAAAACGATTGCCTCCCTGCGCAGTCAGGTGCGTCTGCTGAATGACCAATAGACATTTTATCCGGTGTTAGTATGCGCATACACACGTCACAGTCATTGTTTAGTTCACGTGGTAGGAGTATATAATGTAGATATTTGCAACTAACATCGCTTAGTATGAGGCTTAGTACGCCGTAGTGTAACGTTTCAACGTTTAACGTACTGGAATTGCAATCCAGAGGTCGCCGGTTCAATTTGAACTTCCAAAGCAGCAGTTAAAATAGTTAAAACGATCGGTACGTTTTTCAAATCCACCCCCCAAACATGCACCAGCTCCATTTTTCCATGGTACTTAAAAAAAATAAACACAGCCTTGATGTTATCCGATACCAGAGACACCATTGATGGCTAAAGCGCGTAGCTCTTTGCAAAGGGAGCCTTGCGGCCCAATGAACGTGTGCTACACAACCCCGCTGGTGCTGCAGTACCTTGGCTGAGTAAGGTTCCCAGCCTGGGGAATGCAGGGTTTCAGGGGTGACGTTTTTTACCGTTACGGTCATATCACTACCCTCTTTCGCGCTTGTAATGCGCCGAATGCTTTGGCAACTTTTTGTTAGCGTTACCGGACCGTACCGGCGTACTTTCACCTCTGACTGGTTTGCAAATTTGGCCAGCTAGTTCTTAAGCAGTCACGAAAACATGACAAAAGTTGGTGTCCCCCTTATTCTGACCTTTGCTATAGTGGTCGTATCAATATCGTGTTTGTGCAACGAATGCGGTGCATTTTTCTGTGATGAATGCGAAGGAGAAAACAACGCGATTGTTTTGCTTTTTGTCCGAGACAGATCAAAGTGTTGGAGGGCCGTTTGAGTCGAAAAAGTTGTGTCAACATGGATGGAGGCAGACAGAGCGAAGGGAGCCGCTGGAGAAAAGACGAATGTACCGAGTGTCGCTGCAAGGTACGGACATTAGCGGCAGCTCGGTTACATTTGTAGAGGCGACTTCATGTGAGTTTTTATATCTCAGACTGCTGCCTGCTCTGTTTGCAGCAGTGTTTCTGTTACGGGAGTTTCAAACTATGTGTCGGTCAACTGTGGGAATATTTCTTCAGGTTACAAATCTACTTCCCCTGTGACATGAAGGCCACTCTTTAAACTTTATATGTGCGGTGGTTGAGCGGACCATCCGTTAAAAATAAACGCTGGCTTGAGT
>JAZEWU010000002.1:29468985-29488924 GCA_036362915.1 Geotria australis
AATTACAGCAACACTGCAACAAGAAAAATATGTGTTTGAGATGGTTCTGTAAGGATAAATAAATGTGATTCTTATAAACTGTGATCATGCAAATAATTACAAACTCACTGCCTTATAAAGTTCATGTTTACGTAATCTTCATCATTATCAATATTTTCAGTTTTGTTTTGTGGGTTGGGAATCTCAGTGGAACTTTCGAGTGCTAAGTGGGATTCAGGTTCCTGGGAATGATTGTCCGCATTTACTTTGGGGTCCAAGCGCGTTTCTGGAAGGTGGTCATGGAACTGATGGTTGCTCTTCAAAGCTGTTCTTTCGAGATAGCCGTGTCGAGCGCTCTCCCTCTCTCCCTCGCGATGTTTGGCCTCCCACGTTGGAAGCATCCTCAGGCGTTAGGTATGTTTGTTAATTGACCGCAGTTATACGTGTCATGTGTTCACATGGCACCCGATAAAGGGGGCGTTCGTGTGGCCTCGTGAAGGGAGAGACGGAGATCGCCCGACACGGCTATCCAGAAAGAACAGCTCTGAAGAGCAACCATAGTGTATCGATCCATCAAAACCTACATCGGTCATGAAACTAACAAGTACTCCCATATTATTTCTCCTCGTGGCAGAACGGGCAGGTGATGTGCTACATTGAAACCTGCCCTCAAGAATCCTGCACCAGCCCTGTAAAAATTGCAGGTCACTGCTGCCCGGTCTGCGCCGAATCTCCTGAAGTGATCTGACTCGAAAATGTGAAGACTGTGACGTTGTGTTACGTTACTTGCCTCACTGTCATTGCTACGTAACCGATCGTGAATATGTGTACCGCATATCCTATCCGTTGTGACGCACGGTAGGATAAGTTCTTGTAATGAACGGGACAATACGTCTCATCTGTGCTACCTTTGGAAAACAACCATATTTGACCACATGAAACAAGTAAATGGCACATGGAGTAATGTGTAAACTTATCATGCAATTCTGGAATATGCTTGATTCTTTATTGAAATTTGTGTTTTGCTGCACAGTGCACCCGCTCAGTTCATATGCAGTAAGTTGGAACCCCAATGTTTTACCCATGGGAAGTGCATGTACAGTGCACTTTTATGACAGTGTTTCGGTCCGTGAACATCAACGTGCTCGCGCATGATTGAATTAAGCGGTAATTTAAGCGGGGAGTATTTTGTCATATGTGAGTATATATGACATGACAAAAGTGGAATGATTACTCAGGTTATAAGTACTCAAACTGTGCTTACATTTTTCATTCTGATATGATAACAAGAAGGTAAAAGAACGAAAAGAATTACGAGTGTTAAAGCCTTTTTTTAACACATAGCGCAGAAAATGCTTGAGTCATAAATATTTCCAAGGTAGGCATTTGACTGGTGTAAACCAGTATTATATCCATATGCCTCTTATATTTAGTGTCATATCCCTTTCCAATAACCATAGTGAAGTATGGTAACTTTGTGTCATCCATGGCTAATGAGTTTATACATGAAGATGAAATACCATTGATGTTTCCTTATCACTAGATCATACTCCTCTCATGAATATCCTTGAGCTGCATTTACAATTTCCCCTATCCTTGTTTTATGTGCTACACATTACGTCGCAGAATACTGATGTGATTGCATATTATAGAAAGGTGCATTTTACTCTAATGTAATGTTTTTTTTTATGGAAGCCGTTTCCATGATAATCTTTCCTTCAGTTCGTTTAGTTCAATATTCCGTATTGTCAGTGTCTCTTGGTAGATATGATACTTAGTTAAGTACAAGGTCAAACTTTTATTGTAATAATATACTGTAGGTATGGTCTTCCTTAGTTGTAATGGAATTTACGGTTATCTGTGGTTTTGTAGACAGTGTAACTCCTCTTTTCTGCAGCACTATTACCCAAACTGGACGGTCTGCAATCTGCACCCTCATTTTCATGTTATCCGAAATTATCTTTGCTTAGTTTTCTTTCTGTATCTGTAAGGCTTCTTATTGTTTGCCAGTGTTTAATGGATGAGTGTGGTCATGTGACTAATTCATCCTATTATATCGATTTATCTATGTAACTTTATTTTGGATAGAGTACATTTGGAGAGAACATTGCAGACAACAAGATCTGCGATGATCGTCTTACATCACCGCAGATAAGAGGAATTTTACTGTCGTTAAAAAAGCTACTACACACAATGCCAGTACTTTAGTATTTTTACCAAAGATAATACTTTCATCATAAGCCATGGCAACTGAAGAAAACTACATTTGTTGATGCTTTTAACATAACTTGTTAGTTGAAATAAGCTCCTTACAGTTATGCATTAAGTATAAAGGTTTTTTTGTATTTCGTAATGCAGTATCTAATGCAATACAGTACCAATAAACATTGTTTTTACGAAAACATCTTCTTAGTTGTCTTACTTTATTCCCTAGAGTCGATACTTCCACTCACCTTCGTTATTTCCCGATTAAATCCAAACACAGAGCATACTTGCACCTGTACCGAATTCTCTTCTGGCCATTCCTACTCCCGTGTTATATTTGCACAATCGTTCTTCATTCACTTTTGTTTTGTGTATGACCATTAAATACCTTGCTTGTTGTGCAATGCTGTATTCCTCAAGGACCCCTGTGCTCTTTCTCAGCAGTATCGATGTTTATGTCTCATCAATACGTTGTTTGTGTCTGTGTTTTCTTCTTGTTGTGCTCATTGACCACGGATCTCCCTTGTTAGATAGTCGGCCATCTAAATGGGATAATTTGTGTAACAAAATAAAAAAAACCCCGAAGCCTATTGATGGCATTAAATAAAACCGCAAGTTCGATCCTTTTGTCAAAAGCACGACACAATGCGGTTTTCCAAAGTGGTAGAATTTTGAGCAATTTTAGATAAAAAAAAATATATTTGTCATTACTGTGCTTAACGACAATTGTCTTTTAAAATACAATGAGCACCACGTACGCTTTTCTAGCAAAAAAGGGGACAACTGAACGGTTCCATATGCACGCACGTCACTCTCAACCGCCCGGCCGCGCACAGGGGCCATCGTCTCGCCCTGGGGGTCAAGTGGACTTCTGAGGGTTTTTGTGGGAGACACCTGATAATTTCTTGCTCCCCTGTGGCGGCGGCTTTGTGTGGGAGTTGACCTTCACCGGCTACTTGCCGGAGACCGGACAGTTTGTGGCGCGTTCCGCGATTCCCACAACCAACTCGCCGTACACGCCAGCTGGGACCGCGCCCAGCACGGCAGGGTAGCTAGCCGTGGTACGACGTAATTGCTTCCGTGCGCCTACCCTATGTGCCCTGTTCGCTGGTTGATGGGTCTGCTATAGTCGGATCCGCCCCGGTGCTTTACGAGGATGACATGTCTGACGCGCGTGTCCTCTTGGCTGCCGTCTGTGACGTTGCTGCCGGCTCTGCACAGGCTCGCCCCCGTGGCCCAACTTTTACGGTGGAGAGAATAGTCATTCATCTCCGGGTGATTTTTTTTTTTAATAGACATTCGTTTAATTTATGTCTCCCGGATTCGAATCCCGGCTCGGGTGCCTTTCTGTGCGGCGTTCGCATGTTCTCCCCGTGTCCGCATCGGTTTTTGCCAGGCACTCCGGCTTCCTCCCACAGTCCAAAGACATGCTGCTGCATAGGTTAATTGGCCAGCGGAATAAATGGCCCCCGGTGCCCTGTGATGGACTGGTGCCCTGTGTCTGCTGGGATAGGCTCCGGCTCACTGTGACCCTATACAGCATTAAGCCGTTTCTGACAATGAATGGATTAAGTTATGTCATCACTGTTGGATTTATATAAAATAATTATAATAATCCGCACGTAAGACGTGCAGATTATTTTGAGACGAACAAAACAAGGATTGATGGACTACATAACTGTTGGTGGCAATTATAAAAAATGGTATTGCCTTCCAAATATAACTGTTAACCACACTTTACAGTATAGGAAGCTAAGGGTACTGGTTCAGATCATAGTGGCATCTTTTGAATAATAGGATGTGTCATGATTCCAGTTATACGTCTTGCACCATTTATAAATGTAGTGTACTGCACTGCGGTAGTGCATTGTGTAGTGCAGCGCATTTCGTTACCCAGTTACCCGAGTTTTATTCCCAGCCACATCAAAATTGGTGGCAAGTTATATATGAACCTCTGGTGACCTGAACCTCTGCGTTGGTTAGTTCGAACGTTTGTTGTGTCGCAGGAATCCCGCATCCAGAGCTTGCAAGCTCACTGGGTATTTTCTGCTATAATCAATGTATTGAAAAAGGGATGTAAATTAGCAAACATGCGCCATTACTCAAACTTGTATATTCAAAAACATGAATTCATGTTTCTTGTAAACATTACACAACATTAAGTTATTTTCTGTAAAGCAATACAGGTGCCTTGCCAACATCTCTACTAGGTTGGCTGGAAACAGATTAATAGTTGAGTATATAAGTGTCTAGAAAGGCTAGGCACAATGGTATTTGATATTCATTAGTCTTTCCAGAATCTGGTCGATGGTAGAGAACTTTTAATAAAGCCGGCCTGCTCGCAAAGGTGGTTAACCTCTTCTTTTTCCATTATTCTGTTCCCAGTGATCTTCCTGAAAAATGTATATACGTGTGATAAGAGGCTAATATGTCTATGCTTCTTTAATACAGTTTTATCACCATATTGAAGAAAGATTTAGGCATTGATCCATGATTGACATGTTTAATTTCGGTGCAAACATTAATTAAAACTGTTCTTTCTGGATAGCCGTGTCGAGCAAACTCCCTATCCCGACAAAACGGCTCTGAAGAGCAACCTTCATGAATCGAGCCGTGAAAACCTACATTAGTACGTTGATTAAAATGTCTGATACTTTTGTTTCAACTAAGTGGTCTCGCTTCTTTGATGATGTTTGCAGTTATGAAACCTGGTCCAGGACCTTTCCTTTTTTACATACGGTGAAGGGCAGCAGTAGTTAATTCTTTTAGCATGATATCTGTAACTTCTTCCTCTCTGCATTTGAAAAACGGTTTGATCCTTGGGATATAATTTTTGATACAGAGATCTGCTTAAAATGTTTCGACTAACTTTAAGTTGTATCCCTATAATGAGGTAGGACTCCATCATTCTCCCTAATGGCTACCATTTGTTTCTAATCAGCCATCTTGCTGCTCTCTTGCACCCATTTGTCTGCCGTGACATCTTCAATCACTTTTTTGTCCTACGTTTTCCGATGTCTCATTCTTGTGCCAAATCATTTCACTCCGTGGATATTAATGCAGTCATCCAAGCTATCACAAAGTTGGGCCTAAATACATTTTTTAAGTGAAGCCATTAACAAAAAATGGAACGGTTAAACTGAGAATGAAGTAAGAATGTGACAAAAGTCACGATAAAAGGAGTCAGACAAGAAGACCCTTTCGCCACAGTAATTCACAAGGATTTGCACAGATGGTTTCTGCAATTTCGCTTTAGAGAAATAAAGGCATACATATATATGGTGGTCACATTAATCATCTCAGAATTGGCGATGACATCGCCATTTGAACAAGGAAAGGTGATGAACTACAGAAAATGAATTCAAAAGTTAATGAAGCACGTGGACATTGAGTACTGACCAATATAATTACGAGCAAGACTAAAGTTGCTTACAACTAATTCACGAAACAAATTGGATGTATTTGTCAGAATAACGCAAGTGGACAGCACAGCAGAATATGCACACTTAGGACGGTTATTAAAGGCGGCTTTGGATAAATATTAACCCCTTTGCTAACTCTGAACTCAAAGTACAAGGCCTTGAATCAGTGCATCGAACTTATAATGTCACATTAATCAGAAACAGAAACATGAACTCAATGACATAGGAAGAATAACTAGTGTCCCAAGTACCGTGAGAGATCCACACTTGGAATCGCATTGAGGGGCAGAAAGAGAACCATATGGATTAGATAACGTGCAATTTAGAGACATCGTGTGGACTTTTGCGAACGTAAGTGGTGATTGGGCAGGACATGTTGCTAGAAGAGGTAATGACTCATGGGCAAGGCTAAAGAAAAAGTCGCAGCCAAAGCAGGGATATCCCAAGATGATTTTCACTTGGGATATGGAGCAATGAGGTCGGCTTGTGTTAGTGACTTGCAATGGCTTCAGATCAGGCAGGCAGCACGATCCACCCCAGGATTTGCAGTTAGTTTTTATTTAATCTGGAAGGAGCTGTCGAGCTATGTAGCTCTTTTAACAGGTGTCTATCGGGTAGGGGTAAGCAAGTTAAACCATCTCAGGGCACCGGGCATATTTTAGTCAGGACAATTAGCCTAGGCAGGGTGGTCTTTGGACTGTTGGAGGAAACCGGAGTACCCTGCGAAACAGGCAATCTCCACACGGAGTTATCATATCATAGTATTCGCATAGTATCATAGTATTCTCTACTTTTTCTTTAATACTTAGGCGAATATGTTACTGCACGTAATTGTTTTGCACAGGGTTGAGAGAGAGAGAACATGAACAAAGAATCTCACTGCCATGTATCTCATGTGGATGAGCTCAATAAACTTGACTTGACTTGAGAGGGAATTGAACGCGGGGCCTTCTTGCCGCGTGGCGGCAGCGCTAGCTACCCCGCCACCGTGCCACCTTTTAAAATTCACGCAGCCAACACGGGTGAACCGGACCGGTGACAACCTGGTGCGGCCGGAATCCCCTCCGCTATACTCTCATTTATCACCCGCTCACGTCGCCCGCGATCACAAACCCCCGAGACGGAGCGCTCTTGGCCGTCCGAACGTGGAGACGTGGCGCATCTCCGGCTCATGTCACGGCTGCATCACAGAGCTCGGGAGAGATCGCGAGGCGGCTTCTAGAGAGAGACACTCATTCAGCGATCGGTCGATGATCGTGGAGGATATCAGTGTAGAAGTGTAGACGGTCGAACATAGTGGCTCGTTATTTATTAATACAGATTTACATTGCCAAAGAAGTCCACGCAGAATAGAGGTAATCAGCAAAGTATTTTTAATAAAATATTCTCTTTTTTAAATCAAGTTTACATTAAATATGGGTAAGACAGCAGTTTCATTAAGAAGTGCTTTATTTTAAAACACTTAATATGAATACATAATTAGAAACACGCTCTTTCAAGCTAAGATACATGTGATAAAAGTATCTCTGTGCCATTTTTAATACAATCAGAATGTGTTTACAAAGAGGATATGATTTGCACTACGAAGTGGGCCACTGATATATACAGTTTTATGTGTACTGGACATACAATTATTACCATATACTCTGGATTATAAGATGCTCTGGAAAGTAAAACACAGTCCAAAACACGTGCCCGGGGTCAATAAAACTATACAAATCCGGTCACACACACACGTACCAGATTATAAGATGTTGCCCACCCCCATCTTTGATTTGTAATACAAGGAAAAAGCGTGCATCGTGATCTGGAGAATACGGTAATAATCTGTATAGAGTGCTATGCAAAATTAAGATACACATTCTCTTCCCAACCAAAACGTTTAGTTGTATATTCAAAACAAAATAATACATTCTCTGCACAGAGCATGCCACATTCTACAACACAATAGTACTGTACTCCGTCTTCAAATAATGTATGGCTTTGTTTTAAAAAATATTTCCTATAGTACAGCATTATACCCTGTGTATGTGAGATGTATATGTGTCATATATTACTTTTAGACATCTCTACTTGCACGTTAAGCAAATAAATCGGCGTACGTTCTACTTATGTCACCATTATTCAGTCGTCATTTATGAAGTCAAATTTAGTTTTATACACGTAATTCTACTTTGGTATTAATGTGATGCGGAATAACCTCGACGTTCAGTTAACTTGACGGGCTTACGATTTTGCTCCCAGGGAGGTAACACGCGAGCAAACCTTCCGCTCTCTCGCGACAAAACCAACCCGTGTGGACGGATGCTTGCGCATTGCACCACAGAGTGCGCGCACACATTCGCCAATCCCACCGGCAGCGCAACTACCGTGGGCACAGCGGAGCGCATCGCTCCTGTCATTTCTCCCCTCGGCGTGGGCGTGGCGGCCAGACCACTCGTGTCAGATGAGCTCAAGCGTGGCCACACACGGAGGAGATGAGATATGGGGAGAGGTGACTCCGTGTTATCCGTGCGACTCCGCAAACCTGGTGCTGAGCAGAGACGGCCAGGCCCGTGCCTATGTGGTTGGGTGGGTCAAAAGGACGTGAGCCACCAGCTTGCTGCTGAAGGCTCCGTGTTGTAATTTACAAGGTTCTTTTGAATGCAGGCAGCAGTAGTTGGAGATGGCTGGACAAATAAGATTGTTTTTTTATTTAATGGGCGGCACAATGGCGCGGTGAGCAGCGCTGTTGTCTCAAAGCAAGAAGGTCCCGGGTTAGAATTCCTGCTCGGGTACCTTTCTGTGTGGAGTTTGCATGTTCTACCAGTGTCCGCGTTGGTTTTCGCCAGGCACTCCGTTTTCCTCCCACAGTCCAAAGACATGCTGCTGCATAGGTTAATTGGCCTGCGGACTAACAATGCTCCAGGTGCCCTGTGATGGACTGGCGTCCTATCATAGGTATAGCCCTGCCTTGCCCCCTGTATCAGCCGGGATAGACTCTAGCTCACTGCAATCCTGTATAGGATTGAGCGATTTCTGACAATGAATTAATATTTTTTTTAAATTTGTTTTAAGAATTAAGCAATGGGCGCCACAGCCCCCGGTCACATACGTCGACGATGAGAGCTGGAGTGGAATGCACGGGGAACGAAAGCAGCGCACATTGTTACTCATTCCGTATAGCGTTGAATAATAATAATTCATAATAATAATAATAATAATTCAATTTATATAGCGCCTTTCACCCAAGGGTCACAAAGCGCTGAACGTTTGTTTACCGGTGATCGTGTCGTGTCCCCCTCTGAGGCTCTGTATCCCTGCCCCCTTAGACAAGGTCATGCTACAGGGTCGGCGAGTGCAGGAGCTGAGTAGGGCTGGCTCTGCACCGGGATTGTCTTTCAATCTGAGAACAAATTGATGGCGCTGACATGAAAAGGCGTGCTGCTAAACCGCACTCATTCAACCGTGAAAAACTGAGATTTGGAAAAATGTCGTTTAAAAAATCTGCTTGAGCGCAAGGTTAAATGGGGATTTGGCTTGTCTAAAGCGTGTCTAAAAGTGATCTTCCGTGTTGGGGTTTTTTCATAGCAACTTTACTGCAACACTCACAACATACCATGCATGTGTTTGTGCTTGGTTAGGGCAAACCGGCCACATTCTCTTAATAATAGTGATTCACGTGATTATGTAAATACAATTTAACCAACACATGAACAATAACAATACAAACTTATGGGGCAGAACATTTCCTTTAGTTTTTTTTTTCAGTAATAATATTGCTATGTTTGACAAGTTGTAAATAATATGAAGCTTACGCAGCAGCGTTGTTATACCACGAGGGTAAACAGTTAAAGTAACTTACATAAACCGTATGCCAGGGTCTTAATTTTATATGCAACACGAAAGAAAAGAAAGCGTCGAATCCCACAAAACCACAGAAGTGCTTCACGACTACATCCACTTGATCGACTTAAGCTGCTTATCTAGAAAGTGCAGGCATCACATTGTGGTTTAGGTGGCATTTTGTGAATCGTGGCCCTTTTTTTAAAACTTCTATAACAAGCTTCTGAACATATAAAAAACTATATAAATATATATATATATTCATATACAGTACACGTGTGTCCAGGGGGTGGTGGTTTATGTCCTTTGGCTGGGCCTATGTTTTTCTGTATTTTTGGAGCACATTTGCATTGCCCAGCACAGCCGTCGGGGAGAGGGACTTGCCAAAATACCCGGCAGTTTCCTTCACGCATATCAAAGCCAAAAATACTTGGCTCTTCTGTATATCAGTGTCGTGTTGGGCCGAGTTTCGGCTCATCGTTTCGGCCACCCTCGTAGGACCTGCTTGCTCGTTAACAGTTTTCAAGCCGCCAAATGGAGATCACTAAACCCTCTCGCATCACTTGCAGTAGATTTGCATCTTCCCTCCGCATTGGCTCTCCACAAACAACGGGTCCACCAGGGCCACCTTGGCGGAGATGAACGAGTGAATGCAATGCAGCACGGCCACGAGGTTGGGAAACTCCAGCTCCTGAGAAAAGGTCAAAGGTAACGGTTACAAAGGCGCAGTACTGAAATTGCTTATTGCATCGAAATAACGCATTGCTTTTATCACCAAATGCAGGACGGAGCGATGAAATCGGATTGTTGGTGGGAGCTATGTGCATTGTTGCATTCCAAAATCATGAGAGGTTGGTGGTCAGAGAATTGCTCTCAAAATCTATCCAGCAATGTTCAGATGCTTGATGATGCCTCCAACGTGCGAGGTGAGGAATTGTCAATGACAGAGGAGGAACACTGGACAGGCTATCCCAAAAGAGCAGCTTTTGAGGGCAATTATCATAGACCGAACCGTAAAAACCGACATCAATATGCAGGTGGTGTCACTCGGTAGGGCCTTTATCCAGCAGTGGATTTATTATGGCCGATGATGACTGATGAAAAAGCAGCAGTCATATGGAGCAGGTGTAATGTAAGCAATCATTAAACCATCTTACCTTGCATGGTTGCAATTCAAATCTGTTCTTTCGGGATAGCCGTGTCGAGCGCTCTCGACACGGCTATCCCGAAGAGCAACCATCATGAATTGAGGCGTAAATACCTACATCAGGACATCTTACCTTTGTTTCTATCAATCGGGGGTCGTTTTTTTGGAAAAGAAACTTGATTTTCGATTTTCCATCATCAGATGAACCTTTCAGTTGGCAGAATTTATACCGCCAAAATACTTGCTGCGGAAACAAAGAGTGTTTCACATTTGTAATGTAATTAATATGGTTCAAGTTGTAGTTCGGTACAATATCACATGTCTGACTCGCTGGGGACTGAGGTATTCACAGATATTTGAAGAGTTCATATATGTGAACATCTATTAAAAATTATGTACCATGCACAAATAGATTACTGGGCAAACTAATGCACAACGTAACTTAAGCATGGGTACATTATTTATCACACTATAGAAATAAACCAGTACATTCAAAAGTGAGCATACATTGCTGCGTGTTTAAAAGTCAGATTTGTGAAGGTCTACAGAAAATGTCACTTACACCGTGCGCAAATACCACACTGATTGTTGGAAGATAATTGGTCAATGTGGACATGTGACCGTTGGATTTGCTACACGTGTGTACATTATTTGACGAACACTTTTAGAATTCACCTTAGAGTTGGCTTCAAAGCAAGCGAAGCCCTGGTTGAAGTCTATGGTGAGCCCGGTCGCGTGGCCACGCCATATACAGCTGTAGGTTTTGCTCTGCAAAGACATTTTAATTTGAAAGTTTCCTATTAAACTTCAAGGGATCAATGTAGACGCGTTCACGTCAAGTAATACTTGGTGTTACCTGCAAATTCTACCAAACACTTCGAAGCCGAGCTGAAAGACAACGATGTCCAGAAGCTCAACAAATGCCAGAAGCCCCTCAGTCTGGAGCAAGAAGAGAGGCCAATGCCCGCCTTTAAGGCCAGCACTGACTTATATCTCTAAATGTTGAAGGGCTGTCTGCAACTAAAGAAGAACTTGAGGCAATGGGAAACTGTCATATAACCATCACGCTTCGAAGAATCGAATCGAATTCGAATTAAATTGCAGTTTTATTTCCATACCGCAAAATGTATAGCGATATCACAAACAAATGTCGGAAAATATTTCTGGTGGAAAGACAAATGAAGTGTGGACAAATCAAATTTGTAAACATATATTTTTTAAAGACCAGAAAAATCTGCCATGAGAATTGTTCTCCATAGCTGTTATTTCGTAATAGCCATGTAGAGTGTTCCTTCTCCCTCCTTCAAGACGTTTCGCCTCCCACGTTGGAGGCATCTAGAATAGTTATGGAGAGCAATTCTCATACATTGAGCCGTGAAAAGCGATATCAGTGCAAAGTCTGCTATTGCTACTTAAAATGCTATGTACAACCTCATTAAGTGTACGAAGACACGGGATTTTTTTCTTAAATAAAGAGAATGTGCTTTGAGTACTAATGTAACACATGGAAATATCTACATCCTTTCACAAATGAGGATTGCAGATTAGGTTATAATCATTAACAGATATTGACATACGCTGTGTGTTTTTCAACGATTAGTGGCTAGTTAAATCAGATATGGTCATCTGCATGACTTTAATTGTGGAGTCACTTGCATATCATTGCTGCCAAGGGCTTATGGAGGAATGTATGCAAGATGTGGTCAGAGGTTAATTTAATTGAGAATGCACATTTTAATCCTGTGCAAGGTCATTGAACATGAGAAATGGTGTTCATTAATGCCACGTGTCAACACGGTGAGCAGGTGATTGAAATAAGTTATTCATTTAATAAGATAAAAATATAATTCCTGCAGTATTTAAGAACAATTTAAAGCGCTCTTTTCTATTGAATGCATTAACATGTTAAATGTTTCTTCAAATTTTTGCCTCGAGTTATGCGCTTATGCGTGAATAATGTATGCTATATTTAATGAGCATTCCATCAATGAACACTGCTTATGTAAGAAAGTAATGACTGGACGACTGTGCATGGTCACATTCTCTTGGTGTTGGATCGAGTGATGTCAATTAACATTGCAACACCATACATATTTGGACCGCACAAATCGTGTTTGGAAGAGTACCCACGTACTTTTCACACCTAGTCAATTCAAATCGCGGACATTTGGTATTCGGGGCATTCCCACAGTGCCAGACTCCCACCAACTTGCTTTGCTGCACATATGAGTACACTAAGTCTGTGCTCGTTTCAGAGTAGGGGTGATGTTGCAATGCAATTCAGCGGTCTGCGAGTGGGTGTAAAATTCGGCAAATTTGGACCACAGCGCTTGCACTCATGGCCTACTATTTTTCAGTTAAAATCACGTGGTCTTTCACGTCTATGCTGTGGCAGACGGTGCATCTCTATGGTTATTACACGCACAGTAGTAACTAGGGTGGCCGCTGGTCCTGAACTATGAACCTCTGTGACAAGCGGCAAACATGCTGCGGCTGCTTGGTCATGTCACCGCCTGTGTAAAATTGTCACGTCTAACCAAGGAAGAGAATAATAAAACCGTAATGTAACATCGATTTTGCATTAAGGTATTTTAGTATGCACCGAGAGTTTCATGTTGTCTTGCCCTTTCCAGGCTTTTGTGTGGCCAGGATTCCTAAAATACGGTAATTAATTTGACAAGCAACATGACACCTCCAGAACATTGAATGTTGTGCTGATAATTAGCCACTCGCCGGCATGCTATAGCTGCAACATAGTCTATGTAATGACTTTAGATTGTACCGATTATGCATGGTGTATACTTTATGGTACTTTTTTCGTGCTTGAATATGTTTTACTAGAATCACCACCCATACAATTGGCCGGTAATTACATGCACGGTGATTTTGCCCGTGTATGAGAATGCAAATATATAATAAAAATGCTTTGCGCAAGTGGTTATTTTACCCGTGCAAAGCAAAAAATGTCCACACTCAAGTTAATTTTACTGTACGAAGCACAAAACTTTATCCGACCCAAAACTCCACTTAAAATTCAGCGTATAACGTCTGTGCTTAATGCTCGTCGCTGCAACGTCCGGAGAATGGGAATGTAAAATGCAGATAATAAGCTCCACGGGAATGCCAATGTTGAAGCAAGTCCACCGCAGCCTGCCCCACTCGATGCAAATGTACACTGCGTCCGTTCGGTGTGCGGCGCGTCACCCCCGCTCGTTAAACAACCGCTTCACCGCCGATTCGAACGGCGTCGCGACGTTGACGGGTACGGTCGGAGCGCACTCAAGACAGCCCAACCGAGCGTCATCGCCTAGAGAGGCAGAGGCGCGCAGGGGGGCCATGTGTGCGGGCGTACCCCGACTCGCTGCACCTCAGAGAACTGCGCCTGCTGGTATGCCTTCTCCCAGAGCGCGACGTCGCCTGCCAGCTCCGTGCTGAAGTAGTGGCTGTCGCCCGTCCCGGTGAGCACGCTGAAACAGCATGGCCTCAGGTCGCGAAGGTCCACCTCCTGAGGAAGCCTGCGCATGAGTGCCCCGACTGCGGCCACTCGCGCACAGCCGGTACAAGCCACAACAACCAACGCACGCCAGCCAAGCCTCGCTGCGGTCAGTCGCAGCCTCGCTGGGATGGTGGTGCTGTTTTTTCGAAACTCGAATGCGTTTGCATCCGCGTGCGATCATTATAATAGTGCGATTTATAACGCGCGCAGATTGCACGCTCGGTTACGTGCGTGGCGTGGATATTATTGGAGAGATCGCTCGACACGGCTATCCCGAAAGAAGAGCTCTGAAGAGCAACCATTGTGGATTTTATTGTGTTGGGTCATTATTTGCTTGGGGATAAACGTGGCGGTAGCTGGGTCAGACCCACAGACAGAGATGCGACGCCACTTTGAATCAAATATATCATTTGTTAAACTTCTGCTATTAACAATAGGTCACAGGGGCCTTGTCGCTTATTTGACACCGGCTTACAACCTGCTCACAGCTGTAATTTATTTTAGCACGACGAGTGTGTGGCCTGCCAATAATAATCAAAATACACTTTGAAACAATTAAACAGAAATCAATTCAGACTTTAGCAGTAATATATTCCAATGTCACAGAATATTGGCTTAAAATGGACACATTGTATATCAAGGGCCTTTATCAAAATCTCCGCAAATATGAAGGATGGTTGAACGTTTAAGTAGTCCAATATTACTTATTATTACTTGATAGAATCCCACCGAATGGATGAATTTATATGCATTAACGCCTACTTGTTTTAAAAGGTAAAAATGAAAGATGCAGCGCTGAAATTCGTTGTAAGTAGTAGCGCATGTCACTGCTGGTAGAAGGGCCTTACCTAAAGGGAGCTCTAGCGAGCCCCTCTAGATAATATTTTGGCCTACTCTTCCACGATAACCAGGCATCTTGGAAGAGGTGAGAGTACCTACACTTTACCCAAACATAAGTAACCTGGTGATGAACTGTTGTATAAACATTTATGCTGCTGTGTAGACAGCCTAGCATAAAACATTGTTGACAAATAGTATCATATGCTCAACAATCTGATGATTTTATTGCTATTTCATGAGAATTGCTCTTAACAGCTGTTCTTTCAGGATAGCGCATCGATCTTTCCTCCTCTCTCCTTCGCGACATTTTGCCTCCCACGTTGGTAAAATCATCTGGCTTCTGACTAACCACTCAGACTGGTTATGTCATGAAGGATACAAGTGCAACGCTCGATACGGTTAGCCCGAAAGAGCAGCTCTCAAGAGCAATGCTTATTCACTGAGCTGTGAAAACGTACGTCAATACGCACTATCGCGTATTAACATGAAGATGTATGTCAACGATAGATGACACTGATTATTTAAATTTTACGTTCATCGTAACCTTGAACTATGACCACAAGGCTCGGAAATCAATTCCGGGTGAAGATACTGTGTTTATTGACCATGGTTGAAAATGTAGTCAATATTGGTCCCACCAATCCAATACATGTGGCAGGAAGATAAAAATTGATATATGAGAATATACTTACACCGATCACCTTTGATGGGGAACTACAACTGATTTATTGCATCAATTAATCAGTAAATCAATGCTCAGAATAATTCATTATTTATGTCAGACATTTACAACATTGTGCGCACTGACATAAGGCATCATTTGCACATTTCAGTGCCATTTATACCATGCTTTGCACTCAAGTGTGAGACACCTGTAGCTGTTACACACCTTGTGAGTTTTCAGAAATGTTTCGCAAAGCTCGTAAGTCTTCTCTCCTCTAGCCCAGTCACATAAGCTGAGCTGCGTAAAAAAAATAGATGTCAACAATGACATGGGATTAAGTTATTACTCCATGCATTTCAACCACCAGCTCCATCACCCCCCCCCAACACTATGCCCCGAATATTTAGACTCTGACATGTAGTGGACCTTTAAACATTTCAAAGTGGATATTGTATTCCACGCTTGTGTGGGCCAATAAAACATTGCACTCTCTTACAAGCACGAAATTAAATGAAAGCAGAGACATTTCAAACATTAGGTTGAATCTCGCACTTTTTTTGGCATCTTCAGAAACATGTTTCCTCTGATGGAGAAACGCTCATGTGGATGCCTCATTTATCTGATTTGTCAATTCCATGAGTGATGCATTGTGCTGCTTTCTTTGGTGCTTGCCCAGTTAGTTCATCTGTGCTCCCTTGATCTGTCTATTACATCGTTTTGTGGCAGGCCTCATAAATCTTTCTGTAATGATTTCTCTGATGGCTTAACGGATGGAGAAGCTCATTTTTGTCAGCCCGTGACCGTTCATTCATTATTATGCCCTGCCAACACGGGGTAGGGAGGGGTGTGGGAGGTTACGGGCAGCCGTCCTTTCTGTGGGATACAAGGTGCCACTTACCGGGGGTCCTGAAAACAGATAGATGTTTGATCCCCTCAGGGCCAGGAAACGTGACTGGTAGTGCTGACAAAACTCTGCATCCTGAATTCTCTCCTCCACCCAGCCCATGTGCACAATCTATGGTAAAAACGCACACACATTGTCCGCATATTATCATGCGGTTTCATAAAATATTGTATTATACGTCTTTGCATATAAATGACACAAAGGTAGCTTCTGTGACTTTTGTTTTTGTAAATTTATGCTACAGGAAATTGCTAAGATGTGCCCATACCGTGAACGTATATCATTCCTTGCTAGCAATTTCATTTTTACCCTTTTACATTGATAAGGAAAACGCGCTACATTTAGAAAATTGCATCTGAGAATAATTTCGTTGTTTGAATTGAATTTAAGAGTGTGGTTGCAAGAAAATTAAAAAGCCTAGAGCATTATATTATTAAGTTTTTAATATTTTTTTTAGAAAAACATGTAATTAACCCTCCTTTGTTGCTTTAATGAACTTACACAATAATTGTAACCGATAGCATAGTTTTCCAAACCTGGAAAATAAAGTATTAATTTTACAAGTAATATATATATATTACCATACATTTTAAACGTCTTAAAAAGTTGGTGTGCAAGAGCATGCGTTTTTATTTTAACCGTAATGGTAGATCTTGTGGTAAAATCTGATTTGAGATCTGTCTTGGAATGGTTTGGTCAATGTAGTCACTTGCATTGATTTTTAGTAAATACTTTATTTATGTTCATAACACTAAGTGCTTTGCTGTGCTCTTCAACATTGCTTTAATGGAGGACCACATTTTACTTGCCTGTAACTCATACTGCAGGTGTAAATCATGTCGGACGTGACCTGATTTTCCAAAGCAAAGTCGTTTAATTGCATACATGCCTTGGAAAAACAATGCAAGGGTAAGTGTAATTAATATGCATTTGAGTTGATATTTTTAACAAATAGTTCAATCAGTCTGCTTATTATTTTTTTACTCTGAACACTTAATTTGCATATCCGTGTCTTCTAGTGGAAAACACTTCAGGTCAATTCAAAACTGTAGATATTTTTACTTCATATCACCCACTACTTTCCAGGTACCTGACTGCAAAGTGCAATCTCGAAATATTGCCGACACAATCTATCTTCTCTCTTTCTGCTCTACAGTAGTACCATTAAGCAAAGTACTATGAGTTGATTGTATACATGGCAGTGTTAATAGTTAAAACCATGCTCATGGCAGGAGCATTGGAAGCCTGTCAACTGAGGATATTTCAGTGCATTCCAGTATGTATTGAGGGATACCTCACTGTGTCTCAAGGATCTTGGCAAAGGGATATTTACTGATGTAGGTTTTCATGGCTCGATACATCATGGTTGCTCTTCAGAGCTGTTCTTTCGGGATAGTCGTATCGGGCGATCTCCCTCTCTCCCTTGCGAGGGTTTGCCTCCCACGGCTGATGATGCTTCCAACGTGGGAGGCGAAACCTCGGCATATTTGGCCAATTCCATGTTTGTTAACAAACCCACACTCAAACGTCACGTTACAATACTGCAATGTGCTTCAATCTCTTGCCTTTCCGACAGCTCAGCAGGTTTGGAAGTTTCACAAATCTGCATGATTTACCAACCCTTGCCTCCATAGCTGGATTACAGCTGTGAGCCACTATGCCTCGTTAAAATGTAAAAGGCGCAACTCATGTTTAGTAGCCAGCCATCTTTTCAAGGTGTCTCTAGAGGCAATGGGCAAGCATGGAAGACGAGGTGAAAATACCCTCTAGAAGGGCACTCTTGGGCTTCCTTTAGTGGATGCCTTTTTACCAGCAGTGGTTGTGAGCAAGAAATTGCAGGGCTGAACCTTATCAATTCCATCATCTGAAAATGTATTTTCCAATACAAAATTATAATATTCAGGGATTAAAATGTATTATACATTTTGATTTTATGGATTTAAATTTGCCTTAAACTTATCATTAATGGTCTTTCTTTGGATTGTAAAATCACAATTTATCTAGTAAGGGCCTCATTAGTAGAATAAATGGATATAAATTCAATGTTATATGTTATTAGTGCTGAAAGATATTGACTAATGGTTAATATGATTGGGGAGCAGTGAGAATAATGTAATGTGTGTTTCCATTATCTTAGCTCTTTCACTGTCCTAAAACATGTGTTCCCCCTAGAAGGCAAGACACTTTTATTCTATATGAGTTATTGTATGTTATTTAAAAACATAAATGTAATATGTACAATGAGAATTATAGCGTAAAAATGTGCAAAGACTTACCTGCTCATAAAGCGATAGATTTTTATTGGTCATCCTAATCTGAAACAAAATGTAATAACCATATTTAACGTGAAGCGTTGGTATAATGTAATACACGCTTGAATGTGTGAATATTTGTTTTGATTTTACTCTGTAGTAAATCATTCAAACAGTTGCGTTTCCACCAAGAGGCAATCCATTAAAAGAAGCTTATAACATATTCTCGGTTTGTAAAGCCTCGTAACCTTAATGCCGTACGTAACGTATTCCAGTCACACCGTCTAATCGTGTGCCTCTGTGCAGCGTGTGCCAGCTTTCCCGTGCATGGTAAATCTAGCAGTGGCGTCTATTGCAGCTGCAAGGCAGGGGAAATAGCATTAGGTCAAAAACACTTACATGCTGCAGGATGAGGTCACCTATTGTGGTGGAGATGGACCTGAGCCAGTCCGCACACTCCTGTATGGAGTAGCATTGCAGGACCCCGGAGCTGATGCCATCCATCGCTATAACTTCAAAAGCATTTGGTCTGCAGAACAGAGAAAATATGTGACTATTTAGAAAATGAATTCCCGTCGAAATCAGCAGCTAACTTCACAATGTATAATGTTATATATTGCAATGCGTGAAAGCAAGCAAGTGTTTTTAATTACAGCCCTTTGTCAGTCCATCGCTGGATGAAATCCTCCCCATGCTATAGCTGTGGGGTAAGGTGACTGACCAGCCTGAACTGCCAAATTTAGAGAGCCAGGATCAATGGCGACATCACTCACCACTGACATTAGCTGGCACCAGCTTTGTAGCACAGTGTACAAACCACGAAGTATTGCATATTAATATTTATAGCACATTTCATAGTCTTTTCCGTAGTACTCTGTCTTACAGTAGCTCACATACCTACCTGTATTATCGTTTTATTTAATTATGAATAGATAGAGGTTTATTATTACAGCAGAAAATACCCAGTGAGCTTGCAAACTCTGGACGCGGGATTCCTGCGATACAACAAACATACAAACTAACCACCGCAAACCAGACATCCCCTTCCTCAGCAACATATTCCAGCACTTCCTGGGTGATTCCCAGGCGTTCCCAGGCCAGCCGAAGGATATGATCCCTCCAGCGTGTCCTGGGTCGGCCTCTAGGTCTCCGTCCAGTGGGCCGTGCCTGGTAGACTTCCCGGGGGAGCCCCCCAGGGGGCATCC